>JANZLQ010000029.1:2616364-2668042 GCA_026212715.1 Elanus axillaris | reverse complement strand
GGTCAGAGGGCTGGAACACCTCTCCTGTGAGGACAGGCTGAGAGTTGGGGTTGTTCAGCCTGGAGAGGAGAAGGCTCTGGGGGGACCTCATGGCAGCCTTCCAGTACTTAAAGGGGGCCTATAAGAAAATGGGGACAGACTTTTTAGTAGGGCCTGTAATGACAGGACAAGGGGCAATGGTTTTAAACTGAAAGACGGTAGGTTTAGATTGGATATAAGGAAGAAATTTTTTACAATAAGGAGGGTGAGACACTGGAAGAGGTTGCCCAGAGAAGTTGTGGATGCCCCACTATTGAATGTGTTCAAAGTCAGGTCAGCAACCTGATCTAGTGAAAGGTGTCCCTGCCCATGGCAGAGGAGCTGGACTTGATGATCTCTGAAGGTCCCTTCCAACCCAAACCATTCTGTGATTCCATGTTTCTAAGTTTCTCCTTCCTCAGATCTGGCTTGCTCACTTGTTGGAGATGCATTCCGTGGCCCTATGGGCCAGAGAATTGGCTGTTCAAGGTATGGTTGCTGAAGAGCTCCCCAGATGACTCCCTGTCTCCTTGAAATATTGTGAAAAATCAAGACTGAAAATAAAAAGTTGTTTCTCTTGAAGAATTCTAAAGTGCTCGTGAATTGCTGAAAAAAGAGAAAATGTTGCCAATGCAATAAATGTCTTTCTAGTATGTTGCGATCCAGCCAGAGCTCTTGCATCACAGTCCCTGTCAGAGCATATAAATCTGTAGTTCCTTTTAAAAATGCACCGCTGCCACAGCGTTGTGAACCAGATTTCTCCTCAGCACCAGCCTTAATATAAACAATTACTAGGGGAACCTGAAGGTGAAGTGAAAGGCAGGGAAGATTTCTTCTTTTCTTTGAATCAATATTATGTATTTTGATAGTTGGAATCTCTAAGATTTTTTTGATTAGGAATAGAAAATACAGTTTTTATGTCAGGATGTATTCTTGGTTTGTACAGCAATACCTAGATATTTTCAGTATTGTATCCTAGACTTTTCACATCCAATGTAACTTTTTATTTGCTTTGCTATCCAATTCCCACTGAATGGAAGTTTTTCATATGCTGTTGCCCGTCCTCCACTCCACCCCTCCAGTTCACTGGAGCAAGTTTACTGAACTCCCCAGCAGCTCATGTTTATTTTCTTAAGTTAAAGTGCGAAATTAAAACACTTGATTTGTCCTTGGCAAGTTAAAATGCATATTATTTATACAGCACTGTAGGGGTCTGTAGCTCTTTGTGAACAAAAAGAAACTGAAATACCGTGGCATGGGGCAACACACTGCCAAGGACTGGATCTTACAGACACTCAGACTTTGCATGATGGAGAACACAGAGGCATAGCTTGCTTAGCTTGACTGGGTGGTTTGTGGCCGTGTTCTCTGCTCCTCATACCTGGTCTGTCTAACGTGGACATTTCACTGGCAAGACAGGAGTACTGTTGTGCTACTTGGGCATGGCCCTGGGTAAGACTTTGCAGAGCACCTTGGTGCCAAGTATATTTCTGTCACCAGGTCACACAAATGTTGCTAGCCAAGTTTTATGACACCTTGTTTGGGTATAGCTAGCAGTCAGGTCACAGTGTCATTGACCTCCAGGTGGAAAATCTGCCTTTATTCACCTTTGCAGGTTGGTTTTTACAATCCCCACAAAGCTCCAGGTAGCTCTACCTGTATTTGTAGCTGAGGCAAATAGCACCAGGGTAGTTCACCACACCAGTGATTCAACATAATTATTATAAAGCTGCCATTTGTTATTTAAAATGCTATTACATATTTTTAAACATTTCCATATAGCTCAGTTATTAGTTAAAAACTAAATTAATTTGAAAAATTCTTCATGTATACAACTGTAATTAGTTTTAACCTGAAGTTCAGGCTAAAAATACACATTTAACAGGCTTCTGCAGTCTCTCCTAGTCTATTAACAGTCTATTAAAAATTTTTTTGCCATTGCTGAATTTGAAGTAGGAATGGGCATAATAAATTGTGTAAGTTTTAAGAAACTGAGAAAAGTAGTAAGTGAAAATAGAACATCACACCATTTCTTTATGCACAACTCTTAGAGTACATACACACATACTTATCACTGTCCCAATGCAAGTATTTCTCATAAAAATAATATGTACCCAGGCTCTTGTCAAGTGTCACCCCTTTATCAATGCCTACAGTTTCCTGAAAAATCAGCACTGCTTCCAGAGAATCAAGTCTAAATCAAGATAGAGCAATTTTGTGAAGGTGGAGTGTAAAGTCAGACATTTTAGAGCTGAAGCGCTACCATGAATGAAATCCTTTCCCATTTTTCCTCCTTTGCTATCATACCAGATACGAGTTATATTTATGAACAAGTAATTTGCTATCGATTATTGTAACTTACCCTCTAGTTTTATGCCATAAACTTTATCATGTCCAAAATCAGATTGTTCCAGTTTTAAGCTTGTCATAAAAATATTAATCCTGTTTTGCAGGAGACGTGGAAGAAGTATTCAGTCACTTAAATGTCTCTCCATTCCCCCCAAACACTAAAAAGTGCAAGTGGGAAATGCTCACCTAATATACAGAAGTATTGTCTAATAGCTGGAAGAGGTCTGAAGAGCCTGACAACTGCAGGTTATAGAGATGGTTATCTCTGGGAGGACATTCCTCAGCTTTTCCATATGTTCAAAATAAACTGTATTGTGTGATTCTGAAGCTCCCTTGGCAGGAGGGGAAAAGTGTTGAAATATTGTGTTTCACAATTTTCCAGACCAAATGCTAACTTATCTGAACGATACATTACTGTATTATACTGTACATAAGCTCACCAGTTCCCTGGAAGTCAATAACTGTTTTCATTTTTCATTACTTTATAGTCAGAGAGGTATCTTGCAGAATTAGCATAAGCATTATCAGTGCAAACAGCCATACGGAGCCATGGACCTGTGTCATTATAGAATGTTTTTTGCTTGTGTGGAATATTTTAATGCAGTCTTAGTGCCTCGTTGAAAGCAGATGACAGATTATTCCCCTCTCATCTGGTTAGTGAGCAACAGCTATTTGAAACATTTTGATATTACAACAGCAGAGGAGTCATTGGCCACAAAGTAAAATCTGTTCTTTTTATCAAAGCTGTAATTTTTATAGTATTTCAAAAAGGCAATACGATTGGCAGCATTTGGTGTTGGCAACATACAGAAACTTTTGTCCTACCAAGATATGTGATTTTTGCTCTGGGTAAATTTTGGGAAGTCACATCATCTCATTTTCACCATTTCTCTGTGCACAAGTCTTACGGTATGTACACCAATACCCATTAATCTCTCAGCAAAAAATATTCCTAAAAAAATCCCTGTTCACAATAAATACACCTCCCCAAGTGAGCATGGGTAGCATTTTGGCACAAATTTCTTGCTTCCTTAGCAGGCATCTTGTTGTTTTGTGTGATTTCATGTGTTTTAAAAATGAAGAACATTTTAAGAGCTTTGTTCTTAGAAACTGTGTTAGATCTTTTTTTCACGATTCACACTCTTTGCATGCTGTCTTATTACGAGCAATTCAGAAACTTCTGCATAAGTGACCATGAGCTGTCTGACACTTACTGCCGCCTTTACTGCTCTGAACCAGATCATTTCTACACTTATTTGGGAAAGCTGATGACCTCTTCTTTTTTCTTTTTTTTTTCCTTTGAGGGAGGGGTTTTCTTGACATTTTAATGGAAGAGTATCAGCTTAGTTGTTGTCACAGTCCTGATCCATGGAGGGGTGTAACCTGAGCAAATAGAAGTATGTAAGTAAAACTTAAACTAGCCTTTAAATCATGATGATTTTGTCAGCTTTGAAAACCTTGTGTACTAGGCTGCCTGATCCCACAGTCTACACACAGTACAGACAGCATTTGGTCCATGACCAGAAAAAATCACTATACATACCGAATTTTTTTCCTATCTAGATTCACTGTAGCAGCAGCTCTTTTGGTAGGTAGATAACTTTGAAAATTATTTTCATGCACCTTCTTGCTGTGCAAATTTTATAATAAAATGTATGACCCATTGTTGCTAAAACTGTTGTATAAATGTAATATATTATTGTTTAAGATCAGGAATGCAAGATTTTGTCTGAAAAAGAAGGTGTGGAAAAGTCTGGGGTGGTTCCCTAATGGGATCTTAATTTATGAAGGGCTCATCAGAGGACCTGTCTCTGAAGTGACGGTGGAAGCAGTTATAGGCTCCATATGCACAATGAACAATGCCAAGTCATCAGGACCAGATGGTATTTACCCAATGGTTGTAGAGGAATCCAAGGATGAAATAACTGAACTGTGATGTTTAAATTCACACTTAAAAGTAGTGCGGTAACTGAAGACTTGTAGTTGGCAAACTGACAGCAATTTTTTTATTGTGTTAACCAAAAAAGACCTTTTTTCAAGGGAATTTCAAGGAACTACAGGCCAGTGATCCTGACATCTACACCTGGTCAAAACAGTAGAAACAATAATGAGGAATATAATCAATAAACATGGATAAATACACTGTACTGTGGAAAAGTTAACATGATGGTTTTAAAGGGAGGTCATTAAAATTATACTAAAATCTTATTTATGAAATCCTGCTTCCCTGGAGGAGTCAGCCAATACATAGGGATATTCCATTGATTCAGTCTACTGAATTCTTAAAAGTTTCCTGAAGAGCACAAAAGCCACTCTTAGAGAAACTGAAAAACTGTGGGGTAGAAGGTCCATGTATGCATAAATAATTGAAGATGGGAAGAAGAGAATAGAAAGCATGGTCTGTTTTCATGGTGGATTGTCATCACTGGAGTTCCAGAAGATGTCTGCTAAAAACCTTGATCAAAATATTTACATGGGATCTGGAAAGGAGCTTAATAGTGAGATAACTTTGGGGGTGTTATTAGCTTATTCATGATAGTAAGATGATGGCTGGCTGTGAACAATTGCAGAGGGTTTTGCAAGACTAAGTGACCAGATGGTAAAATGGCAGATGAAATTCCATGTAAATAAACATAAGGTGATGCACATGTAAGGAAATTATCTGGAAATTAAATGTAAAATACTCATCATTGCCCCTCCCAGCCTGAGACCTAGCATCCAGGCAATCTAGCAAGTACTAGCTTCAAACAAAATAGTGTGGGGTTTAGAACACTGTCTTCAGATCATTTTGTTTCTTAGCCCCAGTCATTGGTCTAAAACTCTGTTAGCCTGAAACCCAGCATAGCATCTCAGAGGGTAGCAGTGGCATAGTACAGGGATGCCTCCCAGGTCTCAGCTCCTCTAACAGCAGGCTGTTGAGCCTGGATGAAAATTCCCAGCATAAGATTTCCACTTAAAAACTAAGCTTTGCCAGAAAGATATGACTTGACACAATGCTTCAAAGCGGTATCACTCACAAAGCGCCTACTGAACCTTTTCCAAACCCATATTATGGCCTACATGTATTAAGCCTTTGCTGTTTACACAACTGCTAGTTAACATTTTCTGATCATTTCATATTTATTTACCAGGGTTACAAATGAAAAAAACAGAGGCCTGAGGTAATTTCATGTTTAACAGATAAAGTCTCAAGAACAAAGATATTGCCATGTCTCTTTTTTTTTTTTTTTAATTTCAGATGTGTGAAACCTTTTCTTCCTGACATTGGATTTAGTATTTACTTAAATATAAGGATGAATCTTATGAGGGAAAAAATGTGATTGCCTTATTAACAGACTTATTCACAGATTCATTGAGTTTTCCACTTCCTCATGTGAACAGTGAGTGAAATAGGGTGTAGTTGTGACACCCCAGGACAACAGGCAAAGAAAAGGTGGCTGAGGGTGCAGAAAGGACAAAGAGGAGATAGTACTCCTGGAGAAAAAAAGGGAAGAAATAGCTCATGGGAAGAAAAACCTTCTAAGGGAACTAAAGCAGGAGAGCATGGTAGTAGTTGTATTTCTACACAATATGCCCATCTGGGTCTCAGGTATGATTTATACTGGCGCACTGGACTTTAATGTTGCACTAGTTCTGTTTTTTCTCCTTTCTTTTTGATTTTTTCATTTTTATTGGCCTACCCAAACCAGACATTGCAAAGTCTCTGGGGCAAAGACTTTATGCTCTGAGGTTTAAACAGTGCCTAGCACAGAGTGTCCCTGATCACATCACCAGGATGTGCTTTTGCAAATAAAAACCAATAGGAGAGGGTAGCTGGAGATGAAACCCTAAAATCAGGCCTTGGTGCTCAGAAAAGATGCTTCTTTGGTATTTGTTTCTGTTATTATTATTATTCATTTAAGTAAACAAAAGCATTAGTTCACCTCATTAAAATCAAAGAGAAAAATCTGAGAAATGTAGTTCAGCAGCCAAAGTGTCAAAATCCACCTTGAAATCTTATTGGCTATCTTCTCGAGGGAGGTGTAAATCTTCCTTTCGTTGGCTTTTATTTCTGAATTTGGCTCTGCTCCTGGAAATCTTCCCTGAGAGGCCTCCACTTGCTATAAATGTTGCAAAAGAAGCCTTGCTATTTGCAATGCCGTTCTAATAATTTTTTTTGACGGGCCAAGAGTTGTCTTGTGGTCATCTTGAGAGAACCTTGGTTCTGTATTTCAAATCCATCATCTGGAGTTGTTCTGGACATCTCTCACTGCCAGTCAAAACAACTGTGTATCTCAGGGTCAGGCCTTTACTCTGTCCATGTCCCTGCAAACTGAACTGAAGATTTCCATCTGATGGTTGTGATGCAACGCAGCAGATTCCTTGCTGGGAAGGCAACAGGAAAAAGAGACTAAAAAAAAAAAAAATAAATGGAGATGAAGGGAGGTTTGGCCATAGGAACCCAGGAAGAGTGGTTGTAACTGATCTCCTCGTGCTCTTCTGGGATCCTACTCTAAGAGGGTTCTGTAGGGTAATTTTGGAAGAAGACCCAGATGAGACCCACTCTTCTCCAAACAACAACAGAAGGATTCTGAAGGAAATGCTGTGACTTTTTAATGGGTATCTAGCTTTGCTTGGATAAGTGGATGGCCTGGGGGTGTTTTTGAGAAAGAAAGTGGATCAGATCATTTTGCAGTAACAAGGCAGGAAGTTCAAGCTAAATGGCTAGAAGAAATAATCCAGAAAAAACCCAAACAACCCCAAAACAACAAAACAAAACAGAAACCCTGTGGAGCTGAAATACAGTTGTTTGTTTTGCTCTGAGGTTTGTGCTGAGCACAATCCAGCTTGCAAGCACTGCAGAGGTGCTCAAAGAAAGCAGGATGGTGAATGAATGAATTTCAGGGGGCAGGAAACATTAATGCCAGTTTTACTGGGTGCAGCTATAAGAGTCCACCGTAACCTTTGAGCCCTGACTGCAAACAAATGTTGTGCAGCCCTGTGCAACAGTCACAAGGTTTACCAGCTGGGGGCAAAAGAGGAGGGAAGGGGAGAGAAAGGGGGCAAATAACATCATGACTTACTTTGGGTTTAGTTCAACATTTATCTTTAAATATTTTTTTTCCTTCTGAATTAGTTTCAATAAAACGTGCATCACTTGTGGAGCTGCTTCAATAAAAAAGTCACTGTTTGTTATACGATAACACTGAACAGACTCCAGGCACTCCATTTTCTTATCTTAGATATACAGTGGAGCATAACTCAAGCAAAGGGGAGAAGTTAATGCATCTGTAACACTAGGTAACAGAAGCAACAGTAGCATGTTAGTGTAGTAATAACTCTCACATGTGGAATATCTGAAGATGGGTTTTATTGAATTCAGTTTATTTAACCAGGATAAACCCTTGAGATACGGATCTCATTTACAAGATGGTGTTGGCAAGAAGGCAGATTATTACAAGCACATGTGGAAGATAAGTATACAACAAAACGTAAAAGACCTGTTTATATTTTTAATTAGAATCCTTTTATCACCAAAAATGTTAAGTGAAAAGGAAGGCATTAGATATAACTACTACTTGTTGATATTAATAGCAATGCTGCTTCCTACTTACATAGCACGTTTCTTTCCTGGGTATCTTAACGATGAACAAAATAGACTTGAAATGTCCTCACTTGGTCCTCATCAGGCCTGGCTAAGCCTGTTTTGTTCAGGGATTTTCCACAGGTCCCCATGAAATGGTCCACAAGGACACAGTAATTGTGTCAGAAGAGGGAAAAGGAGAAGCGCGGAGCTGCGTGGTGCAGAGGGAGCTGGGGTGGAGAGCTCCGCCATTGAACGTGCTACTGAAACGCCGTCATATCTAGGTAACACTGACACGTTAGGGCAAAAGCCAAGGAGAACACAGTGTACAGTTAAAATTTCAGCAGAATTAAAGTAGGCAGAGTGCAACTGTTCAAAGTGGAATTTGACCAGGATTAACCCCTTTAATCTTGCTAAAAATACTACATGATCTTTCACGAGCACAGGCATTCAAGACTTGACTTTTGCATTTCACACAAAAGGCATTAAAACTCATGTTTATTATGAGTGCATTTTTTTAAATAGTTACCTTTTAAGTGACCTCTAAACAGATGCTGACCACATTAAAGTTATATCTGGTATGTTGGCACTCGAGGCTGCGAGGTGATGGAGTGCTTTTCTTTTCACAAGGCAATTTTGCTTGATAATCAAATGTCTCTGGTAGGTAAATAAAAAGCCTCTCTCCTCTATTAGAGAGTTATTATGTTGTGTTTACAATGTATTCTTTTGGTCTGTAGTTAACATACTTTAAATACTCTTAAAGGTAAACGGCTGCCTTCCAGCCAATGACATTTTCAGGCTATCAAGTTGCATATTTTGCTCAGAAGTGTGGTGCTGAGTTTGCTTCTCTGCTTTCCCGCTGCAGTGCAGTTTCCCCCTCCCTGCGCAGAGAGCTCCAAGCAGCAAAGTCCAATGTCTTTTCCACCTCTGGGACAGAAAGAAGACCAGGCTTGTCCAGCCATGCTGGGGTATGGCAACTGCTAGGATAAATATAATAGGGCATGACATTACTACAAAAGAATGTGGGCCAGTGAAAGAAAAAAAAAAAAAAAGCCTGTTCTGAATGGGAGCCTCCAAGATTTGCTGATGAATATTCACCTAAGCAGTAGGATGCTCAACTGGGACCTCCACAGCAAACCTGCCTTTTAGTTTAGTAGGATGTCCACAATGGGAACTAGCTGTTGGGTTACCATCGCAAAAGCATTTACAGGTTACAAGGGGTTCATGGGCCGTACTTTGCTAATCAATTTTATGCAGCAGCAGCAATAGGAGCTCAGCCCCCCTCACTTGTCTATTGAGATTTGCCCCATGTTTTCTGTCTGTTGCCCAGCTACATAAACAAGGATGTCTAGGTGGCCTCTACCTACCATGCACCCATAAGCAATACTCTCCCATTTGCAGGAGAGATTTAACTGTGGGTGGCAAACATCAAGGGCATGCTGATTGCCTCTGCAGGTGTCCCCTATAGCCTCCCTTTTATTTGAGTTTTTCTGGGCCCTTGAACACCTGAGAGGCCAAGTCTCATGTCTTGCTAGTGGCAGAGTGGCTGTGAAGGGCTCCCCAGAGCTTCTGGCTCCTCAGATGTTAGAAATTTTCTTGCCACTTAACTTGCACAGCAGGCTCCCTCCCAGCCACTGCCTGAAGCCATTTGGTGGCAGAGCAAAACATTGCCTGGGGATATCTGCTTGAATTAATTTGCTTTGGCTGTATTTGCACCTTTGTGTATTTGTTTCCCATTTGAGCAGTGACATTTATTGGCACAAATGTGCTATGGAAAGCCAATTTGGGGAGAAACGTCAATATTTGCTCTGAAGAACAACCAGACCCCAATTGAAAAACATACTTACTAACTGTAAGTACATGGATGCGTGTCGTTGACTTTGTTGAATGAAACCTGATGCTGGGAACAGAAGCAATGCCATGAGCTTTCACTGACCAATTAAGACAAATTGGTCATTGCTCAGCCAGAGTTAAGATTGTTCAGGATCTACCCTCACTGTACTGAATTTGAAGAGATAAAACATGCCAGGGATTTGCACACATTTGAGAAAAACAGCTCTATCATAGCTGCATAAAAAAAGAAAGAGGCAATGTGGCTGGTATAAGTAACTGTTGCAGCATTAAGTTTCTACAAAGGCTGCAGTGAAAAGTGAGTCCAAAAAGAACATGACTGTTGAAAATATGCTAAATATAATGCTGAAAAGTCATGCTTGGGGTGGGTTAGATGCCCTACTAGTTCTTCACAGGCGTGTGGGTAAAACAAACCAGGACTGTAAGGACAAAACCATGTTTTTTATATAATCTGTACTTTTCTAAACATATCCTCTTCAGTGAATTTTGACTGCCTTGCAGTCCTTGCTGTAAGTATAGCTTGCTATAAGATTGTGATTATTTCTGATACTTACTACGTGAATTATAAATCTGTGGGGAAATATGCTTGCTTGAGGCTCCTGTCCTATAAGAACAGTTCCAAGGAAATGGTATGAGGCTCAAGGCTGAAACCTTCGTGTCAAATTAAGCCACAACAATAAAGAGTTAATATAGGAGCACCAAAAGTTCCTATATTAAAGTTGCCTAATGCTTCCCGTTATAAAAAGATTCCAATCATTTTTCTTTTGCAGAGCTTTAACATAGCTTGGAGCAAGTAAATTATGAAATTTGGCAAGGGGCAGATTTGCAGTTAGGAAGGAACTGCTTGCTGTCTCTGAAAAAAAAAATAATTGTTCAGAGTTACCTGAACCCTGTAATGTAAAAAGCCAAACCCATCCTTTGCATTTTATTATAACGTGTAGAACTTGTCTGATGTTTCTGAACGTGCGATGCTGGCTGAGCACACCCCAGCCCCTTCAAGGACTCTGCTCAAGGATATGGGCTGCCCAGGTCTCTTTACTAAGGACAAATCTTGGAGAAATGGGGGTGGGAGACTGATATGTCTGCCCCCAGAAGCCCCTGTGAGATTTCTTAAGTGCGATGAACCAGGGCTCGGAGGGGTAGTTTAAGTTATCCATGGAGACTGAGAAGTTCCTGATCCAACCTAGCGACTTCCCTTGCTGAATTCAGCCTCAGCTGCAGACTGTCCCTAAACTCTGCCTCTGGCAAGGTTTTACAGCCACGTTGCTGGAAGCAGGTGCTGCATCTCAAAAAGGCACATTGGGTGGCTGCAGTGACTTCACACTCTGGTTTGGTTGCACGGAGGCCCACTCCTGCAGAAGGTGCTCTAAGGAGGACAACCCACCCAAACTCAGTTTGTCTCTTGTTTTGGACACAGCTGAATCATCTTGATTTTCAGCTGAAAAGTGATTTTCTTGCTGTTTCTTGAAATACAACATACCCCTTCTCTTCTTCTCCCCCTACTCCTGAGCACGTAGAATTGAGTATCATGTAGTTCAAATTTACCCCTATGGCCAAGTTCAACAAATTAGCAGCCAGAAATTTTAATCAGATATTTAATCTTTCAACCATGTAAGTGAGATTTTGTGTTTACAGTGGCAGTAGGCCAGCCTAACCTCAGAGAAGAAAGATTGTTAGTAGTGTCCTTGAAGCTGAGGTGCTAGAGAGCAGTGACTCCGCTGAGCAGGTCTGTCTGACCTGCGGCTCAAAGGCAGCTGTAATCACCACACCAGTACCTACAGCTTTGTATGCTTTTTAAGTATTGGAAAGCCAGAAAGACATTATTGTCTTTGGACTATTGCTAGTAACTGCTCTGTGCATTCAACATTAATTAGAACAGTAAAGAAAACAATAAAGCTTTTGGTGACAGGAGGCCACTGCAGATGAACTTGTTACACACCCACACCCGGCTCCTGAATTTGCTAAATCCTGGAGCAAAAAGCAGCATCTTCCCAGATCCGACAAATGCCAGTAGTGAATTTAATGAATCTTCCTGCTTCAGTTTTGGCTTGCACAGGTGCATGCCTAAGTGTAGGCATATGCACATGATTCATTCACCATGCCCTGTTCGTAAGGATCTCACCTGTTGCCCAAAGCTGTATATGAACAAGTTGGTTCTCACAGTGTTATCCTTGGAAACCAAATTGCAAAGTAGAATATGCAAAGCACTTTTCAATCATACTTGGTGATCACCTTTATGACTGGAAGGTAGAGGGCCAGTATTTTGACAATGATTTTGCTGTGTATAGTCACTGAAGGTTTATATTCAAACTGTTCTTATGCTAGAGCACAGGGCTGAATATTTTAGAAGTCTGGGACCATTTGGTTGTCATCAGGGTCTAGGTGGGGTGGCACAGTATCATTTTCTGATTTGCCCTAAGTACAAACCTGAGCTCTGTGGAGCTCCTAAGCAACCTCAGATTAGGATAGGAATCTTGACTTCACCATTCAGACTTCTCACATAGAAATATGAAACCCTTTTGGGGGAAAAAAGCCTATTTTCTCAGTGCAGACGTGTTTACAATCAGTGATTCATATGAGCCCATCAGTATTCCCAGTAGTGAAACAGCAGTTTGGGAGGCATTACAGTTCTGTATAGGGAGTCTAAAAATTATTTAGCTTGGCTATTTGGTGGGCATTTTTCTGGTAGCCATATGAGAAGTGGATGCTAGGAGATACGTTTGGACTGTTTACACTTCATTAGAGTCTGGAGAGGGTATACCACTGTGTACCAGGGTCAAGTTTTTAGCATCTTGTGAACTCTCTGACTCTTCTTTGAAGATGCAGACAAATTCTGAGATAGGGCTACTTTTTAGGTATGATGTGTATATAGTCCCTGTCTTATAGATTGACACAATCTTTGTGATTTCTAAGTAAAACATACCACTTTATGGTCTTCCAAAATGTAAATGATTCCTATGTCTTTGATTGCTACAGTTTAATTGTGGTTGTTGTTCACATGCCTTGCTTAATATGATTAATGTCATAACAAGTCTGTGGACATTCCTCAGTTCTTTACCTTGACAGTGGAACAACACTGGTGACAAAGTGCAGGTTAGGGCATAATGGATCTCTCTTTTTTTTAAAGGAATTAAGAGTGCTCACAAACAAAGTTTCAGCCTTGGCATGCACTTATTGGATAATTTTATTTGTCTTTATTTCCAACAGGGTATTTCAATTTCATTCTAGAACTGTGAGAAATGTTGCTTCTGAATTAAGCTGTGTTAGCATATCTGCTGTATAAAAAATTAGCCATCCAATGGGAAGAAAGAAGTATAGAGTATATATTGACTGTAGGCATACTGTAGATCAGAATAGATGTCCTTTTGTTCAGGCCAGTACCTGATGGGAAGATGAAATATGGCCTGTACATTTATATATAGAAGGGATATTAATTAGCATGAGAGATGGCCCAATTTGGATTAAGGCCAGGACACTGAACTGAAGCCACTTCAGTGGCATTGATGGACGATCTCTTCTTGTCAATAGATAGAAAACAGCCATCCATTTTCATCCTCCTAGATCTTTCTTCAGCATTTTACATTCTTGACCTGAAGATACTCCTATTTCACTCGAGAGTGTTAACAGGGGGCCAAGGGTAATGTACCCAATGGCCAGGTCCCTCTTGGAGGGATGCCAGCGACAACTAGAGGTAGAAAGCTACGTTTCTGCTGTTGGACCTTGCATTTATCAAGTCCCTCAAGGATCAATTGTCTCTCCTCTGCTATTCAGTATCTTCCTGCCAGTCTAATTATGTGCACTTTTGGCAGATAGTTATGATCAACTTTCCTGCTGTATGGTCCTGCTGCTTGGCTAATGTGACCAAGATTACTTTTTCTGGATGAGAGCAGTACATAGATTAAGGCTATTTGCTGAAAGCCAGTGATGACCCAGGAGATACTGACAGAAGAAAGGATCTCTGCAGAGGTGGCATCAGATGTGCTCCCCTTGGTAGGAGGCATGGACCAGAGCTGGTCAGTAGCTGCCATGGATTAAGGGTGTTCTTGTGTTCCTCACTGTTTGCAGAACTGTAGGGACCACTGAACTGAAAGGTATCAACTTTGTGATTTGCCTGCAAGAGAGGATCACCCAAATTACTCTTGACCATCAATAGTCCACAGTAGTTTTAGCAGTCTGTGTCAGTGTTTAACTGCCCTCGCCATTTGAAAATTTTCATTTTATGTTTGAAAGAAATAGCCCACACTGCAATTTCAGCTCATATTTTCTTGTTCTGTCTGCAATGGACAAAACCCCCTTTCTTTTGTAGTCTTTTCTTTGCAGCTGCATTTTATATATTTGAAAAGTTTAATCACATATCCCCTCTGGACTAAATAGCCCCATTTTTTTTCATTCTTCTCTATAAGTCATGTTGTCTAAACCTCTGGTTATTCTTGACTTTCCTCAGTTAGTCCCAGTCTTTTATGAAATATCTGTTCAATATGGACAAAGTTCTTTGGCAGATGCCTTGTAGGTGCTAAGCAGAGTGGAAGGATTTCTTTGAGTCTTAAATAAAATGTTCCCTTTTAAAAATACTCATAATTTAGAGGAATTTTTTTTTTGCATTAGTATCGTAAAATTGACTCACCCTCAATGTGTGGTCCCCCACATTCTCTAGTTCGTTTTTGGAAGAACTGTTGCCTATTCAGCTCTTCGCCTCACTTGCATTTTGACAGCTGAGAATATCTTTCTAGCTGTAGTACTTTAGTCCTTACTGATAATATTATTTTTAATACTGTTTCTTCAATGTGTAAAGATCTTTTGAATTCTAATCTAACCTCCCAAAATGTTTCCAGCCTCTTCCAAGAAGTGAGAAATCCCTTCTGACATTTTCCAAGTTTTTAGTAAAAATGTTGACCCAAGATGGACCCCTGTGGAACTGCAGACAAAGAAACTTTCCAGTCTGGCAATGATCTATTTCCAGCTACTTTCTGAGTAGAGTTTTCCAAGTGGCTGAGCACCTGCCTTACAATGCTTTTGACTAGCTCATGCTTTCTTATAATTTCCTTAGGAAACTGTCATACAAACAGTGTTGAAAGCCTTGCTAGCATCCAGATATGTGACATCAACTCACAAAGACCCATATCCTGCTAGAGAGGAAAATTAAGTAGGGTTTGACAGAGCTTGTGCTTGTTTGACAAAGCCATGTTCCTCTGCAGCTGTTATTTCCCAAGTAGTTTGATTGTCATCTGATGGTCTGGCTGTAGTATTTTGTTCTGGGTTTTTTTCTGGAAATAAAAATCAAGAAGACAGACTATGGTTCATGGACTTGTCCTTATTAAAAAAAATGTAGCATATTTGCTCTTTTCTGGTACTTTACAAATTCTTCCATCTCTCAGGAGTTTTCAGATCACTGAGATTGACTCTAAATTTGTTGGAGTGAATTTCATCAGGTGAAACCCATTTGACAATAGCTAACAGCATAACAGGTAACAATCTGCCATTTTCTTCTGCTTTACCCCTGACTAATGAGGTATGAGGAACTTTTGACCAATGAGTTTTTTGCCAGCAGTGCTAACTGCATTTGACATTTGGTCACAGTTGATTGTTTTATTGAAGACTAAATAAATAAAAAAAAAAGGTTGGATCAATAGACTTGAAGAAGAATGTCTTATTATTATTTTGCATCCCTCGGAAGTTGTGCTATGCCTTAACATTTCTGATTTTCTCTCTACAGCATGTGATGCTCCTTATAGTTATCCTCAGTAATGTGTTTTTCACTTTCTTTTTTATTCTTGAATTTAGGGTTATTGAAGAGGTTTGGCAAAAGTAATGTCTACTTCTATCTGGAGCTGGTCAAGATATTTTCTCCCAGTCTGACAGTCAGTGGTCTGGCTCCAGTTATTCATGCCTGTACCATTTCCTGGCCAGGCTACAGCAATACAATACGTAGAAAGCCTTCAGAGAATCGATGTGTGCAGAAAGTGGTCCTGTCTTTTCTCAACAGCTGAAGCTATTCCAGATTTGTCATATTTGTCCTCTACTCCTTTGAATGGCCTCCCATCAGGATTTGAATCAAGTTTATGGTCTTGTTAACTATCTCCATGTTCTCCTGGCTTGGGTGGCGAATCTAAAAAGCTTGCATTTAAGCTCTGGGATGAAAGCTGTGGTCAAACATCCTCTAACAGAACCATTCATAAGAAAAGGAAAACTGTCTGCACAGAAAGCAGGGACTTTTCAGGCCTTGACCAGTGGCAGGGAATGGAATGACATCTCCAAGAGCTGAGCTTACTGCTCTCCACAGTTGGAACCGATGCGACCTTCTGTATTGTGTCTGCATTTGTGGCTAGTTCTAGATTACCTTCCCCTGCACACTTTCTGCTGCTGAAAAGGGAGACATTTCTTAATGCATCACTGCAAGAAGCTCAGATATTCCCACGACAAATGTAATTTTGGAGTGTGTACAGGATCAAATAGGATAAATAAACCATTACCCAAGGATTTCAGCATGAGTATGACTTTGTTTTGTTATATACAGCAATTGTCGCATTGTGAATAATTTGGGGAAAGTGGAAAAATTCTCAGATTATTAGTTTGATCTTGGTACTTTGCCACAAGACTGCTGGGAATTTGGGGGTTTTGTTCTGGGAACAGGAATGGTGGGCGGGCGTAGGAGGGTATTATGAGGAATTGAGGACTTATTGGGTGAAAAGACATAGATTAAGATTAGAGGTTTATGAGACATGATGATTATCAGACACATTTCAATTTCTCTTATTTTCTTTTTTTTCATTATCAAAACGGCAAGATATGTGTGACTTCATTGTGTGACTGTCAAAATCCTCAGACCCCTGCAACAGGGCTTGTGCAGAGGGCTACTATGAACCTTTACTAGCTTCTGTGCCTGCATGGATCCAGCTGCCTGAGATGCTGGGGGAAAGCATACAGCATCACTGCCATTCCTGAATGTGCATTAGCAGCTACAAAGCCCAGCCAGAAGCCTGGCCAGCCAGGTCCGTGTGGGTGACAGCCTTGAGGACCACTGACATCTTGGGGTGTGCGCTGAACTCGTGATGTCCAACCAAGGCAAACTGCATTCTACATTGTCTAGATCATGTGTAGTGTCCACCAAGCTGGCACTTCTATCATCTGAAGACCTCCCCAGAAAAAAAGAGAGGACTATTTGTACTGAAGACAAGAGAACATCATAGGGAACTTTCCCTAGCACTCTGCCTGTCCTTTGATTTAGTTGCTCTGTGACCAGTAACATCTCCCTTGTTTTCACTGCTGACAGACAAAAGAGCAGCAGCTCTAAAGATTTTCAAGGCAAGTTTTTGAGAATAAGCCGGACACAGGACCCAAGTAATCATCCTTAGAGGTTTACGTCATCCTCTGGTGTTTTGCCCATCAAAATAAAGCCTGCTTCAAAGAAATGACATAGCCCCCTCGATGGCAAAGTGCACGCACTGGGAGAGAGCTCTTGGATTTCTGACTGCTTCACAGCACAAGTCCTTGCCTCAGAGAAATTCAAGTTTACCAGAAGCCCTTCAATTATTTTTTTGTTTCGTTTCCCCAGTGCCCACCAGATTAGAACACAGCTTGGCAATGTCACCAGAAGAAAGAGAGAGAGAAAAGAAAACAACAAAAACCCAGCTGCCAGTGTTTCAACTACAAAAGCGATTGGAAGGGTTTGTGAAACTTGCCATAAAAGTACTTCAGACAGAAATGTTCTTTTCTTTGTATGATTTTTGGAAAGCTTCAATTTTCAGCTGGTACTCTGTGCAAAATCAACAGGTCTATACAAATACATCTGGGTAAGATTGACAGGTGGGGAAAGCTGACAAGCCTCTGTCAGAGCCAAAGAGATCTCTGCTGCATGTGTGCCGATGGAAGAGCTCCTGCTCTTGCTTGACAAAGATAAGGGTCTTTTATAGTAAAATGAAAACAAGGAATCAAAGGGTCAGAATCAGTCTTCTAGTATCTCATCCTATGTGTGACTTGATCAAGGGATAATCGTGACTCCTAGCATCATAGACGGGATGGGAAGGGAACGTGTAGGTTGCCCAGTTTATTCCCTTGCAGCTGTCTGTAAGCATAAAGAGATGAACTTTCATGGGCATTCATGACTGAACAGAAAATGGTGCTGGGTACTGTGATATTTCTAACCTCAAATGGGACATTCTCTTAAACACCAAGAGACTTTTAAGTATCGTTAGAATGGGCCTGTTCCCCTGCATCCTAATGTACTGGCCCACATGCACATATTTTCAAGATTCCCATTGCAAACATGAAGATAGAAAAGTTGAGATTGTCATATAATCACATGTTTCTGGGAGGCATGTCTGTAAGAACTAAAAACAGAGTCTAACTGGAGTTTTGATTTAACTGGAAGAATAGACAGTGTTGGCATTGTACATTTTCAGGAACGTTTTTACTTGCTCTATCTTGAACATACAGATATCTAGATATATACATTTTTCTATTTTAACTATGCCACTGACCCTAGTTGCTATTCTTCTAAAGCTCATTGTAAAACTTAAATACATGGAAATAGCTGTGTAAAAAAGGCAAGGTTGTTAGCTCTTCTCTGCTGCTCTTTCTTAATGATAATTATTTGCATCAAGATGTTACGTCCTATGCATAACATTGTGCCTATGACTTGGCAGTGATTTTTGGCTTAAGAAAGACTGCCAGAAGGACTGTGTGATGTTCAGTGAGAAAACAAAGAGCTATTTTGAAATCTTTTCTGGAGTTTCAGGAGAGGAGCACCCAAGTGATGCTGGTTCAAACTCAGTTGTACATGATTAAATCTGTTTTTTTATGCATTCTAGTGGTTTCCAGAAAGAAACACATATCCGTGTCTGCTCGGGCTCCAAGCTGATAATTTCCTTCTACTTCTGTTCTGGCCCTGGGTGTCCATTGCCCTCCACCCCCCTGTTCCTGCCCATCTGTAAAACTCATAACACCGGATTTAAACACAGTAATGTACACAGGCAAATGATGACTTGGAAGTGCTTGAAGGAAGGGATGTGCTTCATGACTCAAGTGTTTGTGTTGTCTTCAGCAGAAAGCACCAACAATGAGAGTCCTTCACATGGAAAAAAGTTGTCAGTTTTTTCCACGGAAAATCCCATTCTCTTGTGTTATCACCTTTAGAACAAAATGCAGAAAAGCTTGGGAAGGTTTCACTTTGGCATGTTGATTGAGCCATATTTAAAAATGAAAGTCTATAAGCAAAGCCTGAATTTGAAGAGATTGGTGAATTTTCAGTCAAAATGGGGCAAACAGCACAGTCTGCAGCATAGTGAACTTCACAAATACTGTATCAAGCCTCAGGATCGTCACTAAACATGAAGTAGTTCTGGAGAATAGAAGTCTTCCTGCTACGATCCAGCCATTCTTTTTTTACCCATGGGAATTCCATGAAGTTACAGGAAAAAAATGATGAGGGATATCCTTGCTGAGTGCTTGTTCTCCTGTGCAGTTACCTATCTGAAAGCTGGTGCCTACGACAGGTGCTACCATACACTGCAAATGAAAATACAGCACTTAAAGGGAGACCTTTGTGAAGAGGTACAGTCAATTAGGAATGCAGGGCTATGCAAGTCACATAGTTTTCTAATACAGATTTCTTCACGCTATACCTAGGAAGATCAGTGATGGATGGTTTCCATCCTAATTTATTTATCTATACTTATGGTATTTATTACCAATGCAAAAGTTGAGGGGTAATGCATATTTTCCAGGAACATCCAAAGGAATTCTTCCCTATCTATGAAAACAACTGAGTTACTTGTTCACTCCACCAACACTGAGACCAAATCATCATGGGAGGTGGAAGAAAAATATCTCCAGGAGAGAAAAGGCAGTAGCTGGAGAAACAGAAACATGAGAAACTTTCATTTGATATTTAATGAAAAATCTATTGGTGAAAGTTTTGATAATTTTTTATTTGTATAACCAGTGAGAGAATTAAATCAGGAGGAAAGCTGAGCTATTTTCACAGTATAGGGATGAGGAGAGAAAGAGGGTGCCTGCCCAGCAGTTATGGACCTGGCATGAAGGAGCAAAACCAGGGTCCAGTGCTTTATACAAGAAGTACTCAACATAAAAATGCCTAAATATCCAGAGTGAAGGCTCAAAAAATGATTCTCCTGCTGTTTGCACTGCCAGCACACTTTCTAAAAAAGGACTATCTTCAGGAATTGGCTCTCATCTTTCAGATGAATGTAGGATCTTCCCTCCAACCATGGCTTAAAGTTTCTAGATCCCTAACATGTAGAGCTCAAGACAAAGTCCTTTCCTGGGCATTTTTTCCAAACTAGCTGAGGTACCTCCACAACTGAGGTTCTTAACTCTCTATACATCTTGTACAGATGCTGTAGGCACCTAACTTTGGGCTACAGATCCTCCCAGGCAGCAGGATGCCGAACAAGTCAGTGGATCTTAGCCACCAGCTAAGCCACCAGCCACCTTGTTGGCGTCTCCAACAAACATTGTGTGTCCTTTAAAATGAAACTGGTATTTCCAGATGGAGGATGCAAAAAAGCTTGAAAATATGGTCCTGAAATTCCTCGGTGCATAAAGACTGCCTTCAATTGCAGACAGCCATAGACACTGTCTCTGAAATGAAATCTCCATGTTCCTCTTACACATGAAATCTGCTGCCACCCTGTTAGCTGGAAGCCACTGTTGGGGCCCAGGTGTGGCTGCAAGGATAAGAGCTCACCAGTGGGATGTCCTGAGGCAAACAGATTGGCCCTGAACACCAGAGAAAGATGTGTGAATGTGTTTTCTAAGTTTTTTTAACAACCAGAGATGCTGCAATATCCCCTGTTACACCACCCATATGTTTCATTGACTGGCAGCTTAGACGACCAAAAACTAAACTTGCAAGAATAGACCAGCAAGACATTTTTCTTTCCCATGTGCAAATAGGCGCAGTCACCCGTCTTACCTGCAAGGTACCCATGCAACATGACAGCACTGAATTGCTCAGTCTGCTTATGATTGCTGTAGGAACAGCCCATGCAAGATCTCTGTGGAGAGGAACACTCAAGGTGTCACAGAACTGCTGCCGCAGGCAGCAGGCTGTGGGTAGAGCAGACAGCTATGCTGCTGCTGCTTTCCTGATTGCCAAAGGACACAAATTTCCCATGTGCCCTGCTCCTATCTGCATCTTCTCTGGCATGGAGTTTTGAATTAAAGACCCATTAGTGTGGCAAGGGTGGAAACACAGACTTTGATGTTGACTTGGAAGCCCTGCGCCATGCTTGGAGACTGTGTGTGTTGGCCTCTCTCCCCAGTCTTAGCTCCGTGGCCCATGACCGTTCAGCAGGAAACACAGGTCTTGTATTTTGCAGTTACTGCGGTGAGTCCTGTCTCTTGATTTGGGGTTGTTCATCTTGTCACAGCTTCAAGTTGGTAAAGGGTGACCTGCAGCTTCTGGGGAGAACAAGACCAGGGATATACGGCCTGTCATCACAAACCTGATCCTTTTTTTTATTACTCTGAGTAGCTTAATTCTCACTAAGAGCTTTGGGAGAATAAGAAAATGACCCATATTTTTCCTCATATATCATTCCTACTAGCTACACCAGGCATTACTAGGCTGAGATATATGTGCAAAGCATACGGTACAGGGGGGTGGGGGACTAGAGGGGGTGGGTGTCAAGCTGATAGCTACTAAAGAGACACAGTTTTCAATCCTTGTGAAGAAGAAAGGTAATTTGTGGTTGTTAGCATTCCTGTGACAGTTTGAGAGTTTGTAGGTGGCTTTCTGCTACAACCTGATACAACAGCGGCTCTTTGCAGGTACCATCTGATGGGGGTCATTCATGAAATCTTGAAAGACTGTGTGAGGGGGCACGTTTTCTGATATTGTTACAAATATCAACTCCTTTTTCCCCCTCTTTCCTAGCAGCAATAAGGTTGGCAGGTCAATTTGGGTGAACTGGCATGGATGGAGGCTGCTGGACCACGTGGTCTTTGCCACTGCTGCTTTCTGCTTTCAATATTTTTGTGGGCTTCAGAATGGTAATGGGCAGCCTTGACTAACCTAGTTGAAAACAAATAGGTCATAGCAGAAAATTTGAAAAGGGATATAGTGGGCAGAGTTTGCGTCATCTTTTCTGATTTCCAATAAGGACTCAGTGATTCACAAGGGGACAATCACATAAAAGGTGAGTCTGAATGCAATGGCCCCCAAAATTTCAGAATCAGAGAAACTTCCTTAGAGTTGCTGGATGAATAAATGTGTTCAATTGTGCATGTTGGCATAACAGAGAAATTCATTAAGTGGATGTGAGGGGAATTCTCTTCTTTATGGGAAAAAGTGTTGCCCAGAGGAAGACTCAGACGGTGCATCCACGGCTCCCTGTCACCACCGGTGGATACCCATCTCCCCAGGCTAAAAGTGAATTTGCCCTTGATAACAGCATACCTGTATGTTAATGTCCCTCCAAGCCAACACATGAGCATAGTCACCCCTGCCAGGCCACCAAAATTTGCAGCCCAGTGGGAAATACCTGCCTCCTGCATGAGAAGGCTGCTCCCTTCCATGGGGGGCAGGGGAGGAGGGATGGCAAAAGTGCCCGGGGGGAGCTGCAAATAATAAATAACCATTTGATCTGCAGCAGCAACAGCAGAATAAAACAGGGAGGAGAGTCAGGGTGGGGGGCTTACAACCAAGTGCCTGGTTTCCAGCAGCTGCCTGCCTCCCCCCTCCCTGGGGCGTGCGGGGCCGCAGGGGACATGGGGTCCACGGGGTCCACGGGGTCCACGGGGTCCACAGGCGATGCTGGTGGGGCTGGGTGAGCGGCCGCCGGCTCCACGGCGCTGCTTGTTGTTGTTGGTCCGGCGCAGGAACTTGGCAGGGGCGCGTAGCCGGTCCCTGCTCCGGGTCCCACAGGCAGGAAAAGTCTCCCAGCCTGCGGAGGAGACAGCCTGGCTGAAAGAGCCCCGCCAGCTCTGCTGCAGATAAGTTAATGTACACAGAAGGGACGTAAATTACCACGACCCTCAGCAGCAGGACATTGGCCAGGGCCTGTCAGGAGGAGGACAAGCGTCGGCAGGCTCCGCGCCTCGCTGACATTTACCTCCAGATAGAGCCGCCACTGCCCGGCGAGGAAGGACCTGGTGGAGCCAGGGCTTCCTTGAAAACAGCTGCCTGTCCCCGACACCTACAAACTAATGCGGTTTTAATCAGGGGAATTAACGGAGGGTGGTGCACTGTTTTCCCAAACGATTTGCATGGGGACAGCAACCTTTTTCCCCTTCTCCCCCGCTGCCTCCTCTGTGGCTCCACTGCCATTTCCCTTAGGTTTCTTTATCTGCGCTGATTTTTTTTACCGCTCCCCACTCCAGGGAGCCAGACGTGCCTTCATCTCCACCCCCCAAGCCCTGACGACACTCACCTCCCTGTTTACACACTGACATCACGCTGCACCCTCCCTCCAGCCCAGAAATAACCCCTGGGAATAAAGCAAACAGGAAAAGGCCTCCACCGTAGCCTCCTTCACAGCTACAGCCACATCACCCCTTTCAGGGGCTGTACCCCCACAGAGCGATGCACAGGCGGTGGGATCCTGGGGGACCCTCTCCAGCCCCGCTTCGCCAGGGCTTCACATGTTGAGACATGAATTCGCACGGAATCCCCGACTCACAGGCTCCGTTTGGCAGATGGATGGAGCCGAGATGGGATGAATGCATCCGTATAACAGAAGGAGTCAGTGGGAGAGCTAAAGCTGGAGACCAAGTCTTCCAGGCTTGTACTTCAGCCATTACACCATGGTTCCCCGTATAAATACGTTTCCCTCCCTCTTTGTCCCTCCCTGTGTTTCATTTCCTTCATGGAGAGGCGCAGTTGAACTTAAAGCCAGGTATACTGAATAGACAGTGGGAACAACAATGGGAAAATGTCTGCGAGGTCACCCTCTGTTATTCCAAATAGCATCTTGTAATCCACACACAGCCCATTAATTTCAGCAGGACTCCTTGTGTGGTAAGCTCCTACCCGAGATGTGTGTGGGAGGCACATTTGGGCCCATGGAGATTTCATTATTATTGTAAGCTTCAGTGTTAGAAGGCTCCAGGGGACAGCACTTTGCTCTCCCTCTTAGGGAAAAGCCAGACTTAGTCAGCCTAACTTCTGTTTCTTAACATACTTCTTGCCCTTACTTTCATGAGCTCTGTTCTCTTGTGTTTGTTATAATACTCTGTCTGAATACCTGGCAGCAGACCACTACCATGGCTGTGCTCACTAGAATTATGCTGGATCGTTCAGGTTGTGTAAGCGTCCCTAAATGCCTAGGTTATTTCCTCTGGCTTTGGAAAGGCAATTGCAGTTCAGCAAGGAATGAGTAACTTTATGGAGGCTGGAGAGCAGATGATGTGCCCAGAAGGGCCTTTTTGCTTGTCAGTTTTCCCCTGGAGATGCTGGGTACAGCCTGATGCTCTGGGACCAGACCTGTCTGAATCCATGACGGTTTTATACAGTTGGCTTCACAGGCGTGTCTGAATATGGAGTAGGAGAGGGTGAGCACAGAGGGCTCTTGCCTAAAGCCTTTATAACTTATGTTAGAGACAAGTGTGTACAAAGGTCACACAAAAACATGATTATTCTGGTAATTAGATTTTTTTAAAAAACAGATTTACTGTGGCCAGGGTTTCCAGTGGCTTCCTGTAAGTACCACCATACCCATCCACTTTTGGAAAGGCAGAGATGGTACGTGGTCATGGCATTCCTGTCTGTAAGGCTGCATCCTAAGGGGCGATCTGGGAACATTGCTGGGACATCCATTTCCCCAGAACAAGAGAAGGTGCTGTCTCCCCTACTCTGCCACCCCAGCCCTGCTAACACCACACAACCTCCCAGCGACACAGCGTGGGACACACGCTCTGCAAGCTAAGGCAATACCCTTTGTTGTGGCCCTTTGCCATTGCCTTTTCCCTTCTGGCAAGGGGTGATAGGAGAGCTGCAACCCTCTGTGTGCCTTCTGCTTCCCTGCCAAAAGAGCTATGAAGAGAGTTAGGGCACAAAACTTGTCTGAGGAAGGCTAATGGCAGACAAAACATACGGACAGTGGAACTCAGATTGCTAGCACTTTATGAGTAGGTTTGGGATACTCTGTGGTGAACGAAGCTGTGTAAGTAGCATTGTTAGTAAAAGATGCAGGTGATGTGCTACTATTCTGAGTCAAAGTACCTGTAAACTGGTAACTTACTGCCTTGTGTGTCTTTGTGGCTTAATAAAAGTTCTGCCGTTTAAGTAAGGAACTGGTCAGAGGTCTGATTCTCTTTCCTGTAAGTGCAATGCTCTGGGACTCAAAATATGGTATCTCCTGGAGAAGAAGAGTGCTCCAGTAACAAAGTGGATATATACTTCCATTTTTTTTCTTCTGCAGTGTATGTAAGAGGAAAACTAGCAACAAAACAAAGAAGTAGGTTGATAATGAGGTATACATCTAACAGAGTGCAATGACCTCTTTTCCCCTCTAACTTACACATGCTGGGCAAGGGATAGAAATATCCTTGGCTTTGGTGGAATTATTCCAGCATCACATGTTATAGTGGCTTTTCTAGGGACACACAGTCAGCCCACAGGATTGATAGATGCCCTTTTTCTTGAGGGTTTGCATGTTGTTGTAGGGTCAAAGCGTGACCAGTGTGTAAGGGTTTGGTTGTGGCAACACCCGTTCTGCTCAGGAAAGGACAAGGGTAGATCCCCATGGGAGTCCAGGAGTGCAACATGGCCCAATGGCCAAATCCTCTCCTGACCCCAGGAACTGTTCAACATCTATTCCTGCAAAAGAGAGCTGTCTCCTGATGCATTCCTTCAGCTCCTAGAGGACAGAGGAACACATACGGATCTGCTGCAAGACAAAGAAGCGAATAATAGCAGCAGCCATTTGCTCTGCATGTGTGCAGGACTCTCCAGCGCCTCCTTCTCTCCATCTGAAGATGTGGCTTCCCCGGACAGCCGGCGCGTGTGTGCTGCGGCACTGGCAGTCTCTGCAGGCTGATGCATATTTTCACCTCTTCCTGCACAGAGTGCCCCCTGTGTTTTCTTCCAAAATACATTCACGTTCCTGGCACTGAAAATCTTTATCTTTATGTGTTGTTTTGAGCACACCCACTGCTTCCTGACTTAAAGCAGTTATAGCATAGACAGAGATTTACTGACATCAGATAGTGGTTTTCTTAAAGCTGCTTTAAGCCAGATTGTTCTTTTGGTGGACAGGACACAACTGGGCTTCATTTGGATGGAAAATAAAGATCAGTTTTCCCAAAGCGAACATGTTTGGAGCAGGAAACTAAGCTATGAATGAATGAATGTATCTTGAATGCTGAGGGGCTAATAGGAAGGACTGGACTAACTGTGGTTTGAGCAAATGATGGTTTTGGTTCCAGAGGGGCTGAAATCTGCTTCTAATTCGAGTGCAGCCAAAATGTTGTGAAAATGCCTAGTTTCACAGCAGGTGCCAGCAACTTCAAACCAGGACCGGAACCACCCAAACCATGTGCAGAAATAGCTCCAAACGGTGCTTTCTCAGCCCATCCATACCATCAGAAGTGAGGAAGAGGATGGATGGTACAGAAGAGGTTTCCTTCTGGGCCCAGCTCCTACAGCTGCTTCACCCTTCCCATGCTCCCGGAGCCAGTGGCTGGCCACAGCAGGGACCTCCCCACCCAGGCTGCCACCCAGCAGGACTCCCATGGGCTGGAGAGTCCAGCCTCACATTTTTTTGTGCTCTGTTGCTGTGTTCACACCTCTTCAGTGCATTTCATTTCAAAACTATGATCTTTACTGGTTTCAGATAGGACTTCTGTAGTGAGTCACCCCTAAAATACCCAGTGGTATGTAAACATACCCAAGCTCTCCTGAAAGAAGGAAACCCAGTTTTTAATTCTGCAACAGACACCCTGACAAGATGCTGGCCCTTCTCTATGTCTAAATGTCCAGGCATTTTGCTTCAGGATGTATGAGCCAGGGTTTGCCTTTTTACTAACATAAATGCAGATTTTGACACACAGGTGCTGAGGGATTTGGGGACGTATCTCTGATTCAGAAGAAAAAAAGGTTGTTTGACTGTACATAGCTGGCCTCTGGCTTCCTTCAGGGATGCTCCCCCTTTCCCCCAGCCTCGCACTTTGAATAAGCATCCAGGGGCTTGGAAGCTTATCCAGACTTATCCAAATCTCTTTGAAGGGATGGATTAAGGCAGGAACCCTGGGACCCAGGCCAAGAAACCTCAACAGCACAACAAGTCAGTGAGAAACCAAGAGTCTGTCCAGGGGAGCTGGCTAAGGAAAAATGAAGAAGTCCATCCCAGGGAGGCGACAGGGAGGGATCGTCTGTCTGGGGAAGGAGGGCTCCGTGGGGAGCTGAGCGAGGGGGATGAGAGAGGGGGGAGAGCATGGGCCAGGCTGGGAGGGCTGGGAGAAGGCACGCTGTGGTAGGCTTAGGCCCCACTTGCCTTAAGCCAAGCCTGCCTTATGGGTCTGTGACCCTGGCTGCAAATTTTCTGCAAAGAAATTATGATGGGAGGCTTGTGGTACTCTGCACTGGCTGCATCAGCAACACTGGTGGAGTAGCCTGTTATCCCATCATAGATTACCTTGTGGGAGGCATAAATAAGGGGAGACATGAGGAAATCGTATGAAATAATAAATCATCCCAAGGAAGAAGACCAGGAGGTTTCTATTCACTTGGTTCCATGTCAAAGAGGACATACTGAAGTATGGCAAAATAAGAAGTGATGAAAGGAAATCCCTATTCATACAGCATAGTCTAACCTGGTGTCATTCTTTGGTATGAGACATCACTTAGTCTACAAATCTTGAGAGACTGAACAGAGTGAGATACACAGACAAATAGCAGGGGTTTATCAATCTGTGGCATTAAAGAACAGTAAAGGTGCTGGGATTGTCTGTGGTTTTGTTACAGTTTTTGCTGCTTGTTTTGGGTTTTTTTGTGGGTAGATCAAAATATTGTCAGTAGAACAATGTTTGTGCAGTAAAGGGCAGATTGAACAACCTCAAGCCATGGCCAGGGGTGTCAGCTGTGCAGAAAGGGCAGAGGGGAAGGAGCAGGAAAGGGGGCTGGTCCTGAGGCCCAGGACCCCCATCCTGCTGCTGGCTGAGACAGAGCCTCGACCACCCAGAATGACTCTCAGTGCAGGAGTTACCCTTTTCCAGCCACCTAGTTTGTTGTTGTCTATGTTTGTTTGGCTTTGGTTTTATCTTAGCTGTTTCATTCATCTTTACTTTTGGTGGTTTATTTTTGCTACCCAAATTAACCAAAACCCAGGCAATTAGGCTGTTTTACTGAATAAAATATATGCATGTCCCATGTTCTGGGCTTCCAGAAATGGGTGGGAGCAGAAGTAACATCATTGATTTTTTTTGACAATTGATGTTGTGACTGAGGTTGGAGACTGCCTTAAAGCAGAAAAGCTGAAGTAATTTCAGAGCAGTTGGATCTCAGCAAGCATGTCTCCACATAAAAAAGATTAATCGATACATGGGTAAAATAGGCACTCAGCTTTGAAGGCAGAGACTGTTTTTCATTTTTCAGTCCTTTCTTAACCGATATGAAGACTTTTTAACCACCAAACTGCACAACACCCTCTCCCCCTACCCCAGATGACTCATACTGTAGAATAAATTTCAAATTCTTGGGGACAGTGGTTATGCCTGAGTGAAGCTTGTGGGTCATGGAGGAAAAAGACATCTGCTAAAATCAGTGCATCAACCTCAAACACTGCTTTTGAAGTTCAGGCAATCCTTTGCCCCATTCCCCAGTTCACATAATATTTTTTTCCTTTCTGCACTCCCCATGTACATCAAGGAGTAAAAGAGGGAGTACAGAGGTGAGCCCCTGTCTCAGAGCATGGTGATGGGGGCTTCTCTCTCAGGTGCACTCCCTGGGAGGCAAGAATGCCCAGAAATTGTTAACAAAAAGCTAATCAGGCAAGAGCTTGCATCCAGCAAAAAGATCTGGCTGATTCATAGTAGGTGGAGTGGAGTCCATCATGTGGTGGTAGAAGTGCTTACTGCATCAACCAAGTATCAGGAACAGCAGCACAACAGTAATACGGGGCGGGGGGAGGGAGGGTGGCAAGAGGGGAAGTGACAAGTTACTTCCAAATATGAAGGAAAAAAACATTCAAAATATTTGTCTTAGAACTATTTTTCTGGTTAATGTTTAACCTTTCACTTTTCCAAAGTAGTGTTCTTGTTATCGGCTCCATTGCTGAAGGTCACATATAGAATAAAAGTGATATCTTAAAAGGGAATAAATAACACAAGCAGAAATTAATTGAGTGCAAGTGACTCATGCGACATTTAAGGTTTTCTTTACCTACCAATGTAAGCAAATGGTGTAAGCATGTCCCTTTTTGTCCTGTGAGCTGAAAAGAAAGCAAGTGAGCCAGAAATGACCTATTGTGCTGCAAATGCACTCAAGCTCCATTAGGAAGGCTCTCGTTCTCAAACCTAGCTATTCTAGGAAGCAAACAACTGTAGGACAAGGGGATATCTGTGCCCTGGCAGGAGACATGCTCGGGGGTAGGGGAAGGCTCCCTGCTAATTGGGAGCACTGGGAAAGTCTTTGAGTTGCACTGTGCTGTAGTGAATGACAGCCGTGATTTTGACTGATGTTGGGAGCTCTCTGATAAGAACCCAGAGGATAAAAACAAATGTGACCAATAAATCAATCATTTCATTAAAGCAAACAGATGCAATGCATATGGCTTACCTCCTGTGTTTGGGGGTCTCAACAGCTTTGGATGCATGGGGGTTCATCCACTGAGGGGATTTGTTCATGCAAAGGGGAAGTTAACTGGAATCAGCAGAGTGTCATTCAGATTTTCTTTATGGTAAATCCCTAACTGTGATTATTTATGGCCTAAAGTTGCCATACTGTTTCATAAGGGAGAAACAGGGATAGAAAAGAAGCAAATGCTGCTACATAAGGATTTGCAACAAAGACACCTGGCTTACTGATGTGGTTCATACATACATGTTTGTATTGCACAGTCCAAAAAAATAAAACA
Organism: Elanus axillaris; assembly: GCA_026212715.1. Taxonomy (NCBI): domain Eukaryota; kingdom Metazoa; phylum Chordata; class Aves; order Accipitriformes; family Accipitridae; genus Elanus; species Elanus axillaris. The sequence goes on along the minus strand of JANZLQ010000029.1, from coordinate 2,638,228 downwards.
TTGAGCAACTTTTCTTCCATTGCAAAGATACTAATTTCTCATCCATGATCCAGACACTAGGAAGAAAAGGCCCTGCTTTATAATGCCTAAGGTGTCATTCTCCTGTATGTATCAATTATTTCTACATCCGGGGAAAAAATGGAGTAAGTCCTCTGTTGCTGAGCAGACAGTTCTTTTCTGTAGAAGGCGTAGAAGAAGCAACTGCTTTTCTTGCCGATTTAAGTGGATCTGAATCATTTCCAAGATTACTGCTGAGACAATTCTTAAGACAGTTGACAATAATTAGATAGTATTTCTTTATCCAGGTCCTCTGGTACTCTTTATTGTGCCCTACTCAGCTGATAAAACTAGGCAGTTTTGAGGAAAAAAAAGCAAGCAGAAAGGAGTATTGTCCAAGCAATCTGCTTTCCAGCTAATTTATGAAATACTGTCCTCATGATTAAGTTTTGATGATCTCACTCTCTGCTTTTTACTTATGGTGGCTTGCAGGGGATCTATGGCTGATACAGCTTTCACCTGAATTGGATGAAAAACCTTGTGTGTTGGACATGCCAGCACACAGACAGCCATCAGAGGGAAATGTCAGTGGATAGAAGGTAGGTTGTTCTCGGCACTTCTCTCATTTTAGGGCCTACTGTTGTAACAGTTGGGAAATAAGAGCATGACTTGCTTTGCTGCTGGGTTGAAGACTGCTCTCACCTGCACATCATAGTTATGGCCCAGTCTGCACATCTCTCAAAGGGTTCGAGTGGCTGAGCTTTAAGAGTTTCTAAAGGCCTTTCTAAGGGACTTGGAAATAAAGTGTCAGAGCATTCAAATGGCCCATATGCTTCTTAATAGCAATTATCATTTTTCTAAAGAAGTCTCATTTTACTTGACCTTTTGCTCTGTGTGCTGCAAAGTCAATAAATTAAAATCCAGCTTTGATGTTGAAGAGTCATGGTATACTCCTGGAAATGAAAGCAGCTGTCACAAACAGCTTTTTTTTTTAGGAAATAAACCCTGGCAAATAGACAAATTAGTTGCTCCATTTCTCCTAATCTGAGTCAGGTTTAATTTTTAAGCTGATAATGGCAGTACTGGTGCAAAGTCTCAGAAACATAAACTCCAAAGAAACAAGAGCCCTTTCTTCGGTGATAGCTCTTACCATGTCATGGCCAACATTTGGACCTTTGTAACAAGCCTGTACGTTGGAGGAGTGGAGGAATGGGCTCCTTTGTATTTCTGAGACCACTACCAACCCTGTGCTAATGCACACCACAGAGAACCAGTCACCACCATAGCAGTGTTTCTCTTTCTGAATAGGAAATTCAGTATTTTTTTGCCTACCCTGACTCTCAGACAAGTTTTATTTCCTCCCTCTTCCAAGAAGTTTGACTCTATTTTCTAGACCAGGATCTAGAAACGTAACTTCTTCTGGCATAGCCTCTGATTTCTGAAGAAAAAGGGGCTGTTCAGAGCGGATGCTGTGGTCCAAGTCACTGTCTATCACATTTCCCTGCTCTATTTTCACTTTTCTCATGTAACATCACATCATCTCACTTAATACATTTGTTTCTGATTACAGGCTGTGTATAATGGCCCAGCACAATGCCTTACAGTATGCTATGGCTTCATGCCATGGGAAAACATATTCGTAATTTTTATGACCCCAGTGCAGCAATGATGCATTTTTTAAAAAACAGAAGAACATATAAAGGAATTATTTTGTAGCAGGATTAAGCATCATTACTCACAACAGACATACACATTGGAACTCATTAAGCCTTTGCTTTGTTATTCTTGGTATTTCAGAACATGTGCTGTGCCTCTTGGTTCTTTCCAATTCTGCTATATAAAATCCCTTAAAATTAGGCAGGACTAGGCCATAAAGCTCTTGATCTCAGATATTTGGGCCAGATTTTTCCCTCCCTGTCAATCTGGAGTGAATCTGCAGACAAGGGATTTTTTTTTTTTTCAGCTTTAGATGGTCCAAAAAATGCTGAAGGAATGATAAGAAAGGTGGCAAGGAATAGCAGAATGGGTGGGTTACAGCAAATGAGTACATATAGCTTACAGTTCCCTTTTGCTATTCCATACTATTAAAAAAAATAAAAATTAAAACTGAGAAGAGTCTGGGTGGACAGAAGGATGGGGTGGGGAAGAAAATGTCAGAGCAAGCCCCTGGCTATTTCTCATTTCATTTAATTCAGTGGCAATATGTCAAAAACAGGGAGAAGAGAAGAAAAGGGAACATTGAAATTTGAGGGAGGGAGAGGATGTGTGTGAGAAATTCCATAAAATGTGGTTCCATTTTAAACTCTTCTGTGCAGAAACAACTGCAACATTTTCATGGGTTCTCCCCCTTACTTTTTAATCCTTTCTGCAAGACAGTGCTCTCAGAGGAACTAGGCTGAGGCCAAAACAGAGCAAATGCCTCTCAGTGTTGTGCTACCCAAGGTCTAACTCCAGAAAACCTGCTGGCAATGTGACATGGGGATCAACCTCAGCTTTGGTGTAACTCCACTGACATCACCGAGGCTGTGCTACGGCAGAAGTTATTCCCCCGAGAGGAAGTTCTCTATTTTAAGATGAAAAGGATACAGAAGCAAAACGGGAAGCAGAATCCAGTGAATGACTCCATTCATGAGGATGGAAATTTCTGTTAGGGTAGATTGAACCCTGAACTGTCACTGCTGCTTTTTCTCCTTGGCCTCTGTCTTGGAGAGGTTTTGGAAGAAGAGGTCATTCCACACACACAACTAATTCCCCACTCAACATACCAGTGGCATTACCCACCCCTGGCCTCCCACATGCTGTCATACCCTTATCAGGACACTCACACACATGCTAGCACCAGGACCCTTTGGTAGCTTCATAAAAAAAGCAAAGCCAGTCTTATGAGTCAGGATCTGGTAACGCTAAGTGCTGGAGAAAATGTGCATAGACAGATAAGCACAAGGCTAAGGATAGTGCTTGCCTTCTGGGACTGCCTCTGCTTTAATGTCATCCAGAAGACAAGCTGAGAACATGAAGATCTCTGTGGGCTACTTTTACTGGGCTGGAAGTCCCTAGGGCTTTATAGGATGACTGGGATGGAAGCTTTGAACCCAATCTGTCCAGCAGATCTCCCACATATTTCTTAAAACACCTCCATATTAAGAGTTTCAAAGCTCTTTGCATATGAGTTGACATTTGATTGCTCAAAAAGCCATTCAGTGAAAGCTATGCTTCCCACATGGTGAGGGGAAATCAGATGTGCCCAACCACATTCCTGCTCCATCAGCCTTCTCTTGAGGTTCACGTTACCATTTTCACTGCTTCATACACGTAACTCAGATGTTCGAGCACTCAACTGCCAGATCTAGTCTGCTCTGTGTGTAGTGGTTTTCAGGTAGAAACTGTAAATGCAGATTTGAAAGTTGGCTCTGGAAATTTAGCCTAGAAAAAGAGATTCTGTCCTAATTGAGCTGGCTTAATCAGGATGAGAAGGAGTGTTTCTTCTGCACTTTGTTTGACAGAACAGTTTTTCCCGAGAATGGAAGTCCTCTGCAGAGGTTCACACAGTGAATGTGATTTGGGCAGACAAATAATATTCTGATACAATCATTGCCTCTTGTGGGCTAAAAAATGAAAATACTGGATAAGATCCCACCTCCTGGCTTTGGGCTTGTCAAGAATAGGATCTATTATTCTTTAAAAGAAATAATAATAATACATAGTAGCCAAGGAGAGCTATGTGAACTGGCATCTAATCAATGTTTCATGGAGGGTGTTTTTTCCCACTTCATTTTTTTTAAATTCTCAGAACTGTCATTAGCAAACAAGATTTTACTGCTCCAAGCTTTCCTCGCCTTCTCATGAAGGGACACTCCAGTCCTCTGGACAGATTTGCTTTCTTCCTTTTAGGATAACGATCTGTATCCTACCGAAGACAGACTCCCAGAGCAGCAGAGTGCAAGAACTGGGAAGCCTTCTTGCCACCCCTAGAAAGCTGCGACAGTGAGAGCCCTTCTGATTTTCTGTCATTACAATCAGCTCTCTGCATCCTCCAACTGCTCTTACAAATGTGAGACCAGCTCCACCTTCAGCAGCACCAACAGATACTACCCCTCACTTGCCTCACAGCTTGTGCAGTCATTTTACAACACTGTCAGGTGTTTTACATTTGTTTTCCCTGTTTGCAGCAGTGTAAACTACTATATGAGGTGATGAGCAAGCTCTAACTCCTGTGATTTTCAGAACTTTGTAACCTGAGCCTCAGAAAATCATGTCCCCATGTTCATTTATTTTCAGTCTAGATTTTGGGTATGAGGCACTCCTGCGTGGCACACCTGGAACAGTGCTTAAATCATTTGCCTTCTTCATTTAACTAGTGTAATGTGACAGCAAAGAGGCTGCCAGAGTGTCTGAAGGAGGCACCAGACATATACACAGTGTTGCTGTCATGGGCTGGCCCTAATAACCTGGTCAACTATACCGTACTGTGGAAGCAGGTGTGGCTGGTACCTCACCCCACTTTCTGGGTCCCCTGGCAATTCCCACATGGGGACAGGAGGTTTGCTGCAAGTGCAGCCTCTTGCACTGGAGCTGGCCAAATATCCATCCAACCCAACATACCTGCAGCTGAACCCTGAAGACCTACCTTAGTTTGGAAAGGCACTTAGGGCTGGGGTTGTTTTATCATGTGTGAACTGACAGTGTCATTGTGTGTAACTCCTAAAAGGAGCTGAAATCACTTGTTGCCTGGGTAAGAATCAGGTTTCTGACTGTTTTCACTTGCATGTGCCTAATTTCCTTGCCATTGCTGATAGTCATTTTGTGGTTTTGATTGATAGATAATACTTCACCTGGGTTCCAAGAAAAAGTATGTTCCTTCAAGAGCCTGGGATGCCACCTATTCTATGGCACAAGATATATTTCAAGGAAAACATTGCATTATAGCCACAAAAGCCTATTTTGTCTGTCCAGAAGCAGCTGGTATAGCTATTTCCCCTCCATATGATCTAGGGGCATCTGCTGTATTATTGGAAATGAGAGCACGTAGGACTACAGCAGAGAAGCAGACTGCACATTCAAGTCTTCACATGCACTGCCACTAGAAAAGAGTATGAGGATTCTTTTTTTTTGCCTAAATATATATCTGTATAATATATGTGTAAGTATATATGAGCATTCTATATATGTGTGTGTTATATCTATATGTAACACACGTATAGGCATGTTAGTATGTGTATGTGCATGTGTAAGAGGGAAGAGGAAAGAACAGAGGAGCTCCAGTGTTTATCCTCTATTAACCAGGTCATCTTTCAGACAAGAAAAAATGCTGTGACCAAGCCAAGGCTCCTGCTCAATGAGTTAATGCAAAGCCAGAAAATTATGGCAGTAACTGCTGTCTGAGCATGACCAGAATTTGAACTGCTTAGTATGTGTGCATTGCTGTACGCTCTATTTCCCAATAAGCTGCATTTATAGTTGTGGGTATTGCTGTGAGGAAGGAGTTTGCTTGAAGTCCTGAGCCATCAAGTTGCATTTTTTCCCTCCTAAAACAGTGATAAGTATCTGGAAGATAAAAACAGCAACCCAAAAAGGTGTCATATTTTTTCAGTGCAGAAAAATATCACACGACATCAGAATGTAGTTCACGTTATGGTAAAGGGTAATAAGAGAGAAATAAACCAGTAAGAAGATGGTAGAATGTTACACTTAATCAATGGTTTTAAAAGGTTAGACCACAAATGGATAAATCCTAAGCAGAGAGTCCTTTCATTGGCTGCTTGGAGGCAGCAGTTGCTTCTGGAGACAGCAGCCTGAGATGATTCCAAATCCTTGCATGTCCAGTGGCTGAACACATATCTGATCTCAGTGCGAGAAGACCCATTTGCTAATAATAAGCAGGTCCTCCACAGTGGGCAACTGAAGTCTTGTATGTCTGTCTCTCCCATCACACCCCCCCAAAGGCCTGTATCTCCTTCAGCAGCAGCAGATGTGGCATGGCCTTTTTCCTGCTCCATGACCCTGAGCTAGATCTTCTGCTGAGGTTGTGCCTGATGTGTCCTCCCCAAAGTGCCATCCAAAGGGTCTTTCCCCATACTCGGAGAAGGATGGTTAGATGGCTCAGACCTGGATGTGGTGTGCTCATGTGGCCTAGCTGTGTCCTTCCCCGCTAGCACCACCTGTTGCATCGGGACTTCCACAGAGGAAACCAGGAAATCAAAGCAATGCATGGTGTGGAAGCAGAGACACTTTTTTTTACTGATGTGCCTCCATAACTCTCTTAGACTCTTCCTGAGCTGTTTCCCAGCTTCTTTGTTAACCATTTATCTTTCATCTTCAACACTTGTCAATGAACTTACTTTCCTTTGATGCATCATATCTAGCACCTACATGACTCCTCAGATTTGACCTTCAATAATCTTCAATCTTCAATACACATACCAAAAACATAATTTCTAATTCTTTTGATATCCTTCTCCCAGTCCTTCACCTCTTTGCCTGGCTGTTTATCTTGTCTATCAGCTAGTTAGTACTGGTGGTATTGTTTGGCTCAAGTGAAGCACTGTAACATTTATGTATTTAAGGGCTTTAAAATTTGCAAGTAGGCTGGTCAGAAAATAACTAGGCAGTCCCATGTTGATTATTAAATGCTTAAATATATTGTCCCAGACAAGGAAGACTGAGATGGAAATTCCATCAGAGAACTTCTGAAGGACTTGTCATGTCATGCCATGTCAAACTCCTCGCTCAGATCCTGGGGTAGTAAAGGGACAGACAGTGCTTTTGAGAGAAAATCTCTGGGTTATAGCATTGAAGATATCACTCCAGAATTCAACAGACCCCTGGAAGAAAACAGGAACACTGGGCACTGAAGTGACAACTGCAGGTACTTAAATCTCAAGTTGCAGTTCTCAGGCATTTGTGTTTTGCCAATGGAAAACAGAAACTGTTCCCTGGCTTGCTTTATGAGGAACACCTTTTCTTGTTAGCTAAAAACCAACTTTACTTCAGAGTAGTTTCAGTGGAATAATCTTTACCAGCCCTACAAAAAAGTGATGCTTCTCTCCAAAATGCTTTTAAGAAGACAGATATGTGTAAACTCAAGTATGAAGTATAAGAGAAAGCAATAAATGGCCTTTAAGAGGTGCAGGACTTTTGGTTGAGTTTGAAGACATGAATGTATGCAGTAGGGTCTGGAAAGGATGAAGGAAAGACAGAAAAGAGAGGCACAGACTTGGAAGTATTTTTTTTAAAACACTGGGTCAAACCAAGAGTGTGAAGATCTCAAGGCCAAATTCTTGATTGATATAAAAGCATTGTAAGCCACATGTCAGGCTTGAGTAGATCAGAGAGTTGGCCTGACTCTACTTTCCTTGCACTGATATGAAGCAGGACTAACTACACTGAAGCCAGTAAATAGGTTTTAGAAGAGTGTCAGAGCAGTGCCTGCAGACTAAAGATTGTTTAAGGGATAATGAGTTTTGGAGCAATTTCGGCTCTGGTAGTTGTGGAGCGTGATGGTAGCCTACGTGTCAAAAGGACAAAAGCAAGGGTGTATCAAGAAAGCAATTAACAGCAGGGAATAAAGTAATGGGAGGACCAGCTTCATTCTGTACTCTCCTTTTGTCTGTGTTCTGGACAAATTACACTTGCTTTTCCTTTCCAGTGACTGCTGTGTTAATGTACGTAACATCAGCAGCGGTACATGAACTTGTAACATCAGTAGTGGCGTAAGCACTGTTTGGTTTGGCCCAAATTACAGGACATTGAAAAGCAAAGTGAAAAGGAAGGGCTGCTCTTTTTTTTTTAATGTAGTATTAATTGTTTTCCCCCCCATTATGTCCTAGAGAGTCCCTCTTGCAAAGCCCAGGATTAAATTTCATGTTCACAGTTGTCCTAAACCAAGATACTACCCTTTGACTTTTATATTTTTTATTCTTGCTGGACATATCAAAGCATTTTGATCAGGCCAAGTCACTGAACAGAGGAGTGCCAAAGTAAATAGAAAAGTTTAAATTACTACAGCAAAGGGACCAAAATTTCATCCAGGACACGACTTATGGGGATTTCCAAGCTATTCTATAGGGCTCCAGTATATAAATTTTCTAGATTTGACTTACCCATCAATTTTGATTATCCTGCTGATTTATTTCTGATTACCAAGGTCATCTCCACATTTAAAATGCAATTTATCTTGTCAGAAATGTTACTGATGGGGTTTTTCAGAGACTCGGGCCAGCCTTTAGCTCTCGCTGTTTTGGAACTGCTGGCAGGGAGCCTGCTGGCCCCTACCACACCAGGCAAATCCCCAGGGGTCCACTGGGACCCGTGGACGCATGCGCAAACGCTGCTCTCTCGACCCACCCCGTAGGCTGGTGGCTGCGAGAAACTGGTGGAAAAGTTTGGCTGCAGCACCTGGGTTGTACCCCGTGGCTCCCCCAAATTAGCCTGGGGGTGATGGCAAAGCTGAATCCATCCCAGGGGATGTCAATTGTTTTCCCATCCCAATCGAATGGGTGCAAGTGGAGCTGCATGACACTGACTTGCACATTATTCCCTCCTGACTGGTCAAGATGTTTTGGTTTTGAGCTGAAACATTCATTACATGATGTAAAATAGACAAGGTTTAGCTTATTTGCTGCCTCACAATTCAGGCAACAGGCTCTTTATCTGAATGTGTTCATTACCCGAGCTAATAAATATTTTTAACATAAAGTATTACCTCCTTTGGATTTTTGGAAACCAACCAAAAAATAAACACATCCATTTCCTATTGTTGGTTTGGAGATATTTTAGGGCCCCATCTTTATTTTTAACCCTGACTTTTTCCCCTTATCCAGTGGCACAAAAAAATTAGGGGTCAAAAAGAATGCACAGGCAACAGCAGGGAAATCTCTACTCTGGAACAGCATTTCTAATTTTTCTCTATGTGGAAAATTGTAAACAAACAAACAAACAAACAAACCCAGTCCAAAGCTGAAAAAACAAGCATTTACTTGTTTAAAAAAAAATAATCTGAAACAAGCAAAGGAAAAAGAACACATAAACATTTCAAATTCTAAGGGTTTTCTAGAAAATGTCAATAAGAAAGACTGAAAATCTTGGGGCCAAAAGGGTTTAGAAAAAAAGAAGCCTCCAGAATAATAAAAAAAAAAAGTCTAGTTTTGGAGGTATTTACTGCCTGTGTATGAGCAACCAGAGTTTTGCCAACACACGGAGGTCATGGAGACACTTCATCAGCCAGATGAACTAGTACCTCTCCAGTTCATACCTGCCTCTGCAGGTACAGGTGTAGAGGTGGACCTGTGCTGTCCACAAAACCCAGTCACTCACCAAAGAGTCAGGTCATTCCCATGGGACAGAAGAAGGACATCTGAAAGAGGCAGACCAGGACATTGTCACCTGTGGTGACAGGGAAAGCTCCCATATGAAATGTCAGACCAAGTGTTACAAGACGTATTAGCAAGAGGCTCAACTGCAGGTAGGCATGAACAGGAGCAGGCACTTGCTGAGTAAGTGGTTATCCTGGTTTCGGCTGGGATAGCATTAATTTTCTTTCTAGTAGTTGGTATAGTGTTATGTTTTGGATTTAGTGTGAGAATAATGTTGATAACACACTGAAGACCATCAAGTCATAGTCGCTTACTCGTGACATGGGCTTCATCTCTTGCACTGGGAGTGTAGCAGACACAGCAAACCCTGATGTCAACACTACCCTCCCCATATGGGTAAACGAGGGGGGACTTTGCATCTCTCGCTTCTCAGGAGCAACATCCAGAGAAAAGCCAACCCCCTGCTTGGCTGCAGAGATGGCTGACATGCTTGAAAATGCCCTTAGGAAATGCATGGTAAGGAATGGACAGAATAAGGGTATTTGTTCTGATAATTAGTTGTGTCCCCATTTGCCCAGTTGCAGCCCAATTTGTGGGTTTGTAAGATCATCGTAGAGCTGGCTCTTTACTCTGCCTGACTAAAAGGGATTTTCCCCTCTTTTAGGAAGAAAATTGAACTTTAAAACTATTTGAATAGGTAATACTTTAAAACAGCTGGTTTTTGAAAAAAATGGTGTATGTTTCTTCCTTCTCTGTTTTCTATTCTGTGAATGCCTGTGGAATAAGCAAGAGGAGGTTACTGGCAGTTACGCCCAGTAAAGGGTTAAAGGAACTGGCCCTGCAAGTTTGCACAAGTTCCCACTTTGTCTGTAGAGAGTAGGGACAGATCTCAGCTTCGCTTCCTCCCCAGGATTTCCAATAGCATCTCAGGACCTTCACCCCCACAAACGCTAAGGGTTTCAAGACCTTTTTGCATTGCACAAGTCCTATTTTCCTTTCCTGAAGGAAAGTCATATTTTCTAGTCCCTGAATGCTTTTGGCCCTTGTGTGGTGTCATGAAATAGCCCATCTTTAGATCACAAGGTACAAAGAACGTGGACGCTGATGGGGAACCAAGGTGGTAAACTTAGCTTCGTTTCATTGAGAAATTAGGATGCAATGCCCATATCGATACAAGGCAATACTTCTTCATGCCTCTAGTTACAGTGTCAAAGAGCAAGAGAGATCAAGTGAGTAAGCAAGTGAGAGGGAGATTAATGAAAACAATATACAGGAGCCTAAATTGAAACATCATTTTTCACAGGAAGAAGGCTTTGGCAGGGCTTATGCTGTTTCTGATGTAGCGTCTCCAGCCGGCCCCAGGAAAAGTTGGCTGCAGTTTCTCAGAACCTGCCTTTTGAGACTCAGTGACTGCTTTTCTTCCCACAGATCTGATTAAGCTAATTGCACATTTTCTTTAATTAGAAGAAAGGAGGTCATTTATCTGCAAATGGCCTGAAAAAAATGGATGTTGTTTTAATGTGGCTTTTTTTTTTCTTAATCCTTGCTTTTACTAAGGTGTTTGGCTTCTTTTCACTCTGCTGCTTTCAGCTACCCTGTTTTGCGAGGGCTAGGCACGCTGGACCTGGCATCCCGACAAATTCTTAGGGAGCTTATGAGACTGTTTTATGGGATCCAGTCACAGGGATTTATACTGTGAGGAAAGCCTAGAGCTGAAGAGATCCTCCTCCAGCCACGGTCTGAACTGAAGCATAAGTGAACTGAGACTCTGGGTATTTGTGTTTTTTTTTAATTCTCTGCTAAGCTGGGTCTGCCAAACAAAGCACGTGAGTGCCACGTCAGAGAGGGCTTGTAGGATAAACAATGGGGTGTTGGGGACCCAGATTAGGGGTGCCCCCAGGCTGCAGGGACTTTGAGGGGAAACGTGAACAACTGGGGGTGTCTTACTACCACTATTTGATTTGACATGGAAAAGCCTCCCTGAAACAAGGTAGATGACAACACCTTCAAACTCTTGCAAATGCCTCATGCCAAAGCTAAAATTGTGTATGCTCTCAAATCTGCCTTAAAGACAAGCGGCTGGACCCATATGTTTTGCAGAGTTGGTGGATGTGGCAATCGCAGAGCTATGTGTGAGCCAGCATCGGGGGTACGGAAAAAAGAAAGCGCGTTTCAGTGATTCCTCAACTTCTGCACTGCCAAAATATCAGTCTCAAGAAGGCTGTCAAGAGTAGATCTTCCATCACATTATCCCTATTTGTTCTGTAAACCAAATAAAAAGGGCATGCTGGACATTCAGGGCAAAAAGTCCCTCTCATCACTCAAGTCAGTGAAAAATGCTCAAAAAAGGCAAGGAATTAATGTGTGGGGGGTGAGATGGGTGAGAAGAAGGGAAGCTGCTAGAACTGTGGTTTAGGGGATTTCCTTGAGCAGTGGACAACTCATCCGGATCTCTGCAATGTCTGGTATGTACTCCATCTACTGCAAACTGCAGTCACTTTGAAGGCCTGAACACAGGGGACCAATCAGTACCACCATGCTCTAGTATCACCGTGGCACAACTGCTGCTAATGAACATCACAGAGCGCTTATTTAGCATTCAGACCACCATAGTATCCTGGGTTCATTTGCTCTCCATCCCAGTGAGATGTCAGTGTGGCAAGAAACTAGCACGATGAAGACTTTATTTTCGGCTTGAAAGGCAGAGATGACTATTTTATTAGTCGGGCTCCTCAGGGTTATTACCAGCTAGCTGCCCAGCAAGTGACCGAGGTGAAGACCCCACCAGGCTCAGGGACATTAAAAAAGGAGGGATGGGGAAGCTGATCGGGATTGTCACAGCAGTGGCAGCACACCTGGCTGTCCTTACCTCCCCGCTCACTGCCATGGGCCCCTGGGCCTCTGTACGACTGTCCCCCCTTTCCTCTTGGGCTTGCTCTTGGACTTTGCTCCTGCTACCATTTCTGTATGTGTGCCTTCAGCAAGCACCAAAGAAGATGTCATTTTTTTTGTACTCCAAAGTGGTTTCAAACAACTGAAGAAATGGTGTCTATCATACAGGGTTTGCCAAAAAGTAAAGTGGTGACATCTGTCAGCAGTCCCTGACCACTGCTGCATCTGGTTGTCTGCCAGTGTGACAGGAGCAGCTATCCCAGAGCAAGCAGCCATGCAGAGCTGGACCTGGGAGGTCCTAGCATTGGCTGCTGGGATTAACCCACAGGGGTTCATTCACCCCTTGGTGAGGCCTTGTCTGGCTGTCTGCGTATGTGCCATAAGGGGTTATGGCATGGACATGGCCACAGCTGGCAGTGTCTACCCTGTGCATTGTCAGAGGATGCTCCCACATGGATAGAGCATCACTCACCCTCTTTGTACCATCCACAGCCTATGCAAAATCTCTGTGCCCCTGGTGCCTCACATTAGCTGTTAGGCTGGCTGAGATATACAGCAAGCTTGTCTCTACAGTCACATTTTCATACATATCTGGCCTGGGCACCGAGGGCAGGCTAAGCACACACACATCTGCACCCATCCCTGTTCACGACGTCTCCTGTCTCCTTTTTCCATCTCCATTCCCTCTCGCAGAGACATGCCATATGATTTTCCAACCGACCTTTTGAAAGGTGCTCAGCAAAAATAAACCCACCTCCTCAACAGAAAGGCAGTATCAGCAGCCTGCAGCAGCCTCATCTTCCAGGCAAGGCAAGATTTTGCAAGCAGGCAGGGAGGTGAAGCTGTGCTGGCATTTGCCCTTCGTGCCCAGAGTGTGTGATGGGCACCAAGTCCCTCCAGGTGCATCCCATCAGGAAGGCAGACATGGCAGTGGGGGCTGGCGGGGCCTCCCCACCGGGCAGGGAAGAGGTTAATCACAGAGCCGGGCAGAAGAGGCCGCTGGGCAAAAGATGTTGCTGTCTCACGTCTGGATGTTTTAGCATAGAGCTGTCGTGAAGCCTCGCAGAGCTGAGGGGTCCCTCAGTGGTTCCTATGGCTTTAAAGTGCCCGGGATGATTTAGTGGAGGGGAGGGATTCCTGATCAGAGAAGTGCCTTTTACTCTTTTTTTTTTTCTTTTTTTTTTTAAACATGTCGCTGATCAAAGCGGTGCCATGGAGGCTAGGAAGAGCAGGATCCTAATGGATCAGCTGTGTAAAACATGTCAGCAGACAAGCCCCAGTTCTCAATGTGTCTCTCAGGGAACAGCTCACAGATTAGAAAGAAAACACACACACACACATACACACACACACACACACACACGCACGCACGAACCCTCCTGCTGACCTTGTGTCAAGGAGTTAAGTGTTATTTGGAAGTGATTGCAATCAGCCTTTTTTTTTTCCCTTATAAAACCCCCAAAATATGTTTCCCAAATATCCAACAATAATTCAAGAAGAGATGGAAAGATTTATACAAGTTAGACAATGACTTATTTGAGGCAAACTAAAAACATTTGGTAGAAAAGGGCAGTGGACTCTATTGTTATCCAAATGAATCATACCCCCCACTTACAGACAGGCTTCTCTCCCCACTACCCTTACAGCCATGACATATCTGGATGTACATGACCCTGCCACTGTTTCATTTTGGACAACTTTTGGCAAGGTGTGGAAAAAATATTTCATATTTTCTTTAGTAGGCAACCCATTAAAAAGGCAATCTCTTGTTTTAGTGGGGGGAAAGAAAATGGGAAAATTATGTTAACTGGAGATAGAAAGAAGTACTTCTTAATGAATGGGGCAGTAAGAAAAGTAGCAATTAGATTAGATATACACATGAAAGGTGGTTTTACATAAATGTTGATAAAAATGTTGTAAGATTGCCCTGACAGTACTTGCTAATCCCTTGTTTAAAATAGGCTGCAGAGTTCTGCAGGAATTGTACTTGTTGAATGGAAAAATTAGGCTCTAATTAGGTAAGATCTTCCCTTGTAACCTGAATGGGAAGGACGTGTGTTAGCTAGGTGGGCAGTGTGAACCAGAAATGCCCACTGCACTCAGAACATCTCTTCTGTTGGTTGGCCCGTTGCACTCACCCCTTTGTTAATTATGGGTCCACACTGGGCTGAATCCAGCAGGGCTGTGAACAGCACAGCCAGACAACCTGCATAGGGAGTAAGCTTGGGAGGATGGACAGAGTTTCAGATCACCTTCAGCAATGCAGTGTTTTATTTGTGCTCACAAGTCCTCCTTCCTAGTGGCTAAGTGATGTGGTGGCAATGAAAAGCAAAGTCTCCTCCTTATCCACTGCAAAGGTATGAAAGCAAAAGCTCTTCTGTTTCAGGTGCAGTGTAGCGCAAGGCAGGGATAAGAACTAGAATAGAATAGAATAGAATAGAATAGAATAGAATAGAATAGAATAGAATAGAATAGAATAGAATAGAATTTCAGTTCAAAGGGACCTACAACCATCACCTAGTGCCTGACCACTTCCAGCTTGACCAAACATTAAAGCATGTTATTAAGGGCATTGTCGTTTCAGAGAGAAAGCATTGTACCAATGAGAGTCTTTAAACACTACCTTTCCCCCTTCATCCTCTGTGAGAGATTTATCCCACAGACCATCACCACAAAATTTGCCACCTTTAGAGACAGGAACCCTACAAGGGCATTTTAGCTGCTTTAAAATCCCCTTAACCACGTGCCTGTTGTATCATCCTGACTGTAACTGCAGCTGTGGAACAAAGCTAAGGTTTTCTGCCAGCCAGCAAATACGACGAGGTAGTTATTTGATAAAGTAGCTGAAAACCCGGGGTTACATAAACAAAGAAGGAGTTCACTTCACACAAACATCAGCATTTCCACTAGAATAAATCTGTAAATGCTAGCTTTCATCTCAGGCTGAGACAAAAGAAAAAAAAAAAAAACAAAACCCAAAACCAAAACAGCCTGTAGAAATATACACTGATATGTAATTATTTGCTTCATATTTTGTACACATTAAGTATAGCAAGATTTCTTATGAGGTGTATATTGATTTATGTTTACGTCTTTTAGTATCTTGTATCTGTATACAGTTTATAGGTTTCTTTTTTTACAGTTTTCCTGTCATTTAGTATATTTTGATGAGTTATGAGCCCAGTTTTATCTGAGGAATGTTCTCCAAGGAGCATGAGAGGCAAATATCCTCCTCTGCCCGGCCGGGCTGGGTCCTGTGGCCAGGGACAACTATGCCAGGCAGCCATGCTACACACATCAGCTCTTGGGGATGGAGAAGACAGCCATGGGGGCTGCTCTGGTGCTGGGCTGTCCTGGGGCTGAGCTTTCTCTCCAGGGCATCCTATTTCATCATGGATGCAGGTTTGGAGCTGGGGTCCCACACCTTGTGGTGCCCTGCTGTGAAACATCCCACCTGTCCTGCTCTCAGGGGTGGGGGGACAGTGAGGGTGAGCAGCCACTTCGCTATGGTCACTCCTCTCTGTGGGTGTGCTGCAGTCACCCACCACAAAGGTGAAGCAGTGTTGGAGGGTTTTCTGCCTCGGGGTGGGAATGCAGTGCATTGAGGAAGGCCTAGAGGAGAGGAGAGGTGGGAAAGTAGAGCTCTGTGGAGAAGAAATGTCTCTGGAGCTTCAGTTTTCAGCAGCAAGGCTTCGGCTGCAATGAGTGGGCCTGTAGCCCTGAGCATATGCTGGAGACAGGGATGGCCAATGCACCTCTGTGTGCTGGTGCCTCTTTGGGGAACAGCTTTGGCCCTCTCACAGGCAGGGATGGTGGGGCATTGGTGAGCCCGTCATCAGGTGCCTGGGCCACCCTCCAAGAGGGATTTGAGGGGGTGGCTTGCCTAAATCCTGGGAAGCTTGAGCAGCAGCATCAGGGAGAGGTGGCAGCTTGGCCAACAGGCTCATGCTTTGGTCTTTTGGATCTTTTGGGAAGTTTGATCTTTTGGAAAGTTTAATCTTTTGGGAAGTTTGAATGTGGAGCCAGGCAACAGAGACTGCCTGCAATTCAAGGCAGTGAGTGATGTATCAGATCTCTTCTGCCTCTGCCTCCCTGCTCAACTGTTGGTTATTTGAGCCTCCTGCTGAAGGGGAGATTAAATTCTATAAAAACAGTATTTTTTTTTCCAATAGAAGAGATTTTGCCATCATTTGGACAATCTACTTTCAGTGCAATGATTGACACTGTATGCTATGCATGAACTCTAACAATAACTGGAGACCAATTCACCAACCACAAATCTCTATTTAAAATGCAGCTTTAAAACCGTAGCAAAAATATTGACTATAAGTGATCATCATGAGCAAATAAGAAGACAGATGCTCCCCATTTCATCTCTCTCCAGTCCTGTTTACACTTTAACCAGTTTGCCACTTGATCTTCAACCTCTGAATAACAACCCTAACCTCAGTATTTCCTACTTAGCTAAAAATAAAGCTGCACGCCTTTCTAGTGCATATGATATTAACGATGGCTTTACACATTCAGATAAAGCATTTGCTTGCTCAAAGTATTTTTGCCAAAAACCTCTTTCATTTAGCAAGAGGCTGGCTGGATCCATTTTTCCACAAAAAGGTGACATGATGGTATTTCTTCTAGGTAGGAGCTAGCAATGGGCAAGTCCCCGAAGGTCTGCAAGTTTGGTTTGGTGAAGATGATGAAAGTTTGGATGAGGAGCTGGGTTTCACTTTGCCCTCTGGAGATGGCACAATTATCTTGGGAGGCACAGGCCATGGTGATGAAGACACTGCTTCTGGCAAGGTCTGACAGCAGTGCCCTGCCTCTGGGAATTGGCCTTTCCTTTCTGAAGTGACCACATTGACTGCAGCAGAGGCAGCGGTGATTTACAGCAGCCTGTGTGAGAAGAGAACAAGGATATGCATCTGCAAATAAACGCTAATGAGATGTTAAGATTAAGAAAAGCCAGGAAATTCCAGAAGTTGGGGCTGCTACAGCATCATTAGTTCTCCTGCAGCATAGTGTGTATCCGGCAGGGAGGGGGCCCAGGGGGGGCCCAGGCCAGCCTAGTGCCACTGCGCAAGAGGCAGGCAGGCTGCATACATGATCCGTGATCAATTGCTTCCCTGCAACTGAAGGGATTACCCCTGCGTTGGGCAAAATGACACCTCTGATGGAGCTGTGCTGGGGAAGCGGAGGTTGTGCATCACTTCAGGCAATGCCAGGAAGTCATATGACTGGTGGTGACAGAGGGATGCGGTAAACAGCAGCCTTTGCCTCATCTTCAAAAGGCTGTAATCAAAGTCTCGCTGGTTGTGATCCCTATCATTGCAGAACTGCATCAGCAACCAAACTATCATTGCTTTCAGCATGTGATCCCTTGGGGTGGGGGTAAGGGGAAGGAGGAAGGCCTAGCGGCCATCATGGTAATCGAAGCAAAGAAAGTACTTGCTGCGTGCTATGGTGCGCAGGGGTAGACAGGACACACGCTTCGTTCAGTGGCACAGTTTTGGTCCAGGATGATGGTGAAACTGTGATTGGGGCTGGATGAATTGGCCTGTGAGGATGAGGGATGGAGATGCTGTGACTGACTGGGTCAAGAGCTCCCTTAATTCCCAGTCCCATGTCATGTAACAGCAGGGCGGTCCTGAACGTGCCTGGGTGTTGGAGTTTACAGCCCATCACTTTCTGTGACCTGTGCAAACCTGACAAGCCAGCCCTTGGTTCCAGGTCCCACCCAAATGCCGGATGGCAACAGCCTTGGTGAGGAGGCTAACATTCAGCCTTGGCCAATGGTCCCTCCGACGGATGGTAAGCCTCATGCAAAGACACAGGCTCAGGATGTAACATCCTTCTCCTCTGGTTCCACTTAGTCTCTTAGAGAAGAAATATTGCATCCTACAAGACCTTCCCCTGACTTTCTGTTAACCTGTTACCCTGGCTTGGTTGAAGACTAACTTTGTGTCCAAGAAGAGAAATAGCTCAGCAGCCAGAGGGGTGTCTGTTCTCCTCCTCTGTGAAACACTGCATGGAAATATTTGACATAACCTGACCCACAAATTGAAAGAGCATCCTGAAAACAAAAGCTGGAACTAAAAATATGCAATCCCATTGAAGCACTATTTTTCTCCCTGTACAGGAGAAATTATTTTCATCCTAAGCTGTTGCTTTTTGGGTTGGGAGAGTTTGTTCATATAGGTAGGGGCAGGAGTATGTGCCCATAATAAAATTTCCCCCGCTTTCTTTCTTTTGTGGATAAACATAAATGGCAGCTGAAGGACATGTGTAAGAATATTTCTATTGGCAGAGATTACTGACACATTGCAGAGCTGGATATTTTACAATGTTTGTTCAACCAGTTCAGACCCTGGTGTGAACTGACTTCACTCCACTGACTGGGAGAGCACTGTACCCCAGCTGGGGAAGCATTACCTCCACCCAGGTTCAGAGCACCAGGGACAACTCTCCAAAAGACTGTAGAAATACCTGCTCTAAATCACCGAACACAATTCTCTGGGATATGTAGACACCGTCCCTTCCTAAGCACTTGACCTGCAGCACGCCAGAGAGTAAACTGCCTATGAAAACATCATGGGCATTGGGTGCAGGGGGGTAAGAAGCATCTCAAAGGGGTTTTGTGAATAGCTGCATGACTCTTGTATAGATAAAATGATACTAATGCTTTTTTATTGATGTGGGACTAAGCACAGGACGTGGTTTTAGGATCATCTGGCCTCCCGGTCCTAGTAAATGTTGTAGCAGTGCAGGAGAAGGCATAGAGACAGTGAGGGCCTGAAATTATGTTAAAATACCATTCAGAGAGATGTAATGGGATCATAAAAGCTAGCAAGGATGCACAAAGAAAGAAGAACCAGAGGCTAATTCAATATTGTACCAGAAACCCAGCAAGGTGTTTCTCTTAAGATATTAATAACTGACTATTAATTAAGAAGAAATATCTTAATAGGATGGTCAAAGGAGATTTAAGCCAGTACAAATTATTTAAGCATTCACGTTGAAATGCAGTTAGGAACAGGAAAGTTAAATTAGCAGAGGCTGCAGTGAGGAGCTGTAGGGGAGATAAGGCTTACAGACCCCTTTTCCCTGGGTTTTTGGGCTGCATACAGGTCCCACTCTGTACATGAGGGACCAGGGACTGGCACACACTTTCCAACTTCCATGTTCAGCTAAGTCTCCTGCAAGGAAGAGGGCTCAGGTACCACAGCAACGGGTCTAGCAGGACCAGCCGGAGTAGAGGAGAAGGGAACTTCGTGTGCCTAGACATTCTGAGGAACAAGCCTTCAGACAGATCTTCACCCATCCATCCCCCACCCCNNNNCCCCCATCTGTCCCTGAGTTATGCACGTCCAACAATGTGAAAAGGCTCTGTTTGTCTGTGGCTCAGCAGATTACCGCTACATTTAATAGCTGTCTTTGGTATGACGCTGTTCGCCTTATCTCTCCTCTCTCCTTTGACTCAGCCTTTGAACACTAATCCACCTTCTAGCGTAGCCTGCACCCCGCTTCTGCTTGATCTTTGTTTGCCACGAATGCATACGGCTGCAAGGATTTTAGGAGCAGTGTCTTTGCTGCTTGGACCCATGCTGCTGCAGCTCTGAAGACACATATGGATCTGCTAGCTCCCATAGATTACTCCGGGTTAACCCATGAAATGAGGTAGAGTTTTCCTTTCAAGAGCTAAGTTCTGGTCTTTAGCTTTGATTCAGACCCTTTTTTTTTTTCTTTTTATGTATGTGTATTTATTTGCAAGGCAGTGCAGTACCTGAAAGGAATAGATAGTGTGGAAGTCTTTTCCATGCATACCCCTCAAACGTATGTATTTACTGTCCCTTCCTTTGCACATGCACACATGCTGGAGCAGAGTTCAACAGCCCAGTCCTACCAGTGTTTAAAGCCACTTGGCCTCTTTTAAGCCTTTAAATAAAATTTGTTTTGTGCATGTGTATGGTGTTTTTTTTTTTCTTTACCCCACTTCTTAGGAAGGAAAGCAAATTTTTCTGGCACTCCACTGCTGGATTGCTCGCATATTTGCTTGAGGAAAAAAAATTATAAAAGATGTTTGGCATAGTTTTCATTCAAAAAGGAATCCAGTGCCAGATTCAAGCATTGAAAACAAATGTGTGGCTTAACTGTCATTTACTCCAGGATCATGGGAACTACTGCCTGATTTTCCCAATGAGTGACCACTAGCATGCTCTCCTGCGGTATGTGAAGCACACTGACCTGATCAGCTTGGTGCAGCTTGAACATCACAGCTGCGCCTCCGGGTGACAGCCTGGGTGCTGATGTCGGCAGAGCCACATCTCCAGCGCCATCCCCGCCGCCGAGCTGTCACACACTTCTCGTGCTGGTGAGAAATCCTCCCCTTGCCTTTTGCTGTGTTGTGACCAGACAATGAGTATTTGTCCTAATTATGTGAAGTTTCAATGCGAAGATCTCCCCTGGCTGATGGCACTGATGGACTGTCATCCTGATGCTGCAGGCGTTTGGCTGACGAAACGTTTTCAGGATGTCATAAGTGATGGGAAACACTTGATGTCACCCAAATCCCCACCTCCCCGTGGTGCGCAGATGCTCTCACAGCGGGTCTGGGCTTTGCTGCCGTCACCACTGGCCCCGAGCAGCTCCCCTATTAGAGAGGGGCACCCCAACCCTGCGTGGTGCCTGAGGTCTTCCTCAGCCACTCGGCGTAAGGCATTTCATGGTGGAAGGAGGAGCTCAACCCAGCCCGCACTGGAGGAGCAATGAAAGACAATTTTAGGGCATTTGAAACTGGCACAAAGTGGCACCTTTTCTATCTTTACCTACAAGCCATGGCCAGGATCAGGTCAGAGCTCAGATCCTAGGGTTAACTGAATGGGAGGCATCACGCTCTGGCCCACGCTCCCACAGCAGCATCAGTCCCTGGGGTATGGTCACAGAAGCGCCTGGCTGGGTGCATGCTGCAGCTCTGTGTCTATCCACTGCACTCAAAGAGACCTGTTCTGGATTTCGCCAGCGTTTTTGCGAGAGGAGAATTCAATCTGCAAGAAGTGCGTGTAGTCCTCTGACAGCCGTCATCTCTGCTGTAACGCCCGGCTTTTATTGACTTATGTGCAGCACTCAGCGAGGACCTGAGCTCTTATCCAAGGGCAGTGAAGCAGGAGCTAGCTTTAAAGACGTGGTGATAAAATAGAAAATTATGTACAAAGTAAAAGGGTCAAACCCCTAATCTGAAGTGTTCTAGTCAGCTTACCATGCTGGGTGTTCCTCCTGGATGGGAGATAACCCCACTTCCAAAGAGTTTGGGAGAAGAAGTACAGCAGAAAGGAAAAAAAAAAAACCAACCAAAAAACAACCAACTCACAAAACCAAAAACAGAGTCAGCGACTCCAGAAAGCAGCTCTTAGCCTGTCTGTTCCAGTCTGAAATAAAGTCATCCCTCTTAATTCCCAGCGCATATTGTTCCTACCAAAGAGCAAAACCTTAGGAGGAAATCACATCAGTGAAGGGAACGCCAGCTCCTTTGTACTATTTTTCAACTCTGCCTTGGGAGCCAATAATCTGTCATCCCTTGAATAAACAAGCACCTTATCATATCACAAACATTTATTTAACCCTTTTCTCCCGAGCTTTTACCAGCCAAGCAAAGTGGCTGGGGGGGTGG
>JANZLQ010000029.1:2586740-2604126 GCA_026212715.1 Elanus axillaris | reverse complement strand
TTTTTTTCCCAACGACGACTCGAGTATTATTTTTAAAAAGGAGTGAAATAATAGTTTGCCTCTTGCAGACCAAAGGCTAAATAAACCAACTGATAAAATTCAGCTGCTCTCGGGGATAAACGCCGCTGAAACTGCCCAAACGAGCCCGACCTCCCTTCCTGCGTGTGCGCGCCGAAGGGCTCGACCGGGAGCCCAGCGCTGGCACGGGGCGGGGGGAAAGGAGGGCATGTGCGGTGAGGAGACGGTACCTCGACAACTAGCCCACCTTTGCTGCTTTAGTGCAGTCTTTTAAATATTAATTTAATCATCGAGGTTGATGATTTGTTGGTGGCAGCGCAAACTTGAAGAGGGAACGCAAGATCAGTTCTTTTTTTTTTTTTTTTTTCCTTGCTTTCTGTTCTACCTTTGGGGAAACTGCAGGTTTGTAACAGCCCCCCCCCGTCGCTGTCTCCGCTGGGCAGTATCGCAGCCTGAGAGCTCCACCGTGGAAGTAAGACCTTGGGCTCCAGTTCAGAAGGAGCAATTAGTACCCTATAACCACCGACCTCCCACCGAAACACCAGAGAGCAGTTGGGGGTCATGGAGGGTCCACTGAGCAGAAACCCGAAATCCCCTCACTCTGTACGAACTCGTTCAGACAGAGAAAGTAATGGAGCAGCCTGGGATGGAGGGAGAGGGTTGCATGGGAAAGCAAGATACTGAACAAAGCATCTCCCTGCCTCTACCAGAAGACACAGGTTTAAATTGGTTCTGTGGTGTAAGATTTGAAATGCCCTATTTTTGTCTCTTGCACAGAGGCCCAAGGTCTGCCTAAGTCAGATTCTCTGGGTAATCTGAAGTGGCACTGACAGCTGAGGGCAAAGGCAGTGTCAAAAATGGTTCTTGTGCACACTGCCCGAGGTGTTCAGGTGGGCGACTGTACGGCAGGGTATTTGGGTCACTGCTGTGAGGGGACACCACCACCATCTTATCAGACTTCCCTCCAGGTGAGTATCAGTCACATCTCAGCATGGTAATAAAGGCTTCCTATGTGAACATGGACTGTTCATACACACCTGCTCCTCACTCAGCCCCCAGGAGATTTTGGGAAAGACAGGAGCAGCTTGTTCCTGCCACATTTCTTTCCTTGGGTACTCCTCAGATCCAGGCAGCAGCTTGGGCTGCAGGTGAAAAGGAGATGCCTGTGCCCTACTATGTGTACAGGGTAAGGTCAATGTTTCCACAATATATTTTGTCTACAGCATGTGGACAGGCTATTGCGCTGTTCATGGGATGGAGGTCTGGGCAGGTAACCATGGAGAATCTCAGCCCTCCCCTGCCACTGGATATGGAAAAGTTGTTCACCACTGATTTAAAGTGTCACATCAGGTGTGAAAAGTAAGGTGTGTGCATTGGATGACATGAAAACAAAGGGAATTGGTGCAGATTCGTGGGAACTACAGTATCTCTCCTGTTTACCCTAGAGTCATGCATGAATCAGTGCCCAGTGTCCCTGTGTAATAAAAGGGGACACACGTGTGTAATAAAGAGTTTTCAGAACAGACTGGAGTGTGGACCTAAACAAAGAGTGAAAGGAAGCAAGAAGCAGGACTTTAATGTGTGAAGTCATTTACTTGGTCAGAGGTGGTCACCTCCCCCATCTTGAATTCCCAAGGCAGAAATCCTCCTGCAGACTAAGCCTGGTCAGCTGCTTGCATAGGACATCCCTGTTTTCCACCCTGTGAACCAGAAGTGGAGGTGGGAGGATGGCTAAGGCAAATAGAGGCACTGGCTGAGAATAAAAAAATCACTAGCAATTTCCTAGAGGTTTTTGTAGGATGGCTTTTGCATAAAGGTGCCTTTGTGTCACCTGAAATGGAGCAAGACAAGGGACGTAAGGGACATCAAGGCATCTAAGGCATCTGGACATCTGCAGCATTTGGCAGCAGCTGGGATGCAACGGAGTCTGTCGAGGCACCAAGGTATTGCCCATAGGTACTGAAGAATCAGGTAGGTGTCTCAATACCTTTACAGCTCTAGGCCTTAACTTGCCAAGTAAAGACTCCAGTAAGAATTCTGTTACAGAAGCAGCAGCTCATATCCATTTGTGACAAATCTGTGTGCCTAGTCTGACTTGCTTTTTGTGATTGTCCTGGCTGTCCATTCCCTGTCAGTTCACAAGCACTAGGTTTGCATCATTTTTCCTTACAAAGCACCCGGGCTCGGCATCTGCCATTGCACATGCATATAAGTGGCCATGGGTAGGTGAAAGTCCCTCTGTTCTCTGTGTATGTTAGACCTTTGGGTGCATAAGATGGGCAGAAAATCCAGGCAAAGAAAATGTAATAGTAGTTTGGAGAAAAATTATTTCCCACTGTAAAAATACACTTTTTTTCACAAGGAATTCAGTGTTGCCTCTCCCAGAGATGAATGCATAAACTGTGAACATTCTTTCACTTCCTATTGCCACATCAAAGAGGCAGCAGGAATGAATTCCCAGCCTAGTTCAAGTTAAATTAAAATACAACCCAGTAAGGTGTCCCTGTGTGTATTTTTTATTTTTAAGTTGCAGTGTTCCCACTGTTACTCGACAGACACTTCACTTGTAAACAAACAGATTCCCAGCCTTGCTCCATTGCTTTCTATGGACACAACTGCCAGTGGATGCAGAACCACTCCTCTTATTACACTCTGTGGTTGTTTCCTAGGAAATCTATTACTCATAGCATGTTGATCTTAGAAGGATTCTTTCACATTTTCTGGTAAACACAGCACATCATTCTTGTATGATCCTGAAATTAATGTTTGTAAATTATTTGGGAGATGAACCAAGCTGTCATTTTTAGGTGCCGTCACAATAACAATCCAAAATGTCAAAACACCATGAATCTCTCATCGTGTACAAAGGGAAGCTATGCAATGGTATTGATGTAACGCAGTTTGCTGAGTAGACCACCACCTACCTTGATAGTTCCTGAAGGGATGCTTGAAAAATGCCTTTTAACATTGGTTTTTAATGATGTGGGATGTGCCAGGAGGATTTATACCTAGGGCTGAACCAACAGAGTGATCAGTTGTCCTCAGTGCCACATCTACAACAAGACAGCAGGCTGCATTGGTTAATCTGGAAGCCATGTATTTATTCAGGATATTAAGGTTTAGTGATGTCATGATCAGTCACCATCACTGGTGCTGAAGGTAAGAAATGGGATGCTGAAGGGCCAGGATTTAGGAACAGAGAGCTGTTGGTTGCTGCTGATAGTCTTTCTGTGTGCAAAGGCTACCATACACCGAGAGGGATGGGGAAGTGAGGAGAAGCAGGTCTCACTTCATACCTGGAGGTTCAGCTGAGACTCGAACACTCGGCATGTCTGGGCTTAACAATGACTCTGAAGTTGACCTTATCGTGTTGGCCTAGTCTGAGATAGTCGAGATCTTGTCCTACTGCAGGGAATGCCATGGGGGGTGCCACTATGCCTTATTCTAAAAAGATTTTCTCCTTTTACGGTGCTTATCTCATGCATTTATATATAAATGTCTCCCCTCTCAGACTTTCTCATGCTGGGCTAAGTAAGCTCCTTAAGTCTTCCCTCAGAAGAAGTGTTCTCTATTCCCTGATTGTTCTCCTTGCCTTTATTTTCCTTCCTTATTTTGAGTTCATCTTTCTGGCCCAGGAGAGGCAAAACATGTAGAAAGGGTTTTTCATTGAAGTCCTACAAGTGCCTTGTTCAACAGCACTAATGCTTTACTATCTTGATTTGAAATATATCCCCAGCTGCAGTCTAGAGGGGCAGTCAATATTTTCACATCTCCACACAATCTCAATGCACAGTCAGTCCAGAAAATCTACCAGTATGGGCACTACAGCTGCTGACATACCCTTTGTCTTGATGTATAGATTTTATGCAGATCTGAGACTCTTCAGAAATTCAGTTTAATCCTAGATGCAGCTTGGCATGATTCAAAAATTAGTAGAGGATAGGTGAATTTGGATCATTTTCCACCTTGAGATGAAAATAAATAGAGTCATGATGCCTGGCAAGGATTCTGTAACAAATTCTAGAGTCCTCTGAAAAGCCATCTTTGTCAATAACTCTGCAGGTAGCATTTCTTCCCCTCACAGAAGTACCTGGCCAGGCCACCAGATCCTTCAAAAAGCAAATTTTAACATCCAGGATCAAAGCACTGGTGCATCAGTCTGGAAAAGTAGATGAGGTGGATTCCATGTCAGGATGCATCCATTCCCTGTGAGGTCTTAGGGGCAAATGGTGGAGATACCATGTACAGACTGACTGAAAATTACTCAAGGCTTCAGCACCCACCAGTACTGAAAAGGGAGGAAAGCTGTGAAAGAGCATCTTAAACTGATTTAGGTTCTGTTAAGCAAAGGCTGCTTGGAAGTGTTGACCACCTCGTGGAAAAATTGCTTACACAGGTTGTTAGCGGCTGAAACTACACCGAGGGTCCATAATCTGATGTCCAAAAGACTCTGTGAGACTAGAAGCATCATGCTACTGAATTTCTGAATATGTAAATAAGGATATTTCATGGACTGGAGAAACACAGATGATGCAGTGAGACTGGTGGAAGATACAAACTGGTCATTTCTGATCTCTGCAAGAGTAAGTCCCAGGAGCTGATTTCCGGGGCGTATGCATACTTTGTTTTCTTGCATCCATTCATTTTTAACCCATCATTTTCAGTCTTGAAAACTCCGAAATAAAATTGCCTCATGAGACATCACTAAAACAGTCCCTTAGATGCTGCATTTGAAAGGCAACCCTTACACACATTTTTTGGAAAATCATCAATTCAGTGGACATCTGGTGCTGAAGATGCAGAAGTCCTGCTTCCCTTTTTGTCCTCTTGGAGGAGGAGCATGAGAGCATTGGAGGAAGGAAGAGAGGTGAGCAGAAGACCAGGAAGGCTTCAGTAAACTTCTGAAACTCCCGTCTTACTGCAGGGAACTCACTGTTCACGGGCACAATGAAAACATCAAAAATCTTGGTATCTCACCTGTCTGCTTTGTTCTGCATGAACATTGTGGAATTACATATGAAGTTGCAGTCATGGGTTTGGATAGCCAATGTATGGCAAGAGGAAAAGGTGGTGAGTACTTCTGGGTACTGTCCTCTGCAGCAAGCAAATCCTTTCCGGTGTTAACTCTATACAGAATGGAGGACAGACCTGGGTTTGTCCCACAGTCACTTTCTAAATATACAGTGTTGACAAGATTTTATTTTCAGTTCTTATCTATGAGTAATCCATTTTCTGTGTCTTGGAAAAAGCTTATTATTAATAGGCAACAATAATGTAGGAGTGAATCATAGGGCACCAGACTAGAGCCAAGTTTGGTCTATCAGCAATCTAGTCTCTGCTCTTAGTTTCTGCTCTACCCCAACATAGTCATGTAGGCAGGGGTATCACTGAAAGAGCGATGCTGACAGCTAGCGAAGGGACACTGTAAGGTGTCAGCTGTAGAAGTGGTGAGGGTAGACTTCAGCAGGAGCCAGAGCTTGTGATACCCGCTGGCTTTTCATTCTTGTTGCTGTCTGTAGCCTGGGTCCACTCCATGTCACTGCATTTTGCTGGGCTTAGCAGCAGTTGAGGTTGGGCCATGGGCTGGAGGACTAGGCTGTAAAGCCTGGTGGAGCTAGGCTCTTTGAGAAAGGGGTAAGTCCAGCCCTAACACATCAAGCAGACCTGGGCTCTCTCTTTTGCAGAGTTTGCAAGTTGGTGGTTTCATAGCATAACCTTGAAGACTCAGAATGCTAAGGGTAGTTGAATCTGATGTTGAAAATAAGCTTAGAAATACACCAAGCTAACACGATGGACATGTTCTGGCAGTTTATTTGGTCAGGGACCAGAATTAAACATGGTGTGAATCTGTAAAACTCTGTATCCTCCAGATAGGAGTTTCCAAATGATATGAGGATATTTAGTTCTCCAAATGCGCTTTTAATCATTAGATGTTAAAAGTCTTGGCAAATGGAAGACTGTTTGCCTCACAAACTACCACGTCTGTGACATCAGCAGAACCAAAGATACTGAATGAACTGGCCTATCAGAACACACTTATGGAGTTATGAATAACATGATATATATTACTTGGCAGACTGAGAAGTAGAGTACAAAACCATGGGGCAGTGTCAGCTCTTGAGGAAAAGAAACCAATGAGCAGGAGCCAGTAGAGGCCATATGTGAGTGAAGATAAATTCAGTCTTGGGAGCAAGAAGCAGAGCCAATTGGGAACCCAAGCAAGAGTTTAGGACTCAGTGGGGAATAACCCCATTAGGAGCTATGCATAAGAAATTTTAGATCCAGAAAACTTTGGAAGGCCCCCAGCAAAGCAAGGGGGAGTCATCACATTTCAGATTGAAGATGGGAGCCTGAATCATGATGTAGTTTTAAGCTTGAAGGGGAAGCAGCTGAACCAAGGAGGAATTTCAAATTTCCTGTTAACCGAATGGTTAACCGATTGCTAAGCTCCAGGAGTCCTGAGAATTTTTCAGAATCCCTGATTTCTTTGGTTTGGGGTTTGTTTGTTTTTTTAAGGTCCTGGCAGCATAACTTCAGTTCATTCTAAGGCTCTAAAACCAAAAGACTAAATGAAAAGCTCATTATAATAATGATGCATAAATAAGCATCATAACTTCAGAGTGGGAGAGAACCAGGAGTGTATGCCTCATGATATTTTTTGTCATTTAGAGCTGGCAGTCCTGACATTGAGACAGGAGTTGCAGGTGAATGAAAATTATCAAAGCTTTTCAAATGCATGCTAAAAAAAGAGTGGGTGCATTTGAGTCATCAGGGAGCTAAACTTTTAGGTCAGAAAATAGAAGAGCTTGAGCCATCTGGGAATTTCAGATTTGGGGTCAGAGCTGCATGAACCGTGGTGTGTTGTTGGGAATTTCTAGCTCAGCAAACTGGCTGGAGCTTGGAGAGAGTATCGGGGCCAGCAGCAGAGAGGGCGTAAGGGGAGCGTGAGTCATCTGGGACTGCAGACAGGAGAGGGCAGCTGCCAAGTGAGTGGGTGCCCTTGGGGAGGTTTGCATTTTGCAGGTCTCCCACAGCTGAAGTCAGCGGTGCTTGGTACAAGCAAGAGCACTTTCCTGTGCCTGAATGTTAATATTTCCCAGACACACAATGGGAACTGCACAGAAAAGCTCCCCACCTTGCCAGCCTTATCCTGTGAACATTTATATGGAAGACACTATTTACTGAGGCCACTGGGATTAATAAAGCTACTCCCTTGTCCATAGGAGGTGAGGTCTCCCAGCAAACCACATTCATTCCTGGTGGACTCCACTGGCTTCATGGCTGTTTAAATCAGAGATAAACATTCTCCCCCCCCATTCTGTGCTCAAAGATGCCTGTGATCGTCCGGAACAACTGCATCCATTAAAGATGGCATAAGAACCTCAGCTTTGAATATTTTCCCCCCGTTTTCTATTTTAATACTTGATTATCTTTGCCTGGCCATCAGAGTGATAACAGTATACCAGTTTATTCAGTAAATATCTTTTCATCTTCCCGAAGAGCACTCATTATTTATGACTAGCAAGAAAACCTTTGCCTCCAATGGCAGAAGGAGAATGTCTCTTTGTTTAATTACCATGTATAGTTAGCTGCATGGTGATTGGGATAAAATAATTCACTTTCTATTCCCAGAAGAGTCTTCCTAAGTGCCTTGAGAGGCGAGGGGGAGGCTGGCAGATGAGTGTAATCTCAAGAAGCACACTGTAGTGGAATCCAGCACTAGGAGCCAGATGGCAAGTTTGCACTGAATAGCACATTTTTTTTAATAGCTGTGAAAGTTCTCTGTCTGCACATGGCTTTGCTGAATGACAGCAGAGAGCACTTTTAATTTATCTGGTGTTACAGTTAGGTTATTCCTTCAGAAGGTTTCCCTTGTTTTTCACATGAGATCAGGGCCCAGTTTCAGTACCAAAGCCAATGTTTAAATATCTGTGAGAGTTCAGAAAGCAAAGAGGGCAAAGGTGTGGGAGGAGAAATACTAAAAAAATGAAAAGAGAAAAATGAATTTAGGAGAGTGCTAACAGCAAGCAGCACCCTGGCCTTGCTCTGTACAACCCTCTGAAAAGTGGCTCTGTTGTGTAGCTCTCGTGCAACATCCATTGAGTGTGTTGGGATCTGCACATACATTTCCAAGGCTGGGGATGAGAATTTGAGGTAGTCAGTCATTTCCCATCTTACTTTAAAATATAGTTGCAGTCATAAATACTGTGTAAAGAATGCTGCCATAGCAGTATATACACATGGGCCTCACATAAGCTTGGTTCTGAGAACTTCGTTATAGTATTAGCTTCCACTGGAGATCTAAAATGTATTTTCCATCTATGGAATGAGGATTGGACCCCAGATTCTGAGTTTTCTGATGCCACTCAGACATACAAACTCTCAAAAACCCCATGAATGAACATGGCCTGTGCAAGTCCAGTTCATCCACAAATGCCCCTCTGAGCATGTAGAATCACCTGAGACAATAAACGGAAGGAAGATGAGACAAACCCTGCTCCTATCTTCAGGCACTCACCTAACTGGTAATGCTCTTCTGGGCAGAGGCGATGGCAGAATGTGCAAAGACTATGGAGAAAACACACAGTTTGAGCAGCATGGGGCAGTCCTGTGGGCTTTCACAATGCGCTGTAAAGCAGTGAAAAAGAACTAAACTGAGACCTTCTAAGAATCAACAGACCCACTAAATCTGCCCTGGAGTGGACATATGTGCCACGCGCCCCTGGGAATTTGGCCTGCTGTGATAGTTGTGCTTTCAATGATTCTGGTGCATATATATGGTGAGTTCCTCTGCCTGAAGTCAGACAGCCCATGCAGCTCCTGTACTTTTGGCCACAATAGCCTGGGCTGCTTCTTTCAGTGGGGCAGAGCCCTGGGTTCTGTCTTGCTCATATAACCCAGCTGCACACGGGAAATGAAGAAATGAGTCCACCTTTGATAGTTGATGTGCTTGGAGACCTGGTAACAGAGGTGTGACTCTAAATCACATTCCTTACCGTGTGTCAAGCACATTTGTCAGCATGAACCACTAAGTCTGGGAGAATTCAGAAACTTCTGAAATACAGTTCTGGAGTTACAGCAGCTGAAACAAAATCCATGTGTCGCCTATTGTCTGACTCTGCAGCTTGTTATTGTGTCATTGAATACTGACTGCCCTGCTCTTACAGAAAAGGGCACAAAAGACAAATGTCATTCTTCCATACTGTCCACATATTTAAAACTTTCCTACTTTATAAATGTAAGGGCCATTAAAAATCTGCAAGCAAAGCTTTGCTTTGTTGGTATGGTTTGTACTATACCTAGCACAGTGGGCCCCAAATCAAACGCGTGATAAGCACCCACAAATAGGAAAGAGCATCTTCAGCCATAGCATTGCTGCTAAAATGGTACTATAACATCTGTCGCATCTTAGATAGGGCTATTTATTTAAACAGTGGGAGTCATCCTTTGCAAAAGGCTGCCTTCAAAATAGGACTTGTGTCTTATGGGAGCCACAGAAGTTGCTTTGGCTTTCTGCATGGGGGTCAATCCTACAAAGTCATCGCTAGAACAGACTGAAATGTTTTTGTATTGTTTTTGCAGAATAGTGCCTGGGGAGAATGGGATTTAAAATATTTGTTTCTTCCAACATTTCAGGGTATTTTTCAGTGACACACATCACTTCTGTTTTTTCACTTCTTTCAGTTTCTGTATTTTGTGCACATTTTTGCTTCTCATCTTTCGTACATTTCCCATGGGAATGTGGAGGAAAGAGTTAAATAAAAGGCAGAATTTACTTTCTGTGATGTTTCCAGCAGTCCTTTTCCTTATCTGAGTCAACATTTTCTTTTCCAGGATGATATTTAATTCTTCTAAGATGGGAGTAATTTTCCTTAAAAAAAACCCAACCAACAACAGAAGAGATAATTGGATCAGCTCAGTGCAGCTACACACAGTGATAGCCAGACTGATGATGATGTAAAATCATCTTTTTCCTATTCTAACTGTTTGAAGACTGCATATACTAGTCATACTTCATTGACAATCAATAAACAAGTTTTTTATCACTGTCAGCACTACAGAGCCGATGCAACACTGAGAGAGGGAGTTGATAGTTGTACTGACTCAGCCACTCTTCAGGCAACACTCAATTCATTTCTGAGCCCAGAATCATTCTGACTATTACACTGAGAGACGAAATAAGGAACCTCACTAACCTGCTTTCACAGATTTTCATCACGTTTTCAGGTTCTTTGTCAGCTGTTCCCACTTTGGATGTACAAATAATCACAAGCTGAGCTCAATAACTTCTCTTGTCTGATACACAACCTTCCTGAAAGATGTCCAGCCTTAATCTGATGACATCAAGCTTTGGAGCATTCACTATTTCCCAGAGCAAAGCGTTCCAGTGTCTTATCACCCATGCTCTTGATAATTTGTTTCACTAACTCAGGATGATTTTAAAGCACATTTTTTTTTGATTCCCCAGCCTAGCACAAAACCAAGCCCAATCGTATGAAATAGTCCAGCTCTATCTGAAGGTGCATTTCTGAGGATCCTGACTTGAAAGGATCTTCTTGCACATCTGAAATTTCGTATTTGAGGCAGAATTTATCATGTATAAAGTGTCAGCTGCTTAGCTAGCTGATTACACCTACAGCTCAGGTCTAATTGTTTCTATTCTTGCTCAGAGGCACAAAAATTTGCATCAAGATAAGTACCCCAGGAAATGTTTAAATGATCCTAATGCATATGGTCAGAACTGCCCCACTTGCAGAGATAATCTAGCTGTCATGGACTAATGAACTGTAACCTGGAATTCTGGTTGATCCTGTCACCCTTGGCCAAAATAATCCAAGGAGGGACGTGACGCATGTTGAAATCTTGTTTTGAGAACTGGACATTCGGATATCTTTCAGAACTGTTCTCAAGGTTGTATTGTACTCACAATAAAATTGTTTGGGAGAATTTAGAAAAAACTTAATGATGGAGGACTATTGTCTGGGCTCCTCTGTGAATGAAAAAACATCCTAACTGTAGAGGCATTTCATAGCCCTTGTGAAGAATCCACTTAGAACTTCCAAAGGGCTACTATTTTGCTTAAAATTAAGCATATGCTTTTGTTTCATTTCCTTTTCCGTGGTCTCTGTTATCAAATGTGGCAGATTTTAGTGTTTGTTTGCCTGAAAGTATTATTTTTTCAAAGAAGCATTTTCCATTTATTTTAGTATTTCTTCCCCCAGGAAGCAACATTTGGAACCATCCAGGAAATAATATTTTAACAAGCATTAAGTTGCCATCTTTGAGAGAACAGAGAGAGGCTGATGCAGGAGGGAGAAAAAGAGGCTGTGATGCACCATCTTCTAGTGCAGTTTGTAACACCTAACCTGTCCCCCTAAAAGACTAATTCTCATGTTTCTCTAAATGAAAACCCAGGGAACGGTGAGTTCAAATCAAACAGTCATTAAAAGCACTAGAAGTCACTGAAAATAGAAAACTGAGTTTAAGCCTGAATTCCCACTGTCGGTTCTGGCACATCACACAGGGAAGCAGTGGTGTGCCGCGCTTCCATCAGATGTCACTTTTTGCCAGCTTGCCTCGTGGGCCAGGGAGTTTGCGACTTAAGAGCTATGCTGTGAAGCAGCGAGAGGAGCTTTTGGTTTGGTAGGAAATGGCCCCAGAGCCAATGCTGGGGCATTTTCCTGGCTCCTGGGGCTGTAGGTTTGTTCTGCTGCCCAGACTACCTGCCATCTCAGGGAAGTTCAATAGGAGGAGACAGCACCTCCGAGTGCAGCTGGCATATGACATTTACCTGCTTTCCGTGGAGGAGTGAAAACACTTTAGCCAGTTAAAATGTTAAATGAGCTTTAGATGTGACCAAAATAATTTTACAGGGAAAAAATGATGAGCTTGGGAGAGGAAGGGTGACCACCAAGCCGTACTCCATGCACTGGCATTTGCAGCCAGCAGCCCATACGACACCTTGGAGAGAAATCTGGATAGGACCAGTTTCAGTAACGTACCATCTCTGGCAGGGCAGCTAAATCAAAAGTCACACCTCCCCAAGCAGGGCTGTCTCTCAGATTGGAGCCGCGCCGGGTGCAGTGCTGCCCGGGGCTGCCGCAGGCACGTACGTTGTACATCGCCCGCGCGAGGGAATCAGCCAGCAGCTGGTTTTCTAGGTGCTTGAGAGCTGCCTGCCTTGAAAAGTACTGATTATCACTGTATAATGGGGAAATCTGGGGTGCCTAACAACTGTTGCACCACTGATTAGGTCTTGCCAGACGTTTCAAAGCCGAAGAGCCAGACCTAGGCCCAAAGGACTGACTTCAGACAATGCTGTCACCGATCCCAAATAATGATTGCCCTGCCAGCTGATGCTAATGAAAATAAAAGTAACCTGTTTGCCACCTCCAAAGTGCACAGGAATTTTGCCCAGTGCCAACAATGACAACACCACCTTATACTTCCATTCGGAGCCTGATGTGTCTGACACCAGAGCAGAGAGTCATTTAGGAGCAAGATGAAGCATAAATGGTAGGAAGAAAACTGTATTTAGCAGTTGCACCAAAGTGGTGAATTCAGCAATTCTCCAAAAAGTCAAATTGAAGTTAATGCCTGAGCATGCTTCTCGGCATCTTTTGAAAGCAGGAGCAAGTAAGCAGGTCTGTCTTTGAGGAAAACAGCCCCATTAGTGGGATATGCTCTCTGCAGAGAGCTCCTGAGTGTGGACTACGTGGCTGTCATTTCAAGGGATCTGCTTGCAATAGAGAGCTTTTCCACTTATAGCTGAGCGCTCAGACTGGCTCTGCATCTGCAGGTAAGCATGAAGAAAGTCTCTCATCCAGATCCGTAAAGCGCACGCTGGTATTATGGATGCTACACTGCTTAAAGCAGAACATACTTTATCTTAGAGGCTGCTCTGAGATACTGGTAGGCAGGTATGGAAAAGTGTAATTTTTCTTTCCCTATTACATGTGGGTTTTTAACTTACAAATGAGATACGCCACACCATATTCCTAAGGTTTGCATTTGATACCCGCTGAGTAAACACAATGCAATGATGCTATTTCAGCAATATAAAAGGCCATTACCACAGGTGCTGACTGCAGCTGATAATGTTATATATTATAAAGCAATGCTTTGCTAAGTGGTTTCTTCTGGCCTTAAAGTCTATACATAGTTTGAATTGCTTTGTCCCCTTCCTTGTTAGGAAGGAATTGCATCTCCGAGTCTTCAAAGCACACATTTCCTAAACACTTTTGGCGACACCTCAGCAGTTGCCTTCAGTCAGGCCTTCAGTCCTTTTGTTCTTAGTGGCATCTGTACCTCACGTGGCACCTATAGGTCTGGGGTGCTGCCGCAGCACTGCTCAAGGAGAGCTTGGTGCTGCCCTGGGCTCCCTCTGCCAGCTCTGCAGCCGCAGGATACACAGCACTGGGGACCCCCGCCCGGAGGCACCCTACATCTGGATGCCAGGCGGTGCAGATGTGAGGGGACACAAAGGCTTGGGCATCCTCAGGGAGCATGATGTTAGAGCATCCAGGGCCATGGGAAAGGCAGAGGTTTTCTGTCCATAAATCAATGCTCTCACTGATCTTTCCATGCCAGGCAAGCTGATAAACAGCATATGATTTGGCTTTCCAAGCTACAGCACACACGCTGTAAGATTGCCCCCACTTGAAGCAACACAAAGGAAGAGGGAGGTGAGAACACAGCTGGCAATGGTGGGGGTGCTCAGCAGTTCATCTTACCAAAGCTTAGTGAAGCCAGCAGGACTGATTACATGGGTAAAATTGGGTCAGTAGAAAACACAACAATGTGAAGAGCAGTTCAAAAAGAGTAATTATACTGAATAACTTTGTGCCAGGAAGAAACATCCTGATAATAAACAGTTTATATATCTGGAATCAGGAAACTTTAAAATAAAATACACATGCAGCAAACCTCAAGATAGCTGGTGATTCTGCAATTAGCTGAGGTTTTCAAAGAATACAAAGGGAAAATGATACTACGGTCCCTCTGCAGTTGACATTGGTGTGAAGGAATGTGCCACTGGAAGGCAACTCTCTAACTTGGGAGTTTGTAGTTTTTCATATATCCATAGAAAAATGTATCATGTTTATTTCATATCTGACATATATTCATATAATTTTTTTTTAAAAAACCCAACATGTAAAAATGTTCCATTTTAGTTTTTGAATGTTCCATAATTTTTGTGTTCCTTAAGCTATGTGCTGGTAGCTAGCCTTGGAAAAAACCTTCTGAGTTCTTTACAATTTGCTTTGTGGCCAGCACAATAAGTCTGCCCACAAGAATTTCCACTGCCTAAAGAGTTCACACTGGTGACCTTTTCAGGAGAAACAGCCAGCGGTTCCTAATTTAGGGACAGAAGCAATAGATGCTCTGCACGATGAGCCCTGTTTAAGTCACAATTTAGAGCAGTCATGTTCGTGTTATATTGGAATTCACATTAATGTACAAAATTAAGAGGGAAAAAAACACTTGTTTTTGTGAACTCTTTTTCTTCCAAATCTCTGGAGTAAAAATCCAAGTAATCTGTGACTGTTCACTTTAAAAATACTGCTTGAAGTGGAGGAGGAGAACTAGATCTGAGCAAAGAATTCATTGCAAATAATTTATCTACAGGGCCTGGCTTATTCTGTTTGTGGGCTGTCAGCAAATAAATTATGAGACTTTTAACAGCCTTTATTCAAAATTATTTTCTGTATGATTTTAAGAAACTTTGCTCTGTAAAAATGTTAACAAACAGTTGCTTATATGTGATTCTACTGCAGGTCTGAGATTAGATCTCATTAGTTTTGGCTAGAGATTTACAGCTCATTTCACTGAGCCCAGGTTAGGAAAAACTAAGTGGTATTGCCTTGTTTTTACATGATTGTCAGCATATACGAACTAAAAATTGTCTTTCTACCAATACAATCTTAAAAAATTTACTGATTCAGTATAGGCTTCTAGTAATTAACTATTTGTTAAGCTATTAACATTGAATAAATGCAGAAGCCACAAAAAAGGTGAACAGAGGTAACCCCCCTTTTTATTTACTCAAGATAATTTTGAGGTACTTGGGCAGCTCCAGTGATAAAAATGAGGGCACATTGTTTCTATAGAATGTCATTCGTGGATGCCCAGCACTGAAAAACTGACATCATTGCTGCAGGAGCATTCAGCCTGTGGGACCACTCAGTGGGCTGAACCATCTGACACCAACCGTGGGATGTGCAATAGCCAGGTTAGTAAAGTCACTCTGCATGTCCTAGCAGGGAAGGAAACCATCTGGTCTTATAAACCAGATGTTTTAAAACCATACAATCTAGTAATTTCAGTATTATCTGCATAATTAATGTACTAGTGATGCTGGAATTACTACATTTATCCTTTAGGAAAATCTTATACCAAAGGATTCACAAGTTTGGCTGCATGAGGATAGATACTCCAAACTTGGAAATGAGCATTTCCTCCTCTGCAGTTAGAGAACTATATTTTGAGATCTTCATTTTTACTTATTTGGATAAAAGGAATAACATGAATTCAACAAAGACCTTTGGATTCATATCTTTGGTTTTTTCTGCCTAATGGATGAATTTTTTTATCTTTTTGGGTTTTTTTTCTATGTGGATTGAAAGGCTCCAGTTTTTCATTTTGAGCTGAGAAATGTGGATTCCTACCTCCTTGACCATTTGGTCATGATTTGGGCTCCAGGCCTATCAGTCCCTCGACTGCAATCACGTGGCATAAAAATGTATTCAAAGAATGAGGGCTAGATTCTCAGACACAGGAAAAATTATAACTCCATTTGACCTCTGCCTTTTGACACCTATTAAGAAAATGCTCTCCTTAGTTACCCAGCTGTCTCTCTAAAACAGAGGGCTTGAAGGACATGAAATAACTCCAGATACATGGGTAGAGCAGAAAGCAGAACTCCTTTGCAGTAGCAGCCTGCTATCTCACAGCTATGGATTTTCCACCTCACACAGCCATGTATGTGTGGAGACCTGTTAAAAACCCCTCCAGGCTTGCTCTTGATACAAATGACTTCAGTTTGCCTGGGAAAAGACAGCATCCTAGATGAACAAAGCTCTCTGATTGAGCCCTCGGTGATTAATCACCGTAAGAGTGAGTGGGAGGAAGAAGCCGAATGCTCTGACACAACCCTACCAGGCTACTGAGCCGATGAACTGGGGGAACTGGCTGTGGAGTGAGGGGGTTTCTGCCCACACCCTCATCCTGGAGATTTATGGAAAGGAGGTTTGAGGTACAAAAAAGAAAATGCCGAAGGACAAAAAGGAAAGATTACCCAATGCAGTCTGACTAATGGGTTTGCACTGTAGCACACGCCATGCGTGCTCTCGGAAGGGGATCAGCCTTGCGGAGGGGAAGAGGCTGACGTTTGGTGTTTGCCAGCTTTGTGTTAGCAACTGAACCGGCACCTCTCAGCACAGTGGCCCTGTGGCAGGGCTGCCTGCTCACGCAAGGGGGGTGGCTGGCAACAAAAAAGTCTGCACCAGCCTTAATTACATGGGCTTCTGCTGTTCGTATGACTCGGTACCACAGACACCACTAGAAAGAGAAAAAAGCAAACGTTACTGAAAGCAAAAAGAGTGTGCCTGGGAAGCCTGGGATCTGGGTGGGTCCCTGGACCAAAAGTGCCTTTGGGATGTAGGGCTTACCAAAATCGGCTGAAGCCTTGCCACAAAGGTTTGCAAGGACTCCCACATGCCGAGTGGAGGTTGCTGCCTTCTCCTGGTGAGCTGGGCAAAGCATGAGCTGGAGAAAGCACAAGGGCCCAGCGTGGCTCAGAGTCTTGTTTTGAAAGCCCTGCCTCTCTCGGACTCCTTTGTCCTTAACATTATCCCATTTTTATGTTTTGTGTAAAAAATGGAATACCTCCAAACCTGTAATGCTAAAATCAGTTGCAGGGACCTCACTGGTTTTATTGCTGTTACACGGAGGATACTCCACTAGGTTTCCTCCTCCTGCCCCTCCAAAATGACTAAGGAGAGAGAAGCAAGTAATACCTACCAAGGCATCGAGGCAAGCAAAATGAAGAGGGCTTTGGAAGAAGAAGAGTGTGGACATCTGCTGGTTACTAAAGCGCTGTCCTGCTGCCAGGGCAAACAGACAGAAAGGGGAAGTGGATGAGGGAAGTTTCTCTGCCGGAGCTCCCTGCTTGCCACGACTGCTCCCAGAGATAAGGAGCAGATCAAGGGAGATAGCCCGCTTGGCTCAGCTCTGCTGGGCTCTGCGGGGCTCTGCTCTGCTCTGCTTTGCTCCGCGGAGCCCAGCCAAGCTGAGCGCGTGCACAGCTCCCTGCGTGGAGTAACCCCACTGGCAGCCAGACACCCCAGAGACCAGAGAATTGGGGGGC
>JANZLQ010000029.1:2560005-2576504 GCA_026212715.1 Elanus axillaris | reverse complement strand
GGGGGGGGGAAGTGCCACCATTTCATTCTGCATTTCTGCAGGAGAACAGGATCTCCTTTTGTTTGTTTGATGCTGGACTTTACACTGGGTGTGTTTGACAAGGGGTTTGCACTGCGGGCTGCCTGTGTGTTTCGCTGCCAGCTGTGGAAGGGTAGGCAGGTCCCACCAGCTTCGAGGGGGAAGGCACCAGGGCTGTGGCATCCTGCCCTTCTGCGTGGCCCTGGCCTCAGCTTCACGCAAGGTCAGGAGGTGCTCATCCAGCTCCACGCTAAGCTGCTTCATGGAGTGAGACCAGCAGGATACTATTCACTCGATTTGATTTCCAACCTAGTGGGAGAAGACAGGATGGCCAAGGCCTGTCTTAGGTCAGTTTAGGCTGCTGTGGAAATGTAACTTTCATTCTAGAAATGTGATAGTCATTCCCCATCCACTTTTTTCATATCAGTCACTTTTCTGTAGACTAATATTGTGTCTCTCTCACTTGCCTGTGTTCCCATTGGATGCAAACAGATTTCCAAACAAAATTCTTCTGAAGGGACATTGCTGGTTTAACCTCAGTGCAGTTCTGCCAATTTTAATGACCTTCGGTCCCACATGCTGAAAATAGCCTCCTGAAATCAATGGGATTCCCTGCAGAGTCACACTCTCTCCAGTGTTAATCGAGATCTTGCTTGCAAGTGCCACAGGCAACCCTAGCTAGACGTCTGGCTTCGTGACCTCACTGAAGCCTGTGACACAAAACCAGGGGCAAGCCCTGGAGCTTGCTGCATTCTTTTCTGCCATCATTGGTGCTGTGCTGCCAGGCTGCATCGCTGTTGCTCCAGGGAAAATTTGCAGATGGGCTGCCACAAATGTGTGTAAGAAGCCTTTGGGCAGCAGACTCTCCACTTCCAGGTGTAGGAAGGAGAAAGAGCCCAGATGGTTCTCAGTCTCATTTTGAGCCTGGAACAAGTTTCCTATCCTCCCCTCCATCTTTTAAATTACGAAAAGAGAAAATCTGCTGTGGTGGTAACCCCTTTTCAAAATCACAGCGTGATCTCCCAGATCTCCTACTCTTTCTCTGCAGTAACTTTTTGCCCCAGTGCTCAGGGCAGCTGGATGGAGAGGAACTTCATGAACCCCAGGTATCGGAGACACCCCTCCACCCCCCAAAGCCTGTGTGTCCCCATAGTCTTTGCCCTGTTTTTTTCAAGAGAGTTTTGCCAGACGTTCTGGGCCAGGGCCTGTGGTTTTGGAAGAGGAAACATTATTTGTCTCATAACACAGACATCAAATACAAACAAGGGAGCTGCAGTTCCTGGCATGAAAGCTTTTTGTAGCAATTTACTATCCAACATCCTTATAATTAATGAGGGCTATAACCACTATTTTTAGTACAGCTAAAATGAGCTGTAAGTTATTAGAGAAAGACATGTTGTGTAATATGTGGCTAATATATCATTTTACCAGGAATTTGTATTAGATTGCTGAAAATTGCAGGGAAATGATTTCCAGAGTATTCCAGCCACTCTGGATGCTCTTTGAATGTACAGTAGAAAGCAATCTACAGCTCAGCTGGCCTGACCGGCTAATTATGTCAAAACCTTCAGAAAACTGAATTACTGTAATGTAAATCCAGTCTACATATTGCAAGAAAGATGTGGCCAAAATGCATTTCAGGTGTGACAAGACCAAAGCCACTGAAATTAGTTGGGGCAAGAGGTGGAAAATGGAAGTGGGAGAAGATTGCCAATGGCAGAATTGGTGAAATAAAATATTTCCTTTAATGGGGGGATTTGCCTAGCTGTTTATCTAGGGCATGGAGGGGCCAGATGGAGGGGCCAGGCAGGGCAGGGCAGGGCAGGCGGTGCAGGCAGGAGCCCTTCAGGGCATTTCCCCGGGAGTCTCTGGGCCAGCAGGGCAAGGATGGAAGGGAGGGGAGCCACTGTGAGGGACTGCGGGGGCACAGCATCCGAAATGCACGTAGGTACCAGGAGAAAGCCACTGTCTCGGCATATATTTGATTTGTTCAGGGTAGGGTTTCATCTCTCTGCTGCTGCTGAGGTAGCCAAGTGTCTTGCAGGATTTGCCTCTCACCTGCCTTTGCTCAGCTGCGTTGTCACATATTATTCAGCATCAAGTGCCCATCTTGAAAAATGGAGAGCCAGAATCCAGCTCCCCAGGTGTCTGACCCATCGTTTCAGCACCAGCTTCCCAGATAGAAAGAATAGCCAACAAAAGAACACCACCACCACCACCCCCCCAAGTAACACCCTTCTTTCAAAAGAAGTAGCATACAACTTCTTTGCTCTTCTCTTGAGATGGGGCACATTCTTCCCTACATAACGATGTTGTTTTCTTGTCTGGCAATGTTGTACACACTGTCACAGCTATTTGCTATGCAATTCAATTCATAAAAGTCAGCAACCTGTTGAAGTGATTAGCCATATTTGCTTAAGAGACGCCCAGTACTGGAATTGCTGGGAGAGTGCATTACAGGTCAGAGTTACAATATTGGCTGGGATCTGGGGGAAGCTTGTACAATCACATTGGCCATTTCTATTTACGACTCCTAACCTAGTTAACCTAATATGGCTACTCTTAAGAGATACAGGTGGGACATATTCTGTATAAACTGCATACTGTATAAAGTTTATGTGCAGCCAAGCTGAAGATGGAAAGATGGGAGAGCGGATCCTTGAGACGCAGATTACTTCAGCTGCTAGGCGAAAGCGCTGGCACTGGCTGGAGCATCAAGTGTCCCAGCCCAGACATTGACATGTTCTTGAGGGAGTGCTCCAGCAAGGAGTATAAGGTCACCAGCGCTGACTTAGTGCCTCACTGCCCAGAGGATTTCCATCTGTGCCTGGAGAATTTTCATTTGCATCTTCCGGGCACTTCCCAGCCAGGTGGCACAATGTGAGGCCAGAGCACATTTGGCACAGATGTAAGAGGCAAAACATGCAGGGAATTTGTGTGACTCTACCTTCACCAAAAAGTAAGGCAAAGGTAAAAAGAACAGGTATTCATTATGGGAGAAAAAAAAAGTCTCTGTGATGGAGCACAGCCCTCAGAACATGAACTGGACAATGGAAACAGCAGTAGGATTTCTCAAGGCACGAAAGTAGCTTAGCAACACGTATTTATTTCCTGGTTTAGAAAAGGTGCTATGAAGGCATGAATTCCTAGGAGATGATTCATATGTAAAAGACATGCATTGTTTAGCCTTGAAATTGCATGCAGAATACCAGTGAGATAATTCAGCATATACTCTCCTCCATTCATAAAGACCTGGCATCTTGATCACCTAGCACGTGTGCATCCAAACATGGTCTGAAGCTGGAAAGTCCTTGCGAAAGAGCATTTAATGTCTTTCCCCTCAGTTTTCCTTTAGTGCACAATAAGTAGCAAGTATAGATGCATCTTGCAGAAAAGTAAATCCTGTCTGAGAGATTATACCGGTACATGAGAAAACTGAAGATAGACATTTCCTCTGTGTTCCTGGTTTAGTAAGTAAACATGTAATAACTTACTTCCAGGAGTCCAAAATCTAAAGAAGATGATTGTTACAGTGTTTCTGTTTAGGAGAGTGTAAAGCTCAATGATTCAGGAATTATGTTTAGAAGAAATAAACAGAAAATCAAACTTTACTAAGACAATTGCCAGTTTTTTCTTTACATTAAAACCTTTTTGCTTTCATGGTGACCTTCAATTTTCAAAACCAGCAATGCTGTTTCAGAAAAAATCAAGTCCAAGTGGGCATAGTTTTATAGATTGCATTGATGGTATTTATTGTCTGGCTATAAGCATGAGATCTTTAATGGTCTTGAGCAAGCTAAACTCTACAGCTCTGTCCATAACCATACAAATATTGTTCCACCTGTGTTGAAAGATATTTATTGACACTTAACAATTTACATGAGGTCATCAACCTTTGAAACAGGTCTCTTGCTGAAAATTTTATTGCCATGTTACATTGCTTGACTAAAAATAATTAATTTTCTACATTATTTAATGACACTTCCAAACTACCAATAATGTGAAACAGAAATGTGAGACTTTAGAAAACTCTACCTCCTGCTCACTGAGCTTTTTTTGAAAAAGAAAAGCAATTTTTTAAAAAATCCATGAAGGTATAAAAATGTCCTAGTTCTATTCCTCAGGGATTTGTAAGGTCCAGTAACTGCAGCATCCACACTGCCTCCTAATCTTTAATATATTTGTCCTCACAACACCTTTGTGAGACAGTGAAAGGACTTTTTTCGTTCAATAGATAGATATCTGAGAGATGGAATAAATAGGGATGGACATGGCATGGGCATGGACTGAGTCTTGAGATGCTGCAGGCAGGTTTAGTATAGATAAGCAGGAAATTATTCTAGAAAGCAGTTCTTGCAGCACAATGCCTGGTTACAAAACTAGTTTTTCTCCCCACAGGCAATACTGAAAGCATAGAATCATAGAGGTTGGAAAATACCTTCAAGATCATCAAGTCCAACCATCATCCATGCCCACTAGACCACGTCCTGGAGTGCCTTGTCTACACGATTTTTCAATACTTCCAGGGATGGTGACTCAAACACTTCCCTGAAGCAGCCTATTCTAGTGTCTGACAACCCTCTCAGTAAAGAAATTTTTCCTAATATCCAACCTAAACCTCCCTTGCCAGAACTTGAGGCCATTTCCTCTTGTCCTATCGCCAGCCACCGGACAGAAGGGACCAGCCCCCACTTCACTACAACCCCCTTTCAGGTAGTTGTAGAGAGCAATAAGGTCCCCCCTCAGCCTCCTCTTTTCCAGACTAAACAGCCCCAGTTCCCTCAGCCATTCCTCATAAGACTTGTGCTCCAGGCCCCTCCCCAGCTCAGTTGCCCTTCTCTGGACACGCTCCAGCACCTCCGTGTCTTTCCTGTAGTGAGGGGCCCAAAACCAAACCCAGT
This sequence comes from Elanus axillaris, assembly GCA_026212715.1. Taxonomy (NCBI): domain Eukaryota; kingdom Metazoa; phylum Chordata; class Aves; order Accipitriformes; family Accipitridae; genus Elanus; species Elanus axillaris. The sequence continues at coordinate 2,571,585 of JANZLQ010000029.1, read as the reverse complement.
ACTCGAGGTGTGGCCTCACCAGGGCCGAATACAGGGGAACAATCCCCTCCCTGCTCCTGCTGGCCACAGAATTTCTGATACAGGCCAGGATGCCATTGGCTGCCTTGGCCACCTGGGCACATGGCTGGCTCATATTCAGCCAGCTGTCGACAATACACTCAGGTCTTTCTCTGCCGGGCAGCTTTCCAGCCACTCTTCCTCAAGCCTGTAGCGCTGCATGGGGTTGTTGTGACCCAAGCGCAGGACCCAGCACTTGGCCTTGTTGCTCCTCATACAATTGGCCTCGACCCATCAATCCAGCTTGTCCAGACCCCTCTGTAGAGCCTTCCTACCCTCCAGTAGATTGATCCTGCCTCCCAACTTGGTGTCATCTGCAAACTTACTGAGGGTGCACTCAGTCCCCTTGTCTAGATCATTGATAAAGATACTAAATAGAACCGGCCCCAACACGGAGCCCTGGGGACCACCACTTGTGACCAGCTGCCAACTGGATTTAACTCCATTCACCACAACCCTCTGGTCTCAGCCAGCCAGCCAGTTTTTCACCCAGCATAGAGTACATTTGTCCAAGCCATGAGATGCCAGTTTCTCAAGGAGTATGCCATGAGAGACAGTGTCAAAGGCCTTGCTGATGTCAAGGTAGATAACTCTTGGCAATTACTCATCACTGAGTAGCTTGCTTTCCCATCATGGTGATTATTTTAAAAATGTATCTATCTAGCCCTGCAGCTGTCTATACCTGGGTATACCTGGGCACAACTTTAGTCCTCTCACAATTTGCTCTCTGTGGCATCACAATGGGAACCTTCCCTGTGGCAAGCACTAGCTGGAGCTTTGCTGGAAGAACCAAATGCGGCTTATGGATAAATTATGAAGGAAGGTGGCATGGCTAGCAATAAGAATACTCTTGGGAATTTTAGCAATTGATAAATATGGTACCTTCCAGCTGAGTGAGGGTGTGGAATAATGCTCTTTTCAAGATCACCTGGATGGCTCAGCTTCATTAGCTGTCTTGAAACACATAAGAAAATGAGATCTTTTCATGTTCTCCTGTTCCTCATAGTTTTCTTTGATAAACCCATACTTAAAATTAAAATAGCAGTTTAGTCCTATGTTTTTTATATTTGTCTTCTTACTTGCAAAATAGCCTGGTCTTAAGTAAGAAAGATTCATCCCTCCCCAATGCCTTCAGTCTCCCCATGTCCAGTGGAAGGTGAGGGATGGTTCAGTCCGGGGCAGAGCCACAAGTGAGGGCTTGGGAAAGAGGACTGACTTTCTCTTGTGTCTTTCCTTGCTCCAGGGCTCACACCAGCCATGTGTGTTGGTGGCTCTGTATCCAGTACGAGAGCTCAGCAGCCATTTAGAAAATCAATTCCCAGGGTTTCTGGCTCGCTCAGTTCTCTGCAAGTTAACGTGCACACAATTTCACAGCCCATTTCAACCCAAGCCACTAATGCTGGTAATAAATGTCTTCCAATTGTATTAAGTCAGATGTAATTGGGTATTTTGAAGAAACAAGATGAACAGGACAGATTAGAGCTATGATAATATGAGATTAAATTCTGCTTTCACTCGTACCAGCCCTACTGGAGCATCAGAATTGGTGTCTGTGTACTACTGATTTACATGAATCTGTCTTTACCAATAAATCAAATACCTGTGCATGTATATAATAGAGCTTGTTATTTTAAAAGCAGAGTTTGCCTTGCTCATGAAGGAAATCCCTCTGTTCTCACACATCCCAGAGGCAGCAGCAAGCACTTGCTTGGGACGTGTCCCTCACTCTGCCTGTGCCCCTCAGCTGGTGAGCACGTGCAAAGTGAAAGTTGCCTGTTTTGGCTGAATTTAAGGGGAAGCAAATCCAACTGCAGGCTTCACACATGTTCACAGGAGATGGGCAGCATTGGTCTGCCATGAAGAAAGCACGCTCTGAATGAAGGAGAAGGCAGCATGTGTGTGTCAGGGTGGGTATTAAAACTGACTTTGGGGTATTCTGGAGACACCCTGTGCCTCCTTACCCTGCCTGCCTATGCCAGGAGCCCCTTCTCAATGACTAGGCACTATCTACTGAATAAGAACTGCAGAGACCCCAAAGCATGCATGTCTCCCAAGGAGTAAAGCATTACTGACATGAGAAATGGAAACAAGAACAAATTTGTGTTAACTTCAGGGCTGGCTGGATTTTGCCTGAATGTTACAGAGACAGATGTCACTGAAGTAAAAGCATGAAACATTTACAATATGTTAATGGAAGTATTTCTCCACAGAAGCCAAGTCAGGTGATGGAATTGCATTTTGAGGGGGGTGGCTAGTTTGACACACTTCAAAAATATTGATAGCTGTGCAAATGGAGACAAGGACATACTCTGTAATCCCACTCAGGAGTCAGGAAAGCCCTGCATAGTGCCTAATGCCTATGTACCTTGCAAGAGAGTCATGTCTTAGACTCACAGAGCCATCCAGGCTGGAAGGGAGCCCTGGAGGCTGCCTGGCCTGGCCTTCTGCCCAAAGCAGGGCCACTGAAGCATGGAGCTATAGGTAGGAATGAAGATTTGACAGACCTATAGCTTATTCCACTGAGGGTCCTGCAAAAATTAATCTAAATGGCAACTACAGCATGATAATAAATTATATTATTTATTAGAATTATTTAAATTATTCTAAATCAATGAAATTGGGAATTACTGAGCTTTATTAGGCTGAAAAATAAATGGAGCAGAAAGCTAGCTGTTGCTTGAACAGTGATGCTGTACAGCAGGGTTGCAGATATATGCTCCTTCGCATCAGCATCCTGCCCAGGTCTGAGTCTCCACTTCCTGTGAACAAAAAAAACCATGAAAAATTAAAATGTCCAAGCAAATGCCCAGTGTAGCTGCTTCAGCAGTCTACATGAGAGCTAGTCAGAGCAATTACTTTCAGATGAACTGGCTGTCTTATCTAAAGGTAAGTCATAGCATCATCAAGCTTCTCTAATGTTCAAGACTGTGAATTATTTTAAAGAGTGTCACAGAAGAAAGTGAGGCTCCTGCAGTGGAGCTGGGACCATCCCCTGTCAAATTTGTTTTAGCATCCCAAGTGGAGAGGAGTTACCATCCCTTACGTTTTCCTTCAAACAAGGACACAGATTGAGGACTCCAGATAGAGCTTAGCAAAAAATCTGAATGCCTCTAAAGGAAACTTGTCCCAGGGAATCTGGTGTCATATTCTGATTATCTGCCCAGCCCCTTGTAAGTTTTTATTAATTCAAATGCACTGAACTTATAGGAAGAAAAGCTAGAAATTGTACAACTATCTTTTTTTTATTTATTTCACCTTGCTTCATTTTGACGGCTGATTTGCTATGGCATGTGCACAGATTTGTATTACTGAAGTCCAAGAGCACATCGATTCGTTTGTGCCCAGGATATGACTCCTGCAAGGTCCTATCCTGAAAGCAGACTAGGTTGAATTTTTGCAGTGCAAGAAAAAAACAACTATAAGGCTGACCACTTAAAAGACTGAATGTTTTGTTCCTCTTCCTTCAGCCCGAGCTGCTCTAGCCAAGAATATTAACCCAAGTAACAAAAGGGATGGCTGAAGGGGAAGTGCAAGATGAGGCTTAACATCCTCCAGGCCTGAACCTAAAGTACTTTCTGCAGCTGAAGTTGCTATTGTTGCTAAAGAGCCTGTTGTCAGTTCAGGGACACAGGAGCAAGCCTGCCTATATTACTTAAAATTCAAGGAGAGTAAATTACTGGAGTTACAGTGTGAAAAGAGTGTCTTGTCATCTGGGAAGACCTAGAAGATGGTCTCATATGCATTTTTATAAAGGTCTAGATGTTGAGGATTCACTCCTTAACCTGAGTGTCCTTTGAAAGTCCTGAAAATGTCTGAAGCTTGCCCAGTCAGGCCATCAGACAGCTGTGCTGCTGGAGGGGTGGGAAGGAGCAGAGCAGCCAGCCTCACTGGCTTGCAGTGCCTGGGATGGCTGAGCCTCGGGAGACTGCAGAGCAGAGAAAGTGCCTCAGCGTGCACATCCCTCTGTCCCCACAGGACAAGTGCATCTTTCCATTTCCCATGGGTAAACTCAGAGCCTTTGCTCACGCCTAGTTACAGCATCATCAGTGTTAGATGAAGTACCAAGCCAGCAACTGGCTGAAGACCTGCCTGGTGTAATTGCCCTGGTGCTGGACCACACGGCCGTTTGTCCCGGGGTGCACCCATGACTGGCAGGCAGGGACCCGCTGACACCCTGGCTGTGATGCTGAACACTTCTGGGGCTGCTCATGGACCTGCTGAAATGGGAAAAATGGTGCCTCATGCAAATAATAACTGGCCCTCCGGTCAGAAGAGCACAGGCATGGTTACCAGGCACAAATAGGCAACCTAATGAATGCACTTTTTTTTTTTCACTACCCCACATGCACCAAAGAAGGGATTTAGGGCTCAGAGAGTGTTTCCCACGAAGGCAGAGGGCAGTGGGTCAGTGGCTTCCTTCCTTCCTGGGCTGTGGGCTGCGGGGCTCCCTCGGCCCAGCCGTGGCAGGGAGCGATGACGGAAGGAAGTGGATAACACAACACACGGCTGTCCTGCACACACCGGGGGGCACGGAGGAAAAGTCAGTGGTTGTGAGCTGTGAACATCCGGATAGGAGAATAAAAGCCAGGTGATACTGATCTCCAGATGGGACCCGGGCTCCCCCCCCCAGTGCCGCTGCCAGGTCTATGGGAACTGCTCGGGAGCTGAGACCCTCCTGCGCCTCTGGGGCAGTGCCTGCCCTCCTGCCCCTGGTCCGAGCCACAGGGCCAGGCCATTTGGGCTGGGGAAAACAGCACAGCGGGTCCAGCCCAGGCTTTAGCTGACCCCTGGATGCAGCGGGGTGGCTGCTTCATTCAGTGTTGTGACAGGAAAAACCCAAACAGGAGACAGGGGGAGAAACTTCAAAATGGAGCTAATTAGCCAAAAGATCCCCCTCCTCCAAAAAAATAATCCGGGACACCAGTCGTATCCACACTGTTTTTCACTCTATCTTTGGTTATATACCTATTATCTACCTTAAAAACAAGTAGTGTTGCCAGGTCAGTGTATCATTTATTATCTTCTGTACATAACCTTGCTTCTATGTTCAGCCTTACTATTAAATGAACAGAGAAGCAGCAACAGTCACTGGTTTTGATGGGAAGCGTATAGATTCCCAGTATTACAGCTTATCTTATATTTTAAATAATACAGCGAATAGGAAAAACATAAAGCCCACAAAAACTGCAGTGAAAATTACAACCTAAGTATTATTCCAGTATCCAATTACACTGAAGTCAGGAGGAAATGAGGTAACATCTGGGTCAGGTGAATTAATCCACAAGACTCTCATTCACTCTGGTGGCAGGTCTTTCCCCCCAAATATACCATATTAACTGAAGATACATCTTAAAAGCAAGGATGAGGAAGAAAAGAAAGTGGGTAAAAGTGGCAGCAGATGAGCAAAAAAAAAAGGAACGCTAGTAACAGAGCCTTCCACCAGGCCACAGCTCGGTGCAAGAGAGACTGAGAGTACAGGGTTTTTTGTTACTCATGTGGCTCATGGTTCAAAGATGAAACACTGGAAACATCTGTGCTCTGCTCTGCCTTATTTAAATCACTTCAGGACAAATCCAGCCCTGTTGTAAGTGGGTGTAACTCCGTTCAAGCCAGTGGAGTTGCACCTGCTTACACTAAGGCGCAATCTGGCTCAGTTTGGATCCAAATTAACTCAACATTTGGAAGTAAAAACGAGAGGCTTGGCATATTCCAGCGTTTCAGCTGGAATCTCATAATGCCTGAGATTAGTTTATCTAATAGATTTACAGCTTGAAAAATATTTTATTCTGCTATCAACTGAGTCCAAAAATCTCCCTCTCCCTGCTCTCTTCATCCTTCCTCCCTTCCCTCCCTAGGCAGGAGGATCGGTCCTGACTTGGCCCATGCTGGCCTGCTGCAGCCAGTGGGGAGCACAGCTAACAACAGCACATCCTTTTTGATCTCCAGAGTGCGCCACAGGAGACAGATAGATTGTTCCTGTTGGTAAAGCTGGCCCTGCTGCACTCATCTGCCAGCTTCGCCTCAGACCGTAAGGATGTGAGCGTCTGAGGATGAGGGATGCTTCCTGAACCAGTACTGCCAAGGACCTGGCCGGCAACGTCTGGCATCACTGGGAAGGAGGAAGTCTGGTTTCCTCCCTTAATTACTGAAGAACTGGTATAGAGGCTTGTGCGGGGAGGAGAGTAATTTCTCTTTTTTTTTTTTTTTTCCAGCTTTGTACCTCTACCACTTTTCTTTAGGAGTCATAAGGGACAAGTAGTTAAGCCTGGAAACCGGTAAGCATTTAAATGGGAATCTCTCAAAGAAATGGAAGCAGGAGGAAATGTCAAAGATCCTCCTCGCTAAACCCACCCATTCAGAAAAAGCCTGAGTAAATAGATAGCCTGTGCAACGTGTTGGGAAAGTCAACAAACTGGGGCTCTCTCACACGAAGAGGGAAGTGAATTCCTGAATCCAGGATTGTCTCCTGAGGAGACCCTGCCCACAACCCTGGGAAGTACAGAGTTACAGCCTGTTAATACAATTTCTTGCTTAGCCCTCCGGAAAGAGTAGTCCAAGAAAGCACCCTGGAGCCTAAGAGAATCTGGCTCAACAAAGCAAAGTCACTTGTGTTACACTTCAAAATGAGCTGGAAGACAGATTCATCTTTGCATTACACATTTGTTATGTTTGAACTTTGTCATATGTGCGTAGATATGCATATGATACCCCAGCCTTTCAGGGACAACCAAGTGAGCACACTGTCATGCTCCAGGAAGGGCTATAAAACTACCAGTGACGTTTCCAAAATTGGTAGGTGGGAGGAAACGCTGGTTGGAGAAGAGGAAAAACACATGTGGCTCAGCTGGGAAGGTAGTGATCTCTTGGATTAAGTACTTGCAGAATCGCAGAGTGGCTGAGGTTGGCAAGGACCTCTGGAGGTCACCTGGTCCGACCCCCCTGCTCGAGCAGGGCCACCCCTACAGCAGGCTGCCCAGGACCATGTCCAGACAGCTTTTGATTTCTCCAAGGTAGGAGACTCCACAACCTCTCTGGCAACCTGTGCCAATGCTTAGTCAATACTGTGCTGGTAGAACCTCACAGCCCAGCATCTCTCCATCTTTCAGTCACAGGATTGCGATTTCAGCCCCATCTCAGCCTGGCAAGGGAACTGAGCTGCTGCTCTGCCTGTGTGGGCTGGCAGGTGGGTCACCTGAAGGGTCAGCGAGGTGCTGATGCCACTACAGGGCATGTTGTCCCATTACTTCCCTTTTCAGCTTCATATTCACGTGAATATGCAGGTTATATCCATCCAGAACACAGCACAAACTGCACAACTGAAAAATTAATAATCCAGATTTTCTCCAAGTGGAAGGAAAGAAGCAACTTGAATGGAGCTTTATCTGGCTTTCATTAATAGACATGTTCCTGTCACCTCAGATTCAGAGTAGTGTCTCCTGGTAGATGTATGAGAATCAGCATTCCCACCACACCTTCATCTCTTACAGGAGGAAAAACAAGCGCATGCTCTAGCAACACTCCTCACCTACCCCAAACCTCCAGCTGAGTACAAGCTGGTCAAATGATTTACCTTGTCTTAGCTTATATGCTGCTTTTGTCACTATATGTTTTTTACAAAGACTCTTTTATTAAGCCTTTTTTATTGAGCTGAAGTCAGAAGCTTGTTGATAATATTGTCTGTGTCAGGATAAGACTAAACACATTATTTGTAAAACAGTGGGGCTTGGCTTTTCTGAAGGAAACTGTCAGCAGTTGCCATGAAAGCTGTCTGAAAGAAATCGTTATTTGCCTATAACAATTTCATTGGCACTGAAGAACCTGCTTTCAAACCACAAATAGCAATCAGCTCACCTTCCCGTTTCTTCTTCAGTTTTCCTATTTAAAGCACACTGGATTATTTCCTAGCAGCATGCAAATAACAGAGCTTGGATCAACAATGAGCTAAAAAGTAGCACAAGGAAAGAGAGGACTACACCATCCAGACAAGGGCAGCAAGAACCAAGAAACCTTTTATTAAAGCAGATGTAAACTCCTGTTTGGTGAAGATCAGTGGGAATTTTGCCATTCACTTCAAACTACTATGATCTGATCCATAAGAGTTTGAATCTAAACACAAAAAAATACAGCACTGACACTTTGGACACCGAGGAGAACAAGATAAATTAGTCTGTCAGCCAAAATGAGATATTACATCTTGTTTGGCATCTTTTTCAGGTGAGAACTTTCATAAGTTACATTATGTATACATAAGTATATGTTACATTTTACTTAATGAAGGAAACAAGCTAGTATTTCATTTCTCCCTCAAATGTTCACATGTGATTTTTACACTCAGTAAGTCTGCATTAAGAAGGGATGAAAAGTCAAGTCCGTTGTGGTGTGCCTTGGATGGAAGATTAGCAAGGATCAGAAAAAAATTTTAAAGAACATCATCAGATTGTTAATTCTATAATAATTCATAACTGGGAGCTAACTCCTGCCATCAAGAAAACAAGAAGTACCTCTTATTATCAATGACTGTAATATCTCTGATTTTTCTCCATATCACATGGACTGGTGGCAAGATCCAGCCAGCATAACTTGTAACAGTGGTGACTTGTGTCGCACTTCTTTACTGATACGTACAATCTAGAAAAGAATTTGTTCATCTTGTCTTCTGATGACACTTGTGGCTGTCATGTCATCTAACATGAATTTAAGGGGTTTTTTTAATATTTCACCAAGATCTGAGATAGAGCCACCAAGTTTTTCCTGTCATTGGACTTCAGGTTCCATTGAAACCATATATTTCCAAGTCTGGAATTTACCCAGAAAGCAGGATTATTTTTATCTTTCCTGCAGATGTCTGTGGGACAAGCCTATCAATCTGTACAGTTGCTTGTGATTCCACATACTTGTAAAAATGAACAATTCTCATAGTTGCCTGTGGTAGTTACTTGCTTTGTTTTGACTTGCTCTACTACTTATTTTCTTTTGTCTCCCAGTCATAGAAAAATAAAATTGCTGATAAACAATACTACTGTGTGATATAAAGTATTTGGAATTGTGAATGAAAGAAGCTGGTAGGGAGGGGGAAATAACAGAGGGTAGTTTTGTCATATCTCTTTGACCTGAAGGAATAATAAATGTGAAGGCTGTATGATCATGGGTCATGTTTTTATATACATATCATATTTTAGATTGGTCTGGGAGAGCAACACATAAAATTGATTGACTGGTGATGTGGCAGTAATTATGCAAATAGAGCAACCTGACCATAAAACACTTTAAAGGGGAGAAGGTAGCTCAGTAAAAAGCAAGCATTAAAAAAAGTGGTTATTGTATCTGTCCTAATGCCCTGACATCTCTCCTGCCAAAGCATGAAAGGAATGGATGTTGTGTAACAAAATTAAAACTTTATGAAACGTCAGATGAAGGTCATAAATAACTTGTCCTTATAAAAAGCATGTCTTTAATTGTTGACTGTGTCTTTCTTACAGTTTTGTTCAGTCTTGGGCAAAGTTCAGTTTTATGAGACCAACCTTGTGCAGCAAACACACCTTTGCTCTGCTGCTTTACTGCAGCATTAATGGTTCATTTGCCTTTGGGGGTAGGGGAAGGTGAGTGCTGCTGTTCTAGCCTTTACTTTACGCGGCTCAAATGAGAACCATGAGGTAATATTAGTTCATTGAATCATTCCATGAATTATTCTCAGTTGCTGTGATAGCAAGTAACAGCAGTGTCCCCCTACTGCCCACTCCACAGTCCCTGTATTTTTGCAGCTGCATGAGTCGTAAGTGATACAGAATGGTGGATGCTTGAGAAGGGGAAAAGAAAAGGAATGATGCATATTTTCATCCTGATCCCAAATGAAGCCTGTATAAAAGTACTGTCAGTTCATTTTTGGTTTTCTTGACACTCACTTTCTTGTGTCCAAGATGTTTTGACCATACCCCAGGCCGTATATGTCTCTATACGTCATCATGACCCCAAACAAACTCAATGCTGGTCTGCAGTGCATGCACCAAATCCCCGCAGCCCTTCCAGCCTTCCTTAGCATCAGCTGTGTGCTAGTGGCATTCCCTTGTGGGGGAAGGTTTAGCCAGCGGCCACCTCTCCAGCAAGTCTCTGGCTGATCCATACTGATACCTGCAGTCAAACGTGTACACCATTTCTATGAGCGTACTATATTTGTATTTGCCCCAGTCCTACAGGTCAGGCAGCTGGTCAGAGCTGGTCAGAGCCTGAGGAATCTTTACCCTTTAGCAAAGAGCTTGGACAATCTTTGAGTGGAAATCAGGGGTCAGTAGTGGAAGAAAGCTCATCTGAACACAGATTTGGCCTTAATTTGGCCTAGATTTGGGATTGCATGAAGGACTCGTTAATACCTGGGAAATTAGAGATGTTTGTCCAGAGCCAGCCATGGCCTTAATTTTAGCAAAGTAGAAATTACCCGCAAGGACAGACTGATGAGCAGTAAGCCAAGGAGGAGACCTACAAGCATGCAACACAACAGAGAGGGTGGAGACCATCTGCCAACACACAATTCTGCCTAACCAGAGCTATCAGGAGATAGCTGGGGATCCTGGAGATATGCTATTTTTTCTGCTGGCACTTTGTCCAGGCAGAGTTTGAACTTCTCCTACACCAGCTGTGGCAAGCCCTTGGCTAGCTGCTCTCCTCAGCAGTGAGTCCAGCGCCTTTGGCCAGGTTCAGTGTGTACGACAGTCTCATTATGCCTGTGCTCTTGGCCTGATGCTTTTGGATGTCCCCGAGAGACCTGCTGTGCACAAACAGGCCAGTTCTGCAGCACAGGCTTCCTTCTGGACAAAACTACTCTTCATTTTCTATCGACTAACTCTCCCAAAATGAACATGGCCATTGTGTGTTCCCCCCTGGAGGATGATATAACACTGCCTAAAGGCAACCATACTCCTCTCAAATACCAATAAGCAGTGTCAAGATGATGTGGACAGCATGCTGTCGAAGGATCCAGGTTTTGAGATATTGGAGACAGTCGTTTATCAGAAGTGGCTTGACAAGGATCAGCTGTCCACAGTGTCTTCAAAAGATGACCTAGCGACCATCAAATGAAGCTAATAGGAACTGGATTCATGACAAGCCAAAGGGGGTGGTTCTTCTTGCAGCAGGTGCTAGATCTGTGCAGTTTCTTGTCAAAGGACCCTGTGGATGCACATGGTTTACATGGGCTCAGGAGGGAACAGGACAAGTGATCCATTGTAAACTACCACATAAATAAACTGTGGTGGCTAGGAAAGTCCAAAAAGTTCTGAGCTGAAAATGGTCACAGGGTGCAAGGGAATCAAAGGAAAACATTATACATATTTGCCCTGTTTTCACGCTCCCCGAGTGTGTAGCCGTTTTTTTGTAACCAGTTTTAAGGATAGACTGTTGAGCTAGAAGGATCCTTTGTCTGAACCAGTACATTTGCATGGATGTTTTCCCTACAATTAGGCTGATAAATTATTTTTTGCCATCTAGGTAGGATATACTAAAAAAAAAAGGGGGGGGGGTTAAATCTTG
>JANZLQ010000029.1:2532209-2559905 GCA_026212715.1 Elanus axillaris | reverse complement strand
AATAAAAAAAAAAGGGGGGGGGGTTAAATCTTGAACCTTTTACTATCTTGAGCAGAAAGTCACTTCCACCCCCAATATTTCACAAATAGTTATGGAGACTAGCTGAAACCGAGACTGAAAAGGTGAAGGTGAGGAATCTCAGCTGCTCCAGCAGTGTTATAAGGCAAGACCATAATCATGCTAGGAATGGTCATGATCATATAGTACGATAGTCAACATGAAATCAACAGATGTTGATTTTTCCCATGTGTAGAAACAGTGATTTTCATACTGTATGACAAGATCAATAGGTCATCAAGCAGTAAACACCATGTCATGACATGTGAAGGTCTATCTGATCTGGGAAAGCAGGAGCTCCTGCCCTGTAGAGCTTTCACAGTGACTGTGCAGATACTTTTTTTTTCTTATTTGGCTATTGTGCAGGCTTCTGGAGCCCTTGTCAGGCATGAAGTCTCACAGACAGATAGTTAGCCACAGTGGTAACAACTTCCATGGCTCCAATAAAGACAGTAGCTTAGTGTTACCAGGTGAGACGAACAGGACTTGGTAAGGCCATGCTTTTGAGCCCTGCTGTTGTCATCTGCATTTAGTCCAGTGTCCAGATGGACTAACACAGGATTAGCTAAAGATAGGAAAGATGTATTTATTCTCTAGCACCAACAGCCAGTATACCCTGGAGATAGTCCTTCAACATAGGACACATCAGACACCAAAGAAAAGGCAACATTTCAGCCCATGTCCTGCAGCTAGTCCAAACACAAGCATAATTCCTGCTGGGGTCATTTAGCACTTAAAGGTAACTAGTAGGCAAGTGAGAAAAAAAAGTCCATCTCTGATTTAAAAGCAATGCTTGAACCTGGCACAGCAGAAACAATAGGCTGTTTCCCAAGTGGAGATCAGGTATGTTTATTTTACTGAAATATATGGGTTTGTGACAATCAAAAGCAGATGTTCATTAACAGGCAGAGACATAGGTAGGTTTCCAATGCATAAAGCATGAGGAGGGCAAAGAGGCAAAACATTCAATCTCCTGCCTTGCACCTGAATCTGTCCAGCCCCTTAAATCAGATTTCAACAACGCTTTTTGATTTTCATATTTTTAAGTACAGCTATGGAGATGCTGCTCCTGCTAGCCTTGCAGAACAAGTATTTTGGAGATAATTTTGATTCCTATGTCAGGATATCATCCCTTTGTTTGCCTTTTACTTGACATGGGATCTAGAACTAGATTTGAAATCTGATGTGTGAAGATGTGCAGAGCTGAGAGACTTGTTTTATAAACCCACTGCAACCTTTAGTCTGGAGCTGAGTTCCTTCAGAGCCTGCACATGCTCAGATCCCATGTTCAGTACAGAGGGATCCCTGTGGATGTATTACTCCTTATATAGCGCTTATGCGTCTCCTAATAGTTTGAAACTCCCTTGCTGGAGGTGAGTGATGTTGCACCAGACCAGGGCAACCTTATTTCAAGCAGGAACTGTCAGCAGAATCAGTGCAAGGTCAGCCACTCTGGTTGTTCCTTTCAGGAAACTACTCCTCCTACAGATGCCCTTACACTAAACAAACCCCCTTAAATACATGTGCTGCAGCATTCCTCCATTCACTGGCGTCATGAAGACTGGCAAAAAATGCCATGGCAGCAAATGTTAGCAGACTGCCAGACCAAATCAAGCCCCATTTTCCCTTGTACAAGGACAACTCCAAGATAACTTAGCAGTTGGCTGAGTTTCTTTTTCCAAACAGTGCGGTGGAGTATCAGCAAAAGAAAGTCTCGGGAGTGTTTCTGCCAGAGAAATTGAGCGATGGGACCTGTAACTAGATTCAACACACCGGCAAAAGAATTATTATTATCAGCTGACCCTGAGCATGCCTATAAGATCATGGGGTTTAATATTTGTCTACAAGCATGTCTTAACCACAGTTCCAAACCAAACTGAGGTCTACACGTTGCAGATCAGTCACTTGAGTGCTTTAAAAATGAAAAACAGACAAAAGAAACAGGGTGAATTTTGACTCGTGAAAATTGCCCAAATGGCGCTCTGCGTTCACTTTCCTTTGTCAAAAAGCCTGAGACACCTCTGTCCACCTACCCACATGGTTCACACTCCCAGAACACCTCTGCTCTCAAACCAAGACACTTGGTTGCTCTCCAGACTATGTGGCCTACGAACTATTCTCAGTGGAAATGCTCATGAACACACCTTGCAAAACAGCTCTGAAGGGGAGGGGGGGGGACCCAGCTCCTCAGCTGCTGCATTTCAGGGATAACGGTCACAGTAGCAGAATCCTAACTCCTGCAAAACCCTGCCAGCTATGCAATTATACAACATATGATACCTCTGATGTAAAAAGTAATAATATTATCTGAATAATAATATCTGAAGTGGTAATGACTTATTAGAGATCCAAGGTTGAGTCCTGGTTCTCATCAGCAGAGGGTCCTGGGTCCCTACTACCCTGAGAGGGAGGTGGCAGAAAGAAGCTTGAGGACAGCCTGGAGAAGGACTCCAGGGATTCCGGTGAGCCAAGGAGCTCCTTGATGTCCCCCTCCCTACACATGGTGCAGAGAAGCATTTTGGCAACACCAGGGAGCAATGGGCATGTAGGTTGTTTGTCCACACCTGGCACAGACCTTGAGGCCATATAACTGGTAAGTAGGTCTATTGTCCACATCCGCAAGGGATGCAGAAGCTGGAGTCTGAGCCGTGGAGAGGTCTCTGCATCCCCAGCTCTGCTCTGCTTCCATTGCCTGCACTGCAGACCATGGGATGGGGATAACAAAGTTAAACCAGGTATTCGACACTGCAAACCTTATTTCATTGTGTTATGAAAAGTCACACAGGGCAGTCTTTATTTCCCAGGCTCAGCATTCAGAGCAAACACGCTGCTGTAATCTTTAGCAAATACATTTTTGCTTGCACAATAAATCTGTTCAGAAATCACACATTTCCATTCAAACTAGTCACTAAAGAGTCACGTGTTGGGGCCTATCTCTGCTTTGTGCTGACACTGCATAGGCAAAGAATCACTTGCCTTCATGAAAAAATATCCCCAGTCTTAAGGCAAGACTTGTCTCAGGGTCACATAAGACTCATCCATATTTCATGTCGTGTTTCCTCTTCTTTCTTCACCAACAAGTCTTGAAATATGGCACTTCTGTGCAAGCAGACTGACAGACACCACAAATACACACCAAGTGGCTGTACCTATGCTGGGAAATAAAATGGGCCAGGGAACAGTCAAAGGAGGAGTACTGCAAAGCACAGCCTATGTCCCTCCAGCTAAGCTCTCTTACCCTCCAAAGAAGGGGGGCAGCAATCCAAACTGGGAGCCATCCCTGGCCCAGCTGCTATTCCCTAACCATGGGCAGCAGCTCAGAAATTGCTAGGTGGTCCTGACCAAAACCATGCCAAGAAGCCATCGATATAAGCTGTCACACGCCATTGCCCATGTCCTGGTGCTGGTGCAATACTGCCGGAGTCCACCAGCTAGGACATCGCCTGGGACCTAGAAGATACTCAGTAAATGTCTTCTCTGTGAATGACTCCTGTGAGATTTCGGGAAAACTACAAAGGCTTTCTCATCCCTGTTGATCCAGCATGTGAGTACCCTGGATGTACAACTGGGTTTATCCCATTGCGTTTGATAATTTTCATTTGAACAGAGAGTAAATACTGATTTAAGTTGATCTGATTCATAATCAGAACAGAAATTTGGCCACTGCTTTAAATCACAAATGAAGCCAGTCATCTGCATTGGAAACAGGCATATTTGAGATAAACAGGAATATATACCTTTAAAATATATAGTTAAAAATATTCTGCCATATTCTGAAATGAAGTGTTTTGCATTTTATTTCCTACTGGTATATATCTTTTTTCTTCTTTCATTTGTGTGAGTGAAAGATGATTATCCATTTTATTGCTGTTGTCTCGAATGATACCTCTACCTGAACTTCAGTAGAGAGGCTACCACTTCCTTATATTGAGGAAGCTAATAAACAGGGTGGAAAAAAAATCAGGAAGTGGTTTTTATTCAGTGCTGTGGATTTAAAGATTTTTCAAGTCCTTCAATTGTCCAGACATATATGGGAGACTGCCGTGTAGCTGAGAAGAAACAAAACAAAATGCACAGGATGAAACAGAGGGAGAGAGGGAGAAAAAGAGAGAAGGAGAGGAGGGAGGAAGGAAGGAGGGAAAGCAAGCAAGAAGAAGGAACCACCTAGGCTGATGGTCCCTTGCTTGCTCATGCACCCACATGCCACTATGGCATTTACAAGCCTGCAGCTCTGCTGGATGCAAAGTGCCCCTGATTTTCTGACTTGAGTGCTGAAGGTCCTCCAAATCTTGCAGCCCATATGTGGAGCTATGTAGAGATAGTATGCTTGAAATGCATAGTTTAGCTACAGTTCTTCCAACCTACCTGGCCTTCCCCTTATACATAGAGCAGATCTCTATTTAAAACCTGACAAGTATATACCATCTGTGTTGCCCTGCTGTTATTTTCTAAAGAGTTCACCACCCCCATCAGGGCTTTACCTCTGGGTAACGTAGATTGCATAGGTGTAGGCTCTCCTTTGAAACTCATGCATGAGACCATTCTGTGAAAAATCTTTTGTGCAGCAGCAAGGCTTTTGCAAAGACTTTCAAATGCATATGCTTCATGGTCATGGGAAACCATAAATGCAGGACTACATCCTCTGCTGCTCTGCGTTCACAAAACTGCAGTGATGCTGGTAGATGGAGACTGCTCAACACCAGGTGAGGGTCAGCTGCAAAATATCTGTTTTTTCCATGTGGAAGAGTTAACTGGAAAGATGGTTAAAGAACAATATTCCATGACGTCAGTGGTGCTTATAACGTGCCCTTTAATTACCCTTACCAGTAAATCAGCATGAGCGCTTTAGTACAGCAGAGTAGGGCATACTTCAAAGAAAATAATAGCTCTGTTGATTAGCTAATGAATATGCTATCAGAGAAGTCAAGGAGCCTTTTCACTATTGCTCACTTTAAATACTAATGCTAATTAAAAACATACTGCATGCCTCAGGTCCACTGCTCAACTTCTGAAACAATAAAGCTCTCACATTTATTCTTTCAATTATCTGCTCTGTATTTATTAATAGAAGGGTGCTGTCCTGTTCCCTGGCTACATATTTAATTCATAGAAGCACAATAGTACACAGAGAACAGAGGAGTGAATCTAATCATATCTGTGGTTGGGAAATGAACCCTGCTTCTCCACAGGGCCGGGGAAGCCCTCTCCACATGCGCTCTGTCCAAGCCTGCCGGCTGAGACAGCCTTGGCGTTCACGCATCAGGTGTCGTCCTGCAGCTGAGAGTGACATCCCAGAAATACATCCTCTTTCCCCCATTCACCTGCTGATGAGGCTGAAGACAGCACGGCTAATGAGATTAGGTGATTAAGAGAGCTCAGATGGTAACTGCTGTCTCTCCCCAATGCTTTTACATTGTTTGCCTCTACAGCAAAGTCCCCTCTCTTCTTAGAGTGATTTTACCAAACAGATCCATTTAATCTGGGCTCTTTTTCCTCTACACATCTCTAAACTCATACAGACTTTATGGGCCAGGTTCCGCCCCTCTGGAAGACTCTCTCCTGGGGAAGCTGTCTTCAGGATATAGCCATGGTGTCTGTGGGTGCCTATAAGTATTCTCCAGTGCAAGCAGGGCAAGTGCAGACCATGCCAAAATTACTGCAAAATTACTGCAACAAGAAGTTTGGCAAATTATAAATTTCCCTTAGCTCCACTAAGAAGTTTGCCATCAGAAAATGTACAATGCAAGATGTAACCAAAAATTCTAAAGCATTTTCTCAACCAAAGAGGTTCTGCAAAATGTTTGTATTCCTATGAAAGGAGCCTGGTTGTGATGAAAATGAAACTTTTTTGAAAACCAGATACTTTCAACTTGAAGTCAGAACAACAAATGGAATCTCTTCAAAAACCTTTGCTGAAAAGACTTGATCTTCTGATCACACTACAGCTTCTGGTTTATGCTGCTTTTCTCTTGTGCTGCAGCTGTCCTTATTCTTAAGTCTTCTCCCTAAAAAGGTATATTCCCACTGCCTTCTGTTGCAATGCCTTTTATTAGCAGACCTCCATCTGACTGTTACTACCTTGCTTCCCTCCCACCCATGCTGAGTAGGTAGCACACACTCTTTTTTTTAACACGAGGAGTATTCATTCTCCTTTTAAAAGGCCATTTTTGCTCAAGACAGAATTTCTGGGCTGCAAGCTCTCTCAGCAGCATCCCGGGTAGGCACTGCTCTCCTGCACCACCACTTAGGTGGTGGAGGTAGGAGCGTGGTGCTCCGTGCCCCAATGGCAAGGGGCTGACTTGCCCTCCCCCAGGTACAGGTGATAGCCTGGGCTTTTGGTGGCCAAGATAGCCTGATAGCTCTGGCACCTGGCAAGCCCCCGAACCACAGACTGCCCTGTTCAAACTGTCTGGGAAAGCTAGCTGAAGCCTGTCCTGAATTCCTCTGCCTTTTACGAGGCTCCTCCCAATGGCTGGGGCTTGATCTAGGTGGCTGCCTTGGGTAGTCTCATTAATTACAAAGGTGTCAAACATGTACTCCTTGCCTTTGTAGCTAATGCAGCTTTTACATCGAACCAGACAGCTTGGTGCTTCCCGTGTGCTTGCCTGCTCCAGCTGGCCATAATTTAGGGCTGGGCTCATCTCTTTAAAAGGTCCTTATAAATCAGAGTTCACCTCTGCCACTGAGCTGTGAGGAGTTTCACTCCTGACTGCAAGGGGAGCAAGAGCAGGCCTGGGAGAGATACGGAAGGTCTCGGTAAATATCTGTGGGGACAGAGAAGCAAGGAAAAGATTTCTCAGAACCATGTATGGCTGAAACTCAGTTAACATTTCACTCCCATAGGTTCTTTCATCAGTGGAGTACATTGAATCAAGAGTGAGGCATCCTGACAACCTTTTACGTTGCCTGGAACAGGGAAAGCAGACTGTACATCAGTATCCTAGTGCCTCAGTACACAACAGGTGTGAAATATGAGTTTCTTTCAGCTTTTCCCTGAGCTTTTGATATGTGGCTTATTTCAGAAGTGCTAATCCTTTGCTTTAGATAAGAAAGGGGTTTGCAGTGTCACAGATTTGACCCTGTTGCACAATCCTGAAGCAAGCGGTCCAGGTCACACCCCTAGATACCTGCACAAGGGAAAACTGCTCACACCATTAAGGGCAGTGGGATCAGGACTGGTTTACACTGGAGAAGGGGTATGGCACATGGCTGTCAGTGCCTATCCATGTCTTCCCTGATGAATTCAGCCGCAAGAGAAATGGTAAGATATCGGTGTCTTGTTTATAAAGCCCAAGTCTGCTGGGATCTGTGCTTGAAGTTTCTTGCTTTTTGCTGAAAACTAATCATGGAGACTTAGAAAGACAAGCTGTTTTTCCTGAATTTCCTGCTTATACAAAGCTTTCATTTAGTCCCAGGAATTTTATCACTACTCTGAGCAAAGTGTAAGACTGGGTAATAAAGAGGGATCTCTAACTTTAAAGACACTTTAAAGGCCTCCTTCTGCCTAGTGCACAGTTAATCTAACAATACTTTGGGAGAAGTTTCCTTTTTTAATTTTCTGAGAGACACTAAATTGTACAGAGTATAATTTCTCCATGCCTATTTTGAGTGTAGCCACAGTTCTTTTAAAAATCTTGATGGAATCATGTGGTGGTTGCAATGAAGAATAAACATTTTGTTGGTCAAAGTTTCAAGCAATATTTTTTTCCCCCATTGAGTAAAATAGTAATGTTATCTTCCAGTCTCCAGGCTCTCACCTTGATCTGAAAAAAATAAAAAAGGCAAGTCAAAGTTACTGGAAACTACAGGATATCATCTTGTTCTAAGGAAGGGAGCATTGCTGTCTTTAGGAGCCTGTTCCAGGCTGAAATGTTCCTAACAGTTTAAAATAAAATTAAATTAAATGAACCTTGTGACATACTTCATTGATTCTGTGAAGAACAGAGGGTATGGCTCATTTCTTGTCCAAGCCATGGAAACCCCAAGAGATTCCCCTGCCCTGGTGTGCACAGTGCTGGGGCAGGAGGGTCTGCCCAGACCTCGCGGTAGGCAATGCTCCTCTCCTCTGTCACTGATCTGGAGACCGCCCCTCATCCCAGCGCTGCTGCTTTTAATAAACTTGGATTTAGGCAAAACGGAACAACTACAGGTGAGTGTGGGTTATGGTAGAAGAAGGATAGAATAGTGAAAGATCTAATTTTATGAAAACTACACGCACGTACGCACACACACACAGAAGTTGGGGGTCCCCAGACTGCCAGGGGTCCTTGCAGCCTCAGTGAAGGCCAGTTCCAGCTTCTTGATCCTCAGGCACCTCCAGTCACAGTGAGTGGAGGCTGCCCACAGGCAGCCCCTCATGATGCCGCTACGGCCCTGCCGCTGTGGTGGAGGCCCAGCAGATCTCACTTCCACCGGGCCTCCTTCCCTCTCCCCTCCCCAGGCCCCTGGCCAAAGTGCGTGGCCTCTCCTGTCAGCGAGGCCGCCCCTGCCCCTGGGGCAGGAGGCAAGGGAGGCATGTCTGCCAAGTTTATGCAAACCCCCTTCAGAGTGCGAACGCTCACCGGGATCTGCCTGGCTGGTTTGGGACTCCTCTCTACTGCAAAGGGGTTTTGCAGATGAAGAACCAGCCGAATAGACGAGGCACATCCTCTCCCTCTCGTGCCACAAGACTGGGTCCTCTCTAAGTAAGGCACAAAGAGCAGCATTTTAAAAAAAAAAAAAGTTATTTATTCTCATGAGAAGAACAACTAGGATTTGAATCACAGTTGGAGTTCTATGCACTCCAGAAATCTACCATTGCACTCTCTTAAAATTGCCACATTTGCAAGATGATGCATACTTCTCTGTTCATTCTTCAGGCTGTGGGCTTCACAGCGTCAGAAGGTCACAGACAGAACACCTGCAGACCACAGTCTTCAGAAAAGGTTTCCTTCCTGATTCTCCAGGAGCAGCAAACTGCTTAGCAGCCCCTGCCTGTGTGCCATGCCGTGAGAGGTGACAGATTTTCAAATCTTGTTTGTTCAACTTTGAAACACAGCCTTTTCTTCTGTGGAACTCAGGATGTATTTAATAGGAAACAGTAAAGATGCAGGACAGTTTTGGAGAGGAAGTAGGACATTTTATGTAGGCAAAAAATAATTACTTATGCTGAAACTGGGTCAAAACACCACAGTGTTTACCACGGCTTTCAGGAAGGATGCCATGGGGTTTTTAATAACGACAAAAATTCAAGATCTCAGCATTGGGTCTCATCCCAAAAAGTAATACAGTTTCAGACCAAATGGAAACTAATCTGGACTATAAATCACGATGCAGCAGATATAACCCGCTCAGTCCTGAACTCAGTCACTTTTGGTTGGCTAAAGCTGATCTTCCAGACAACTTTGTTGCAAAGGCAAGAGATTGAGCACTGGTCGATCCTTTGTTGTCACCCCTATCGCTAATTATGTTCATTGTTTCAACTGAAGCTAATTTATCTTTTGAATTAATCTGTCTTCACCTTCTGGCCAATAGATCTTGTTATGTCTTACTCTGCAAGGTCAAAGGCCTGTTAGCACCTACCATTTTCTCCCTGTGAAGGGACTTACTGTACTACTCACCTTTCAGTCTTCCTTTGGATACTCTAAGCAGACTGTGGTCTTTACATTTGGCAAAGCCAGATGTTTTCCCCAGTCCTTAAATAATGTCTGTGGTTCTTTTCCCTAACCTCACCAATTTTTCAACATGCTTTTAAAATGTGGCTGCCAGGTCTGGATGCAGCATCCCAAAGTAAAATTACCTCCTTACTCCAACTCAGTATTTTCCTGATTATTTCTTCAAGGAGGACATTAGTACTTTTGGTTACTACGTTGCTCTGACAACTCGTTTGACCACGTGTCCACCCAGGCACCTAAATCCTACCCCCCTCTCCTATTTATTATACCAACTTTCATCAGATATCTTTAAGGAACAATTAAGAAGTGATTCCAAAACACATTACAACATGTAATGAAGACTTCAAGGCTTTGAAACATGTGGAGAAGGCGGCACTTGAAACTGTTCCTCAAGCCCTCCACTTCCTCCTCACCGGCCCACTGCAATAACCCTTGCCCTATATTCTAATACTTTATTCAGTGTGTTTGACACAACCCTGGAATGTCCAGTGTATACAGATTTAGGAACTGGAGGATCTGTGAGGAATGAAGTTCAGGACAGCTGGATAAGGAAGATCTGGAGCTGTGAGCACACAGGAAAAGCTAAAGTCCATTTTGGGTTTCTGCAGCCTGTGCTCGGCAAAGGCTCATGGTAGCAGGGACAGGGTGTCACATCTAAATCCCTTCTTCTCTTGGGAAGTAGCAGAAGTGATATTATTTTTATGCAGGAACAGACAGTAAATTACCCAAGTTCTACGTGGCAAATGTTACAGGGCTGGCGCATGGCTCTGTCTAGCTTTGCAGCAAGAAAATCAAACCAAATCAGCTACTTTGCCTCCTCACTTCATACCCAGGTCCCTGCCCTCTGATCATACACATATAATGAAGCCCACCTGCAGTTCTGGAAACAGCCAGGCACCTCTGACTCCCTCTGGGCAACCTGTCCAAGCCTGGTTCTCTCCACTTTACGCAGGTCACCAACCGAAGCCCAGCAGCTGTTGCACCCTCTCATACTTCCACAGCACTCGGACCACACCAGTATATGCCCTCAATGCCATGCTGAAAAATACCACTCTGGACCATGGTAGGGATCTCGACTTATTTCAAGTACTTTGAACAGAAAAGATATGACTATGGGTGAGGGTGATGGGAACACTACTAAAACAACCCTGGGACCTAGGGAAGACTAGAGCCCAGGGTAACACACGTGGCCGGGAGCAGTCTGCTCTTGAAGGGCCACCCAAGCAAATGTGAGCTTTCTAGTATTGCTTGGTGGGGTAGGCTGAAGCAGATGCCTTGAGACATTGGCTGTTTAATTGTGGCTGTTTCCAGAGAAAAGGTACTAACGTGACAAATAACCATATGCTTTTTTTCCCCAAAATGTCAACTCTGAAGCTTCATTCTGGTACTAGAGAGACTCTCTAGGGTCAGTCTGGCTTGTTCAGCCTCACTAGTAACTGAGATCCATGGTCAAACTCTTTCTTTGTTCTTTCTCAGCCCATCCCAGGGGCTGTCACTGAAGAGAAACAGGGATAAGTGAGGAAAGCAGCTGGCCAGGCCGTCCATCAGTATCAGTGCTGTTGATGACATATGAGCCAGAGCAAAATCCAGCTCACACACACTCAGAGCCATGCCAGCTCAGCAGGACTAAAGGGCAAAATTTACAAAAAAAAAAAAACCAAACCAAAACTTTATTTTGTTGAGCAGTAGCAGCTCCAGCAATCAATACACTTGGAGAGCAGTTTTGGTGAGTAGGGAGGTACTGTTCTTACAGTCTTTTTCTATGTAAAATCATAACACAGAACCTGGCTTTGAGCTCTTCAGCATCTATACAGTAAGACAACACGGTACTGCACCCCTTCTTGCAGAGGGATGAAAACCTGATTTAGCCCTGCTTCTAGTCCAAGGAGGTAAAAGATTTCATTCTTGATGTTTTTGCTGATAAGAAATAACGGGAAACACCTTACCTACGAAATATTGCTTTTTCTTTTTTTTTTTTTTTTCCTGATATCGCCTAAAAGACAATTTTCAGCCTCAGATCCAAGAGGAGTGTTTTCACATAGGGCATCTTTTTATGCCCCCTGCAAGACTTATGATCCGCAGGAACCACCCCAAGCCAGACTCTGGCTTAAGGTGGTGCTGAGAAGGGAGCAGGGCCTCCTGGGAGCCCTCTTAAATTGTGCCGCAGGATTTCAAAGCAGTGTGTCCTTCCACACAAAAGAGTCAGCAACCAGCTGACTTTTTCTGCAGCCCAAAACTGGGACACGCTGGTCTAAATGTACTGTTCTATGATAACTCCGAGCAATACAGCTCTGACATACCTGGCAGCGAGTTTTGAGCTAGGCTTTTCAGAAGTGGCACACCAAACTTCACCCCGGCAAGAAAAAAGGAAAAAAACGGATACTGACCCCAGCTAAGGCTGAACACTCTTCAACACCAGTTAGCAACAGCTTTTTTACCCATTTCAGTGTCAACACTGGAAAACCACAGAAAAGGGCATTTTAGCCAACAAATGCTTCAAAAGGAAAGATATTCACCCTCTTCTCCATACCTTTTGCTTTTTAAACCTAATGTTTCTCTGCATGGCTCACTTTGCACTCAGGGATTTGTTTTTTGTAAATCGCAAGATCCAAGCCCACATGCCCCAAGGGTAGCAGAGCTGGGGTATCCAGCCACATTAACCCCCAGGGAGCAAGGACGTGAGGTGGCCCTGCACCAAGCCTGGTGTGACATTGCCACCAGGAAGGGTGATGGGTCCCCCCTCCCTGGCTGGCCGGAGCAGCCCAAACCCCAGGCGAGGCTTGGCCTGACCCCTTTTTGCCAGAAGCCATTCCCCTCCAAGGGCTGTGCTGCAGTGTTCATCCTGCGGTCCTCACAACACCCCTGGGGTAAGGAGGTGTTGGGGTTGGAAAACCAAGAGGCAGATTCTCAGATGGTGCAAATCAGCATAGCTTCACTGGAGGCCAAGGAGCTATCCCAGTTCACCTCAAATGAAGGTCTGGCTCAGAGAGGTGAAGAGACACATCGCAGCCACTCCACGCATCACTGGGTACAGAGGTTGGGCACCCTGGTTCCCCGGTCCAACGGTACTGCCGACGCAGCTGGAAATCACACTCGGCAGCAAGTCTTGTTCCAATCAGTTGAGCAAAGCAGAGGACCAGTCCTCAGAGCCAGCGAAAGGCTTTCAACTCCCCTCAGTAGCTAAAATTCACTGTCTTCTCAGCAGCAGCAGCACCTTCAGTTTTTGCTGCCCTTCACCTTTGGCCACCAGAGGATGCCAGAAGGCACGCAACGGCTCTGCCACCAGTTGGCCTTACGCAGTTATGTCTGCAGTGGGTGACAGGCTGATATTTGCACACACAGGGGACCTGGTGACACCCTTTAGCTATGGTGTGAAGGCCAAGCAAAACCATGACAGTCCTCACAAAGCATGGGCTCAGTTCCCCATCCTTTCATCAGAAAAAACCTCCCATGTGTGCCCAAGGGGCTTGTGTTGGTAGGTGGAGGCCCTAGTTTTACATATCGTCAGCAGGCGTAGTGAGGGGAGCTGCAGAAAAGCCACACGTAATGCAGAATTAGCTAGCCAGAGCAGGCACTTCAGCTGGAGACCTTCCTTGCAGCCAGCAGACACACCACCCGCGTTGGGTACATTTCCATAGCTTTTAATGTAGCTTCACAATTGCATTGGAGACAAAGGAAAAGGCACAATGTACAGGAAAAAAAAAAATCCCAAAATGATACCCTTTTATTTGTAAAGCTCCGATGAAACAACTTTCCAAATGACATCCCACTTAAAACCAATGGAAACCAACCTAACTATGTGTCAGTCACACTATACAGATTGCATCCTACATTTTCAAGATGCCTAAATATCTTATGGAGTATTTACATATGTATCAGTTAGGTAGTAAAGTTTCATTGTGATTTGTTTCTTTCCAGCACATACTTACTCAATGGCAAAAAATACCCTGGGGATGCATTTGCATTTTTGTACAACACTTCCGAGCAAATGGCTAGGGCAATTTTCCTGAGAGAAGGCTTGTTCTTTGAAACTCTTGCTTTAACAACTGGAAATACAGAAAGTGGATGGGGTTTTGTTGTACTAAAAAGCCTAAGGATGCCTAGTTAAGTTTTTCTTTTAAATTATTTACGTACCATTAAGTTAAAATGTTTACATTCATTCATTCGTATAAAAACTGTTGTTAAATCTTATGCAAATGATTTAACACTGATTGCTGCAACGCAAATTGCACTTTTTTTAAAAAATTATTGTATATATGGAAGAAAAATATCTGATTGCTACCCTGTTTACAAATTTTGACTGACTCTGTACAGTTCAGCCAGAAAATACGAACTTTCATAAACCTCAGTCACAGTGTACTTTAAAAGTTATATCGCAGTCTTGCAAAGTGAGTAAATATTTTAAACCAAAAAAAAAAAAAAACAAAACCACCCCAAAATCTCCTTAACAAGCTGGACCTTGTGAGACTTGTACCAAACGTGATTTCTTCCAGGGGCATAGCTGGGCTCTGAAGAGCAGAGCAAGGCACACTGAAGATGGAGGGCACAGGAAGAGAGGACCGACAGGGTGAAGACATCAAATGCTTGGTGTGAGACGTCTGCGCTGACTCAAGCAGTACGTACTTCTGATGCTCATCAAAAAGCGTCTTGCTATCTCTGGTAATTAAGGCCTTTGCTACTCCCCCCCCCGACGCTGATGACTTACACCATATTCTTGGGGGAGTAGACAATGAGAGAGTGAAAACAACTATACAATCAGAAAGGCAGCGCTGCTGGGTGAGTCGAGGATGTATTTCTGGAATCTATCAATAGTTCTAGGTTTATCTCTTCTTTTTTTTTCAATTTTCTTTTTTTTTTTTCTTTTTTTTTTTTTTTTGAGAGAGAGTGTAAGGCTGCATTAGCTATCCCCCAGTGGGCATTTGCTTTCTCTCTATATTTTTCTTGCATAGATGAGGAACTGGATGCTTTGGCAGACCCTCTTTTGTAGGCTGAAGGACACCTCTGCCGCCAAGGCATGAAAACAATTTCAGAGGAATGGTCTTTGCCAGCACTCCCACTGCCGCTGCGACCGCTCCACAGAAGAAACCATGTGTGGACGCCTGGGGGCTGCTGTGCAGAGCCGGGATCCAGCTTCTCTCATGCCGGGTCATGCCAGAGCCAGGGCACACCAGGGATCCTGTCTCACGGATGCCGTCACTTCAGCCGTGGAGGTCAAGCTGACTCCTGTATACAGCCCGTCTTGACCTGAATACTTAAGGTTGCTGCTTTCGGGACTGGTGCTCTCTCCTGGACCAGACATCACTGACGAGCTCGCCTGGAGCAGGGGAAAGAGCAAAGAGAGACTTCATTGAGTGGGTGAGCTTTGCACACACTGGGGTGCAAATGGGAGTGCGGTGGGCTCAGGGCACAGCCGCTATCCCAGGATTTCTGTGGAAAGCCAGGGTTTCCCCTCTGCTTGCCCCCATGCCTCAAAATCCTGAAAACGAAAAAATGTCTCAGGGTGAGCCTGCTCATTCAGCCCTGCTGATGGGAGTGACACTGCGTTTGGAGATCAGCACGTGGTTATCTTCACAGCAGGGTGGAAAAGAAAGCACGTGATGTGCAGAAAAACCTGGAAGTCAGACCATGATGAAGAAGGTAACATGCGTGTGTCCCGCTGCCCCCTGCTGAAGGGACGCGGATGCCAACACCAAAAATGTGATCTGGGAGTGGTGGCACCTACAGTTTTGCTTCCCTGGTGGGAGAAGCCCAATACATCCCAATTCTCCAGCAGTGGGTGCAGAGCACCTCCTGGAAATCAACCTTCTTTGGCTCCCTCGACCTTGAAATGCCTAAAATCACTCCTCACCCTTCCAAAAGCTAGCCACAACCACTTCACCCCTGTAAGACTGGCCGCTGAAAGAGATGTTCCTTTCATCTCAAGCGGAGAAACACTATGCCTTTGAAGCAAGAGCCTTTTTGTTCCATCAGTTACATGCACAAGACAACACACAGGAGAGCCCCAGTAGGCACAAAGATGAACCTCTGAACTACACTGGAACCAGTCCATTTGTTATAACATAGAAATGGAGAGTTACAAAGACAAAGAAGCGATCATTTTTTCCATGAGGCTGAGCAGATCCGCTAAAGAGGAAAAATTTTCAGTGCCAGACAGAGAAGGGGCAACATTTTCACCTGATAAAGGAAATGTTTAAGAGCTGACTTCATGCAAAATTAACTCTTGGATATGTCAACTTTAAAACCTTAATTTACTTGTTAATGGATAGTCTTCGGATGAGATTCCTTAAAAAGAAAGAAAAAAAAAAAAAAAGACTATCCTAAACTGTGACTGCAGAAGCTTCCTGCCTGCTGTTTAAGTGAAAAGTATACATATTTAATCATTTTACAAGAGTAGAGCTCTTGGCTCTCCTGGAGCCATGCCAAGCTAGCAGTCCTGACATAGGAAAAGCAAGGCTTCATTTATTCAAATGTAATTTCCAAACGGTCCTGTGCAGGGTTCTTGTTGCCGTGCTCACCCCAGGGAAAACCTCACCTTCTGAAAGAGATACTCATTGCCAGCAGTCACTTTTGTCTGAAATAACCCAGACTCCAATATTTTCTGTAGCTTTTATTAAACTGGTTGATTGCCGCTATTCTTCTACCCAGTCATCAACCAGGATCCTGCTCTGTCAGTCACTACCCAGAAATGCAGAGATGCAAGGAACAACTGCTTGCCCCCCCAAAACAGCCAAAATAGCTCTAATCCTAATATGGTTTATCACTCTCTGAAATACACAATTGCCAATCAGAGGCAACGAATGTCTGTGTCCTCTTTCTCTGTGACTATGCACAAAGAATTCAATGAGGCAAGTTTCACACTAACCTTTGGGTCTGGTTTTGGTCTTGTACCAGCCAAGTTTTTTAAAAAGGCTTTTTTTATTTCTAATACATCAAATAGATCCCCATTAGCACAAAAGACATAATTTTTAACAGCCTGAGTCTCCCCACAGGGGAAGAGGGGTTTAAATTAGAGTTGAGCAGTGTTAGCTCAGCCTGAGCTAAAAATACTAGGAGTTGCTTTGAAAGGTTCCCGTTTGCCCATATTTGCTGCTGTTGTTCCGGCAGGCAAGTATCTTATCACTACCTGTTTTTTCCGGGCTTGGAAACTGTAATTCACCCTTTTCCTGATTCAGCCCTACGAAGGTGGAGCACAGGGACCCGCAGTTTCCATGTGGGGTTATCAGCTACCCCTCCCTTGGGCACCCCAGAAGGGAGGACAGGGAGGCACGTCCTGTTTGAAGACTGCCCATCCCTGCCCAACCAAGGCTGGATCCTGGCTCCATTGAGCCAGGGCGGGCAGGACCTGGGCAGGACCGCTGGGCCTGGAAACCCCACCCCGGTAATGTCATGACAAATCCAGGCAGCTCAGGCAGCTCCCAAAGTGAGACATGGAAAACAAACTTTAGCTCATGAAAAGGACACAGCTGAATCATGGCTCTGCTCCCGAGCCTGCCTACCTCTGCTCTTTTCTTCTCCAGCTTAAGGGATGAAAGATGACAGAAGTTACAGTTAGTTGTTAGAGGACGTTTGTCAGCTGGAATAAATAAGCTGAACAATGCTGCTGAAGTCAATGACCTCTTCTAATTCACAACAGCTGGCTCTATCAATAAAAAGGTAATGGATTTATTTTTATTACTGAAATCTGGTAATAGGATAGATAATCAAATGAAGGTCAGCTTCCTGAGGAAAAAATGAATGAAGCCTGTTGGGAAGAGCTTGCCCCCCAAACAAACAGAGGAAGGTTATTTTTGTCTCTGCAAAGGTTCTCCTTTTTACACAAACCAGCAGGAGCTGGTCATGGGGCAGCCCCCAGGCAGGTTGTCTGGATCAGAGGTGGCCTTTCTGTAGAGGACCTGCCCACCATGCTGACAGGGAGACCTCAGCCAGAGCCACAGAGGCACTTGGACACCTACATCATACTCAAACCTGCTGTCAATACCCTGGAGCCAAATTCACCCCCACTAAAGCTGGCCCAGATCAAAACCAGGCTGCTTGGCCTCTAGAACAGCACCAGCACCTCTGGCTGAAGGATCCCTGCTGTCTTCCACCGACTCCTTCCTGCACCATCTGCCCACAACGGAGAGCAGGGAGAGGGGAGGGACACCCCCCGCCATGGCGCTCCCCTACACCTCCACAGCTGAGATCCAAAAGCTCTGGACAAGGAGTTGTGCTAACAGCTGGAGGGGCTGGCAAAGGGTCTTGATCTGGACCTTTGCTCTATCAGCTAGACCTTTGCTCTATCCACTTCACAGGTTCAAAATGCTCCATGAATTTTGGACATTACGCTTAAGTCTGTAGTAAGCCGAGTCTTAGCTGACACTCTCTTCCTCTTCAGTTAGCCTACTTTAGTTTCACTACACTTAAATGATAACTACTGTCAGCTGAAACACACTTGCAAAAACTTCTTTCACATATAACACATTGTGGGAAACTGTGGTGGAGTCCTCGATTTTCCAGCCTCAGCCTCCCTGCAATAACTGCCATCCCCACCAAAAGCACTTTCTCCCAATACTGTCACTCCCTGGTTTCTGAAGAGCAAGTCTTGGCACTGCAAAACCACAGCTTTTTTTTCTGATTTAGTGACCCTCTTAGTACGCAAAGTTGTCATTTCTTGCTAGTCCAATTGATCCTTTTGTTTATATTGCAGATGTGTATGTTTACATATCTTCTAATCTCTCCTTTGTATTATAGCAACATAAATCTGTGGCTTCATTTATTTCCTAAGGGAGGCAACTTCCAGCGTGGCTTGAGAAAGCTGATGACCCCGCTGCTGTCAAGGGCTGTATGAGTAATTGGCTATATTGCTTTGGCAATAAAACAAAACCAAGGAAAATGTATGTGTCCATATGCATATAGAAGTTTTGGGTAGAACCAAAAATACTCTTTTTCCTCGGTTTCCTCACTGAAGCAAAAAAGCTGAAAAGCTTTGACTGTTTGATACAAAAAGAAATGCTCTTTTGCATACATGTACACGGAGGAAAAAAAAAAAAAGAATGACTGAATGTATGAAACTGAGTGGGGAGAAGAAAGCAGCATCCTATTTTGTCCAGGAGTGAGGACTAACACAGGAGAGGCAGGAGACCAAGAGAAGGTTTAAACTTGGAGTATCAGATGTCCCAGCAAAATGCCCTGACTCCCAGACTATTTGGTATTTTAGGTTGCCATGTCCCTCATGCCTCCTGTTGATCTTATTCCACCTGGTTTAGATAAATATTTACTTATACCAGGACTGAGGCACCGTGTTCCCATTTTCCAGGTGAAAGTCCTACCAACCATGCTGGTGAGCCTTCCTCATTGAAACTGTCCCGACAGCTATGAAATTACTCTATACCAACTGAAATCTTTATCAGATGGTCTGAAGGGCCCTTGGCCATTCAACTTTCTGCTGTCCAGGTGGTCAGGAGAGTTTTTTTTAAGACATGGAGTCTCTGGTTTATCCAGACTCTGGAAAATACTGTATGGAGGCTGATTCCCCTATGGCCTACCAATCTGCTGCTTAAAAAGAAGCAAAGAACACCACCTCTAACCATCTCAGGAACCCTCTTCTGAAAACAAAAGAAAGCAAATGCAAGAGAAGCTGTTCAGATAATTCAGCCCAGGTTGTCAGGCATTTTGGGTACAGTTAGAAATGCATTTTCCTGCTAGCTCACCAACTGCCAAGGCCATTTCAGTCAGCTCTCTCAATTCCCACCCTACAACGCTGAAGAGCCAGTCCTGAACCACTTTTCAAGGTAAACCTCCAAGGGAAGTAAGCACTATTTTTACCTGCAAGACAACTGTCCCAAGTTATTCTATGGTGTGCAATTACAGTCCTTCTGAGAAAGCTCCAAACTGGAAGCAAAGGGCGCACTAGAGTCTTCTGAAAGAGGAGCTCCCCTGGTGCTGCTGAGCCTTTACTGACATCAGCCCTGGCTCAAGGAGCTTCCATGTCCTGCCATAAAAAGCAGATTTTACAGCAGTTTTCATACTGCCTTTTATCCTAATAAGGGAATAAAGTCCTTCTGGGAATCACACTAGCTGGAGCCCCTGCATGGAAATGGATGGATGTGCACTACAGACCATGCCCTTCGTTTAGCAGCTTACTCTTGTGTAGCTTTTCTCTGTACAGTTTCAGCAGCATCAAAGGGAGAGCAGGTATAGATGCAGATGCAGGCTGTCTGAAACCTTCAAATCTTCTTTTTATGGGGATGTAAGGCAACTTCATATATCATGCAGCTGGACCTTTTCCATGTTAGTAACACAGGACACCCAGTACTTATACCGCTTAGGAAAACAGAAATAGGCCTAAATCCTAGATCCAGATGTGAATTTGGCACATAGCCCCTTTGCAATGGGACAACGAAATATCTCCGATCCAAACACTTCTACATTTTGGGATGTTTGAAATCAACTTTGCACCCACAGCAATTCATTAATCATATCTTTTCAATGTTTAAACTTCAGCTAGAACATAAAATCAACATTTAAGGTTCTTGCTAATTTGTCTCAAAATTGGCATCATATAAGATCCCCTTCATGAAACAGATAGCCTCAAAGACATTTCCAAGATTAATTGCTGCCCTTCTCTTTTCCTGCCCTCCCCTCTTTATTTTCCTTTAAAAGAGATAAAGAAAGGTAGGGCAAAAAGTGAATATTACTGACACAAATGAATTCTGCTGAATTTCATTTCCATTAGATTTCTACATAACTGGGAACTCTTTTGGCAGCCTCCCATAAAAGGCATAATAAATTGCTTTTGTACCAGTAGAGGAATTCATTTGCTCTCTGTTTCATTTAGCAACAACATTGCTGTGAATTTCAGACAACAGTTTCTAAAACGTCATCAGATTTCTCTGCCTAATGTCAATTTGGCATTTTTCCCCTCTTCACAGAATAAAGGCTGGAGAAGTAAAAACAAAGCAAAACAAAAACAAGTTGCCATGCCAGTTGTGTAACATGCAGGGAATGAGCCAGGTTTGCTCTTCCAGCAGGTGCCTGTGTTTCAGCAACATCACCAGCACCACTGGCAGGAATTGAAGCTGTTCTTGTTAAATTGACCAAAGATTACAGAGCCTGGGTTCATCCATCTGAGGGTTTTCTCTCTTGACGTGGCCCAGAGAAGTTTTTTCTCCTTGTGTAAAGCCATTGCCTATTTTAAGAATAAATACAAGCCTTCAGGCTATCGATGGGTCAACTCAAACTGGGTGGGTGGGGGTGGGGGGGTGCAAATCAAGGAAAATAGAAGTCTAGTAGAGTGTCTTTGCTTCAGCATGTGATCAGATTACAGGCTGTCTCGCTCTAAAATGCTGACGTCCCTTCACTCCTGACAGCTTCAATGGCCCTTATGAACGCTCAGCCCCTCCCACAGGATTTAGGCCCATAAGAAATTATTTCACTTCCTTTGCAGCTAGTGATCAGGTTCCCAAACCATGTCTGGGGCAAGAGGAGCCAGTCTTAACAGGACCATTTTCTGCTTTCCACCTCCAGTCTTCCCTCTCCTCAAGCCATTGAATTGCTGATGCTTGGGCAAAGCCAGGACCCCAAGGGAAGGATGTCCTGACAACTGCTCCCCTGCAAATCCTGTCCTCATTTACATACATCTGAGGCTGGAGTGCCAGGGTGGGAGATCACTAGCCCCTCATGTAGGGTGGGGGAGAGTCAAGGGGATGCCCATATGTCTGGTCACTGCTGCAACCTCCCTGCTTCAGCACACTTCACAGACTCCCTCCATCGCTTCCTTTTATTGAAATTTTTCACAAGAGGCAATTTGCAAGTGCTTTGCACGTGCAGGCTACCTCTGACTGAATCGCGGCGGGGAAACGGCTATGCAGATGCTACTGTGCTGCCTGCTGGACACAAGGGGACAGATTTCCCTGGCCCTCGTGCTGGTGTCCTCTCCCAGCCTGATCTCCTACAGAAAAATCAGGGAGAACTGAAGTCCTGGCACTGGGGGATGCCTTCCTTCGTGTAATTAGGAGCAGCCTCAAGTTCCCTGGGAGTTTCTCTTAGCAGCTGCCAACAGCTCCCAGCTAGCCTTTTGGCTGACAAACCGTGTCCTACCCCACCCTCCTCTGGTACCCGCACAACTCCACCTGGAAAATTATATTACAAATGGTACCATTCAAATTATAACACGGAGATTATTAATAACAGGCTTGGTACGCTTTGCTAGGGAGAAGGGCTGCAGAAAGGAAGGCAGGCTTTACCCAGCCAAGCAGGCAACAGCACAGGGGAAATGGGATCTCGTCTGTACGGCCTCTCCTCCCCGGCGCAGCACACGGCTGCCGGCCGACACCGCTGCCTCCGCCTCAGCTGGGGCTGTCCTTCTAATTCTGTCCATTATATCACGACATTCCTCGGGATCGGCAGTGCTGCTTAAGGCAATGTAAGGAAAATTTGAGTAAAATTTGGCTGCATTTTTTTCCGCCACAAATACTAGGGGAGAGCCTAAGACATTGCGTAGTAGTTCACTGGGGGGAGCTCAAAACCCAGTAACAGTTCACTTTTTGGTTAGCGTTTCTCTTTTTTTGATGTGATCTGTTTATTTTATTGTACTGACAGGGTTTTCTCATGTCAAAGACAAGCCCTTTTAGTAATATCCTTGTCTGGCAGCATCCAAACCCAAAACCCAGCGCCTCTGAAACTGGGTGGCCCCGTCAGTCCACAAACAATCGCATTTGCTAAAAATGGTTTTTTTCCTCCCCTTCTACAATGAAACTTTGTACATCAGGAATTAAACTATTGAAAGGAATTTGGATGTGGGAACACTGAGACATATTGAAAAATAGTTATTATAAACAATGTCTTCTTTTTATTAATAAAGGGGTAGAGAAAGCCACATTAGGAAAGCTTTTCAAAGAAATGATGTGGCAGATTAAAGGATACAGAAGGCCCGAGGAGTGAGTGTGGATACGGATATGTATAGCCAAGGGGTTAAAAATTAATCTACATTAAGCTTCACAACTTTAGCGCTAGTATTTGTTATCACATGTGCTAACTGAGTGAAGAAAGGAAGTTTGAGATGGTTTGAGTAGACAATGTAAAATAAGGATCAAAACTAAAGCAGGGGATGATCAGTGCTCCTCTGGTGCTCCTCTGGAGCTCGGTGCTGCCAGATGCTGAGCACCTGGCCCCTGAAGAGCCCTTTGCGAGGAGAGGGCTGATCCCCTACGCACTGCAGTCAGTGGGCTGCCCCAGCCTGGTTTCAGCTGGGTCTGGATCAGGGTTTAAGTGCACATCTTAGTTTAAACCAAAAACCTTTGTGCTTCCCTCCATACAGCAGGATAATGTTTTCTGGAGTATACCAGTCATTTGGGATAATGTGTGCCAATGCGTACATATTGAACAGCTTATGGAAAACATGAGAGCACCAGTGCCTTGAATTATAAATTCAGATCATTTCAGGAAAAAAAAGGGGTACATGGCGAATTGTTTCTTGAAAGGATCAATTGGGCACGACTTATTGTCTTTCCTCCGGAAGAAAACCTTTGAAATAGAAGAACACTTCAAAACAAAATGTCTGGGGTTAAACTGTGGTTAACTTAATCATAAAAATTATATAGATCTTAATTAAGAGGTTTGTAAAGTACTTCAGCTTGTCACTGTGTTTACAGCTATATGTAATATCCTCCGAAAATCTTGTTCCAGTATCAGCTAACAAAACTGGAAAGTTTGTTTAGATTATTGTTCTGCTAGATAAGATAAAAGGTACGATAACATTGCACAGTGATCATCCTGCTTACAGATACCGACACCAGCTTATGGCTTACCCCGGAGGCTGCGGTCTGTGTGCTGGGAGAAGCGTTTTTGCTACAGTCATCCGAGTTAGTAGAAGACGTGGATGTTGGAGTCATAGGAACTGCAGTAGTACTGTTACCTGAAAGATGGGGAACCAGTATTAAAAACAAATATTTTCCAGCCAGGGGAAAAAAACTCTTGCAGCTCAACTGTCTTATCCTTTTATATTTACCAGAGCATGCCTTTGACTTATTTATGTTCTTAGGTTTTCGCTTCCTGGTCTGAATTCCTTCTTTTTTCATAGCAAGAGGTCGGGGGACCTGAAAAAATTAAATTTCCACTTCGATCACAGAGGTATATATATTCCAATACAAAAAATCAAAATACATTACAAGATCAAACAGTGATGTTGAAAATGCCTGTTGAAGTCACGTATAGCAAGTGAATTTTTCCTGTGTCACAGTAGCGATTCCAAAAAAACTTTGCATTCTATTTGGGCAAAGCAATGCGTTGCTTCAAGGAGAGTTGTATCTGAATAAAGAAAGCAGGGAAACTTTTTTCTTTGTGTGGGCTAAATAGTGTTTCCAACACCTTGGTCAGTCCACAGATAAACAGCACGCTTTTAGGGAAAACCAGCACCATTTGGCCCCCGGTCATATGAAATTGAATTGGCCAGGGTATACCTGATCCCTGATTCCTTATTCCAGTCAGCTAGAAATTATCTCCAGTGGCTGATTCTGGAAAGCAAGAATGCATATGAGGGGAAAAAATATTCCTTTTCCTGTGGACCAGCTATGTGAACCAGATCATTGCTGCTAAGTGTCTTAGAACAGAAGCTTTAGGCCATAATCGACTTAGTATTTGATCTTATAAACACTTCTACCTGTGATACAGCCTTATAGTATCCAAAGTTCTATTTATAGGGAAAACATGCTCAGAAATCAGCTTCTTGTTCTGTGTTATCACAACAATAATCATTATACAGAAAACATTGGCTTAAAATATATTTTAACTTAATGATAACATGAACTTGGGGAAAGACAATTCAGGCATATGCTTACTAGCATTATAATGTTTAAACCTGTGATATAATTTACTTTTTCCTTGAGGACTAAACCACGTCCCAATCAATCCTAATGCCCCCACTCTTCAAACACTTGTGCTTGACTGTAACTTAATCCACAGGGGCATAACAGGCTCCAAGTCTCACCTAAAACATACTCCACCACTTTCAGGATAGAGCTATTTTCTTCCTCTATTACTGCCTAGCAAAGGCTGGAATGACATTTAAAGTTTTGCTGGTATAGCTATGTCTGTGCATGCAAAACTGTCTTATTAAAGGTCTAGAGGTTTTTTTCCCCACTGCAGAGCTCGTTTAAATCCCAGTGGCAAAAAGACCACTGCCACTCGCCCAGAGGTGGTTTCTCCGTACAAATCTGTCAGGACAGCTACAACGGCAAACACGTAACTTGTCAAAACCGTAACTTCCTAAAACGGTATAACCGTTTTCTAATGCCAGGTATTTCTCAGTCATTTTATCCCCCCCCCCCTTTTTTTTTTTAAAGTCCACGGTCCAAATGGTGACCTGAGACCATTAGCATCGACAGAAACATCGGCCCAGCTTGAGGAAGCTCAATGCCACCCCCCTGAAGCCACCGGGCACCCGCCGGCGGGAGGAGCACCCCTTCCCCAAAGGAGCACCAGAGCCGGCGGGGAATCTCCCTCGGCGAAGTGGCCACTTACCCCGTGGAGCTTCATGTAGAGGCCGCAGGCGTTGCAGACAGGCTCGCCCTCCGCGTTCCTGCGCCACAGGGTGGTGGTTGTGGTGTGGCAGTTGGCACAGGACAAGCCCAGCCGCCGGGACGAGGGCTAGAGGCAAGCGTAGGCAAACACAGGCGTAAACGGGCGGGCAGGAGCAAATGATTTATGTCTTCACAGTTTATAAAAAGTACTTTAACGCACAGCGGGGATGGTAGGAGGGGTTTTTATAGCATCTGTCGCCGACATCCCAGAATTAAAACAAGATTATCCTCATTTCAGAGACTGGAGAGCTGACATGAAGAGGTACTGTGAGTCTGCAACTCTGGGCAGCCATGCCAGAGGCAAAATTCACACTTGGAGCTGCTGACCCAGGGACCTCTGTTCAGACCACCAGGCACTGGCTCTTCTTCCAGCAGGACAGCTAGGAAGCATCTCCACTACAGCTGCATCCAGCTGACGAGAAGGCACATCACCCCTGTGCTGCCTCTCCAGCCAGTTCAAGGCCCTCTCCCCTGTGCAGCGGGCGAAGAGGCAGCTCTGAACCTGCCACGGATACTCCCGACTCATCGAAAAAATCAGCCACTTTAATCACCTGCCCTCGGTGGCACCACGGCTGGGGAAAACTTTCCCGGGCATCCCAGGGGTAACAAGTGCAACAGCGGCATTTTTGTAAAAAGATCTTTTTATCATCGCCCATTTTACCCTCAGGAGAAAAACAATGTGCCTCGGGAGCCTGTTTTACAGAGCGGAGCTCCACCTCGGCCAGCAGAAAAGCCGGTGGGTGACAACAAGGTCCCCAATGCAAACAAGTCATTTATGACACTCTTCCGTGGAGTTTGGAGCCAAGATGAAGCAACCGTGTATCAGAAATAACCATATAACCCAGAGCTTTATGGCTGCAGGCTGTATATCATAAGTGAAGGCAGTCCTCATAAACATGTGAAATGAAGGTGAATGGGTTATAAAAGTCCCTGTAACAAGTGATCTCTTTTACGTTCATCACAAGCAAAGAATTCCAGCTACATCATAAATCTAGTCTTTTTCAAAGTATCGCATTGTCAAAAAAATATAAAAAAATCTGTGCCTAGCTCTGCGTCTGGCA
Source organism: Elanus axillaris (assembly GCA_026212715.1). Taxonomy (NCBI): domain Eukaryota; kingdom Metazoa; phylum Chordata; class Aves; order Accipitriformes; family Accipitridae; genus Elanus; species Elanus axillaris. Next base: position 2,533,577 of record JANZLQ010000029.1, on the reverse strand, counting down.
GCTGAACAAGTTTACATGGAGAAGTCAGTTTTAGAGGATTGCATTAATCTTATTCTGACTATAAAGCGCCCATAACCGAAATTACTAACTTAAGGGTATGATGCCCTTCCTCTTGAATCATTTACTGCTGGGCTGTTAAGACGTAGTTCGGTCACCTTTGATACCACAGAGCTGCCTGCCACTTGGGAAACCGATAAAAATGTTTTGAGAATGAAGAATATTCCAGAGTAATAACCAAGTTTCTTGAATTTTATCTGTTCGAGTTTCTTTAGCAGTAAGCTGTCATCTTACACCACAGCTCAAAAAGAACACCAGATTAAATACAAATTTTGTAACTTTGAATCAGTAATCCATTATTAATTGCACAGAAAAAAACCCCAGCCAAATGTAATATAGGCTGAGGTACATGCATATACTTTTTAATCTTAAAAATCCAGATTTCATGAAAACAGAATTTTTCGCCTCATTATTAAATACATATGCACACAGCGCCAAATTGCACCCCTCGATTCAATAGAGTTTTACATGGATCAGGTGAAAAAAACCTGCTTTTAACACATATGCTTCGTTTTCTTTCTTTGCAAGCGAAATGTTGTCAGACATTTCACACCGTTAAATCTTTCTTTCTTTTGTATGCAGTCTGGTATAAATCTTCATATATTTTATTTCAATAGCTTTTGCACATTCCTATATCTAAACAAACGGGGAGGGGTTGGCATGTTTTGAAGCTAAAATTACTTTTATGCTGCAGGAATTTTATCAGAAACTTTGGGGCAATCTGAACTTGTTTAGCATTTTCAAAACATTTTCCCTTCTCACCTACATATTTCCAACTGTATGAACACACAGTCATGCTTGATTTATAGTTATGGCCAGGGTACTCGGTAGGGATTGTTACGCGGAGCTATTTCAGAGTTATTTCACTGAGGTGTCAGGCTGAAATCGGGCTGCAGTTTGACTCTGTTTTAGTCTCCTCACCCCCACCCCTCCTTCAAAAAAAAAAAAAGAAAAGAAACACAGAAATGCCAGAGCCAGGTATCAGCTACTTGAAATCTGCACTGGGCCAGCATGCCACAGCCAGTCGCTCTGACGCTTCAGACAAGTGGCAGATCTGGCCCATCTGCTGCATTTGTCCCCGGTGATAACACCTTGTGTCATGAAATGTGGTGGACGGCCAGCTAGAAAAAACAGGTACCCAGCAGTAATCAACCTCTGGCTTAAAATGAAATTAACTCTTTAGCTTAAAGAAAGGTCTTTAAGTGGAGGTGGGGCTGGTTCTTGAGCGCTTACTGTCTGTTCTGATCATCACACATTTGTTTTTTTGGTCCCGTCCGTCACCCCCCCCCCACTCCCATAAGGGCATTTAAT
>JANZLQ010000029.1:2494215-2518940 GCA_026212715.1 Elanus axillaris | reverse complement strand
TGCTTTGCCTGCCCCCCCGCCCCGCAGGCGCCGGCTTTTCCCTTGATTTGATGTATGGAGGTCTGGGAGGGAGCCGCGGAGGCAGGTCCCGGCCAGGCGGGTCCTATCCCCACCGGCCTGCAGATAAGAGATGCTGCTAATTCACCTCCGAGGAGCCGACGCCTTCCTTCCCTTTTTCCCTTTTTGCTTTTCTTACCCTTTTTGCGGTTGTTTTTCCGGTTTGTTTTTTGTTGGTTTGGTTTTGGGGTTTTGGTTGGGTTTTGTTTTTTTTTTTTTTGGTTGGGTTTTGGTTTTGGGGTTTTTTTGGTTTATTTTTTGTTTTGTTTTGTTTTCCCTCGGTGTCAATGGCTTCGCAGACACAGCCCTTTATTTGCAGTCAAAAGTATAAATATATACGTTCGCCATGTGAATGCTGCAATTTCCATTTCGTTCATGTAATCAGTGGCAGTGTTTATCCATTTCGGTTAAGCCTCCAGGACCAAAGAGGCTGTGCAAATAATTCGCACTTTTCGATTACTTTAGGAAAAGGTTGGTTTTGTACAGCCGTTATTGCTGCCCACGTTGAATTTATAATTCATTATTAAAGGACATCAGTATTTTCAAACAATGAAAAGAACAAGTAAAAAGCCGATTGTCCTCAAAGATGCTTATAACTAGGTAGCTGTAATCTATTGTTCCACTGCTGTTATTGACTTATTTTAAAAGGTCACAGATGACTGAATTTTAAGGAGGCAAACGACTTCCATTCCAGTTAGATGAATACGAGCAAGAAGTAGTGTAGTCTGATATACATAAGGATAAGGATTTTTTTCATGCTATAATAATTTCTTACATTTTTTTACATGTATACATTTTACATACATCATTTCTTAAGTTATCATCCTTGATGGCCACAATAGTTTTAGTATTTAAAGATGTAACACAGTAGTAGCAAAGTAGATGTGAATAATCCCAGTTTACTGGTTTGGGTTTTTTTCCAGTATTCATAATATGGATAGAGTTAGCAGCCTTTTTCTAAAGTAACCAGCCCTCAGAGTAAATCAATGTGATGGCAGGCTGTACAGTGACTACTATTTTCAAGAAAAAAAAAGGACCTAGGCATTTTCAATAAAGCCTGAATGTAATACCATGCAACAGCATTACAGGATAACTTCAGGAATTTGCTGCTAACATCCACCAGTAACCAGGATGGTATCTGGATCGTGCATTTAACTTTTACTGATGACAATCAAACATAAGTTTAGCCACACATGACTGTAATATTCACCTGTGAAATAATGCAAAAAAAGTTTCACTCTAAATTTACATATATTATTTGCTTTGCAGCAGTGCATTTTCACTGTGACATTGCTGCAGGTTGGTTTTTCTGATAGCGAATCATACACCGATTCGAGTGCATGTGAATAGGTGCTTGCAAAGAAGCCCTGTGTCTGTGTCTCTCCTTATTTATCCAGATCCTAAAATGGTCTAAGGCTACTCATTCAGCTGGAATTTGTCCTTGTTCATGATGACCAAAGCACAAAGAGACGGTTCCTCAGGCGTCCATGGAAATACCTGTTGAAGCAATAAACATTCCTAATGGATGGATCAGTTCTGAGGTTAGCAACAAGAATTGCCACTTGGCCCTTCAAGCCATGGTTGCAACTTAACCAAGCTGGCTTTAAGCGGATCCTGTCCCAAAACCCAGATGAATATTTGGACAGCTAATGCAGAGCTCTCTGCTGTCACAGCTTGGAAGCTCTTGGTCCCAAACAAACCCAATCAGCACTAAGTCAGCAATTACTGTAAGGGAATTCCTGTAATGAAGTTAACAACAGTAAAGGTGATGTAGATGCTCTCTGTGTTTTATGTCAGGCTCTGTCAGGTTTAACAGCATCTCTTTGTGCCACAGATCCCATGCCATTGCGTGGACACTGAAGATGGCAGATCCCAGCTCCGTGGCCAGCACAGCCCTATAAACTTACCTTGCCCCTAATTCTGCGGGCCAGCAACTGCAGCAGAAAGGAGGACAAGAGCAGTTACAGCAGTAGCATCTCATGGCATCACAGCTAAATGCAACAGAGGCAAACTGTCAGAGCCCTGGGAGCGTTGGGAGATGAAAACTCAGCAGTGCTCAGCTGGCTTGAGGGCTTTTCTCCAGCTGTTTTCAGCTTTCCCCCAAATGCCTCTAATGTGACACCCTGCGCAGCACCACTACCCACAGACCACCAACCCATCTGTAGTGACCAGAGCTTTAGGTAACGTTACATAAATCGAAGTGTTTCAGCTTCTATGCTAAGCCAAACTCTTTCCCTCCAAAAAAGCTTGTATCTGTCAAAACATTTTCTTCTACCCCAAATAAAGCTTTTCAGGCTGTTTTTGAATTATTTAACACTTTAAAGAAAAAAGATCAACTTGGACACAAATTAGCAACAGGATTCATCTTGAGAGGGTAGGCAATGTGTTTTGCTTTTTCCTCTCTCTTTCACTTTGGTAACAGGGCCACACCTGGGATAGTAGGAAAGGTCTGTCACACCTGGAGCAGAAGCCGAGATCTCAACACCTTGTTCCTGCTCAGCCACCAGAAACTGCAGCAAAACCTGCTGCTTTCTGCCTGGTCACCAGGGTACAGAGAAAGCAGCAGTCCCTGAACTGGCTTAAACTGCTGTCTGTGCTTTGGGTTTAAAGTTTTAAACATTTTTTACTGGAAAAGTTAGGGGCTAACATGAATATACTCTAAGATATTTCACTCATGGAACTGGAGGGGGGGGTGTAATTCAGCTTAAAACCAGTAAGCTATACTCTTATTCTAGTTCTTACTACCTACAAGAATAGTTACTACTCATCTCACAAACCGTGTCCTGACCTGTGCTAAGTTTTCAAATCCATTTGGTTTTGCTTTTGATAGCTTCAACAGAATTGTTGAATGATGTTTCCTTTAGCAGGAGTTTTCCAAACAATTTAACTTCATTTCTCCTTGCAAGAAATGGAAAAAAACCCGTATTTTCCTTGTGCTTGCTTGGAATGATGTGTGCCTCTGATGTCCAGAAGGTGACATATCTCCCACAAGTGTTTCCTCTAATAAGTGTAGAGAGGAGAAACTAATGGTTGTGAGCTGTAGCTACTAAAAGGTTAAAAATACTCTGTACAAAAATATGCTAACCATAGCTCAGCATTTGGACTTGTGAAGCATAGAGCTGACTAGGTAGGATGAAAGTACAGAGAGAATTGGAAAGCAAACAATTAAACCTCAGCTAGAAAAGGAGGCCCCCTGAATTTAATGGGATTGGACCAGAGGAGCAGGACTGGCCCTAGAAGAGCTTGGCTGAATGTTGAATGTGAGTATTTTGGCTGAATTCTTCATGTCATCTGGGCATTTTGAATACAGCCAGCGTTATTACAGCGAAAGCAGCACATACTGGCCATTTTGTTATGACTCAAGGTAGAATTGGAGAGAAATGCAAAGTAGATGGGAAGGGGGGGCTGATGGGGACTCCACGACTGTTTGTAAGCAAATGGAAAAAAATCCAAGTTTGGAGTCAGCAGGCCAGAGCGGCGGTAACAAGAGGGTGCCATTGCCCGGGTACAGTGCAAAGGGAGAAGGACTCGCCCACCTCCTTGCTGCCTGAAGATGGGGTACGCACCCTAACCCCCCCACCCCAGGGGAGCAGCAGGGCGCAGGAGGCAACAGGTCCCCCAGATGTGCCCTTCTCAGCACAGGGAAGAAGTGCCACCCTGGGTCCATACTCCCAAAGCAAGCAGGGAGCTACGGCCAGCCTCCCCATGGAGTTTCAGAGGCTGGGGCTGGCTCACGGGCTGCCTTGAACCCACCCAACTCTTTGTGTAAAAGCAGAATCCAGCACACCTAGAACTGCACTTTACTAAAAGGAATAACAATGCATATCCTTTATGGTATTCAGCATTACAATGCTTCCCAGCATCTGTCAGTCTGGCTGTCAAAAATACACTGTTAAATGGATTAAATTATTTTATCAGTCCTCTATTTGGAAAGCAGAAACCTGCTGTTACTGCTTAAGGAGTAAATAAAGTCTAAAGATGAAGGACCAAACTCCAGTGGGAATTTTGCTGGAGAAAGGCCTGCACAAGTTGACCTATTTAATTAAAATGCAATAAAATGCAATTTCCTTTACATCATTACACTCTAGTGTCAATCTTAGAATCAGAAATTTGTTAAAAGCTGAGCAAAGTGGTTCATCTGTGGTTACCTCTTGGTAATAAAAAAAAATGCAAAAAGGTGCTTTTAAGGAAATGTGTTAATAATTAAAAATAAATTTAATGGTCTAAATGAAGAGTACTGACAGTACTAAAAAGGGAAAGACTTAATTATTTTTGTTGATGCCAGTTATTCATTTGTGGGCCATCAAGCTATAAACTGGGGTAATTTATTGACTGCAATATAAACTGGATATGTGCCATATTATTCAAGAAAAACAATACACTGTGAAAACAATACAGAGAAGAGGTAATTTGTACAGAGTTCATGACACAATTATATCATCTAATTACGAAACCAGCTCACTCTGCCCTTGGCTCTATTTATTAGAACAGAATTGAAGGACATACTAAACATACCGAAAGTCTAGTAATTTAAATTTAAAACCTGCCTGTACACCCAAGCATCCAGGAACTGGTGCAATCCAGCACATGGATCAGGAGGTCTGAAGGAGGATGCCTTGATTTGGGACTCAGGATACTAGTTCATTTTTCCATGTGCTGGAAATCAAACTACTGCCCCATTTTGCTGAAAAGTGCTTTCAAACTCAATGTCACAGAAAACATTTAATAATGTTAATAATACCAAAAAATTAAGTAATTAATGACTTATTTCAAGACTTGACAGCAGTTTGAAAACTGTCTGTATTTTACATGGTTCACTGGTGCAGTGCCTCTCTGGAGTAATCCAGCAGAAGCATCTGGATGCACGTGGATGCGTTTCACGTTCAAACAGAAGCAAATTATTGAGGTGCCTTAATGAACCATAAGACATAACCAAGGCTCTGCACATATAACCCCACTTGCTCACAGCAAAGCTCATCAAAGCACAGAAATGAGCAGACCAAAACAAAAGCAAGTTGCTGAATTATTCTGCAAATTTCCAAGTCATAGCTGTGCTGTAACCTTTTGAACTCTTTTCAGATGTTTTTCCTTGAACTTTTAATGCTATTTAAGGAACATACCAATGTTTTCTTTGCCGATCATGTAATGAACTTCATTAAATAAAACTGGCTTTTTTGCATCTCTTCTTATGTTTTTTATTCTCAATTTACTGTGCATTTTGTATTTGAATAGGTTTTAATGGGTTACATCTATCCATACTATAGCAAATTGTGGAGGAGGCCAATATTCAGAATGATTCTAAGGAGTATTTATTTATAAAACAGGAAAAAAACCTCACTGTGTCTTTATTTGGTTTTAATAATAATAATGCTGGCTTGCATACAATACCTTTTAAAATGAATGCTATGAGGATCTAGGAGACAGAATAGCAAATGGAGAGCCTGGGCCACGTGGATCTGACTTTGACCCAGGTAGGGAAGTCATAATTCTGCATGTTGAACAGTGCAGTTCTACAGCACATTGGCCTTGCTGCTATCCTGGCTTAAGAAATCCTCTCCCTCTGCCAGGAGAGACTCTTCTGCCTGGAGGAGTCCCCCCGGGTGCCAGAGCAGCAATCCACTGCCTTCTCCCAGTTGTGTTAATGAAATTCCTTGTGGGACCACACTGGAAGAAAGACTATTGAAATGGTTACAATTAAAATTAGCTCTCCCTCTCCTCCTCCTGTGAATGGTTTATTTTTAACTTCCATCACTTCAGTGCTCTGATTTAAGCACTGCTCTACACGCTGTTGTTTTGGCACGACTGAGGAGATGCCAAATGGCAGGCCAGAGGTGGGAACAAGCATCTGGGGCAGGAGCTGGTTGCAGCAGCTTAGCTGCCAAAGGCAGCGTATCATGGGACTATGGTGTGATAGTTCATTGTATGAACTTAAACTTTGCCTTTCCTGGCTGTTTTCATAGCCATGTAGCATCTCTGCTGCAAAGCCCTAGCACAGAAGTGCTGGACCAGCGTTGCTTTCCTACCCCAGCCTGGTTCATTCACATTAGAGATTTGCAATCATGTGCGTTATATCACAGAGAAACAATGTAGGCAAAACCTCAGCCAAATCATGAGGTCTATATCTTTAAAGACATTTATTTAGATGGCTAACTTCCAGCCAGTGGAAGGCTTAAATGGACAGGGTTAGGAGCAGGCATATTGTCAGGGACAACACCTTGGCCATAGGGCAACAGCCACCTACATGCCTCAGCTGTGTTCCCTTGCCGGTCTCTGATCACGGCCTTACGTGTTTTGCTTACGTGCTAAGGATCAAGCTGTATATATGATTCAGGGCTGAGTAAGAACTTCTGCCTGGTCATTTTGGCCAGGATTAGGGGTTCTTCCAACTTTTCTTAAAGCACAGGCCATGAGTCACTAGCTGAAATCTCCTCTCTTATCTCTCCAACTTCCTGCCACTTCATGGACCTCAGGCGACGGTGGTCCTTTGATTTCTTCTGTCCTCTGCCTGTGATTTTTGCTTCTTCAAGACTCAAAAGCTGCAACCTAATTTGAATCTTTTGGATATACCAGTGTATGCACTTGGTCAAACTTTAGCGTACAGAAGTCAGATAATATCTAATCTTCTCCCCATTAGGGTAAAAATGTGTCCCTAGCACATTATTAACCAATGCATTCTAGAGCAAACAACACAGTGCATAATATAACCCATCCTATGATTCCCTATATTAAAAGCAATCATCTGACTTGTTCACATGTGACAGCATCACAGCAGGACATCACCAAGAACCCATTGAAGTCAATGGAAGGAATACCAATTCAGGTGGGTTTGGACCTCTCCTTTAATGCCTCAGGTAACACACCTTACACATCACAGTCTGGCTTTTGAGCCTCCACTGTGTTCATCAGCCATTATTTTTCCTCCCAGTGTTGACCTAGACTAGGGACGTAGAAGGTTTCATTACTCATGACTGGTACTTTTGGCAGGAATAACACTTCAGTGTCAAACTTTTCAGTAAGAAGGTCTTGTTTGCCTGCGCAAGTATATTGCTTCTCTTCTGCTCCACATGCACCATTCCAGTCCTCCCTGAGGTTAGTAGGCCTTCTTGTAATGCAAATAAATCTAAATTAAAGTAACGCCACAATGGCTCTAAAGGAGCACTCTCATAGCACTCTACTGTATCCTGGTGCCATAAAAAACATACCTAACAAAAAGACACCCTTGAAAATCACCTGGCTCATAAAAGTGTGGTTTTGTCATGGAATGGAGTGGGCCAAGCTTGGCTGGACAAGGCTGAACCACAGGGACCTGCAACCCTTCAAGAGCTCTATGGAGCCTTAGTCCTTCATTGTCTGCAGAATTTGCCCTGGAATCATTTCTTCAAACCATGGTAAGATATAAACTTCTTTATGTGCTCAGCTGCTTAATGTTTATCTATCATTTCTAAACTCCTTTCTATCACACAGGGAGGATAGGCTCTTACTGATTTCAGTTATTTTACCTGCATGGGAGTGTTTTCTCTGTTTGTCTGTAATCTCCTTTGTGTCTTTTCTATCCTCACTTCCAAGAGGTGAAGCATCAAACAACCCATACAGAGTATACAGAATCTACACACTCGCTCTGGAGGCCACAATATATGGTATGTAAACAATTGAAAAAAAAAAAAAAGTATTTTCCTAGTAACCCTTACGCATCCATCAAGCTGGCAGTTATTTCAGAGAAGACTCATGCTACTTACAAAGAGCCAAAAGTCAGCCAAAATTCCAAGAAAAAAAAATAGAAGGGCAGGCAGGTAACTAATCCATTTTGGACCTGTCAGTCTGTGACCTGAGGCATGCTTTCAGAGGAAAGGCAAAAATCAGATTCTTTCCCAAATGAGGAATAATATGATAATTTAAATATGTAAGGCTAAATGATGAGCATACAGTTGCTGCCTGCACAGAAAACATTCCCAGCAGAGGAGTGATCTGATGTAGTTGTAGTAGATGGTTACAAACTGCCAGACAGGCAGTATTGACTCAGAGCTTCCACTCCTGCACTCCCTTTCCTGGCTGTAGCTTATGTAAAAGACTAGAAAGAAGGAAAACCCATGGAATAATGAAGATGAATGCAATAAATATACCTGAGCCTGTCTACTTGTTTTAGTGGTTAATGCCACTAGAGAAACCCTGCAGGGCTTTAAGCAATTCTTGGTGATGAAGATTTATGAAGCCCTTTTTAAAACTTCATTAAGGGGTCAGAGAGATTTAAGTGGCCTTGCAAGTACTGCGCTGAGCCAAGAGATTCACTTTGCAGAAACGTGGCCAAAGGCAGGGAGGGGAGAGCTGGCTTGCAAGGACTCTTCACACACTCTGGCCTGGGAGGAATGATGCCGGGTGCCCTCTGGATCTGGGCAGTACAGCGTGCTGCCAAAGTCCCAAGCAGGGTTATGGCGTGTAAGATGGTTAAAGGAAGCCGCTTAGCAAAAGTAATTGCTCTGAATAGTGTTAAGGCCAGCATGCTCTGGTAAGCAAGCCAAGTCTGCATACACTGCTCACATATCTCTCTTCTTCCAGCTTCCCTCAGTTTGTCCAAAATACGGTAAAGCATTTTTGTAGTTTGGATATGTTTGCTTCCTTCTGATGACAAGCGCTGCCTGAATTCCTTCAAATCATAGACCAGAATCTTACCTTCCATACTGATGCCTCCAAGCAATTGTTTAGGACTGTGATTATTTCGATATAAATAGCAGTGCTCATTAATCTAGCAATCACTTACTCCCAGCTATGAAAATGTAAATTGAGTTGGCTTGTTTGTGTTTTCAAGAGAGAATGAAGGTGGTGGCAGGAGGTGGGGAGGGGAATGTTCCCCGGGTGCTGCTGTAATCACCTTTTTGTGAGCCAGGGAATGTTTCATCTGCACCCTACAGAGCTTTGGTGGGCTCTGTCCCACTGCCGCTGAGGTGGGTGCGCATCATGCGCATCATGTAAAGGTCATTCATGGACTGACAGATTGGGTCAGCCCCATAAAAAAAAATGTTCCTGGACCTTTTTTTTTATACGGGTGCAGCTGAATAGGCTCTGGTAGCTGGCAAAGTCAGCAAACCTTGACAGAATGAGAGATGAAGGCTGCTTTGTCTCACTGCAGTGGCCTGGCCATCAGGAAGCAGCCATGAGGGAGCAGATGTCATGAGCTGTTATAAAATTCAGTACAAACCAAAGCAGCAAATCTCCTCCAGAAGCTGTGTTACAGTTTGACTGCCTACCTGAAGCAAACACCCTTTGCTAGATGGCTTATAACCCAATACATGGTGCTTCAGATGAAGTGCAGGAGGCGTTACACAGCCTCAGTGCCTAGCCAGAAGGCAAGGGCCTCCCTTGGAGATAGAAGGAAGGTAGATAAGAAGAGAAAGATAATGGAGGTTGGAGAAAGTGAGAGACCTGAGAAATCTGCAGAAAGAAGAGAAATGCTGGGCTGAGCCCTTATAGACCTCCCTCACATCCCATCTCTGAGAGCTGCCAGCAGCAGGCTCTTACTACAGAAACCTCCCCCCAAAAGACTGTAAGACAGTCCCTCTCCTGTTTTTTCCTCCCACCCTCAGTGTGTTAAATATGTTCAAATTTAAATGCCTTCAGCATGAATTGAAGTGGGCTCCTGAGTTTTAGCAGTGCATTATTGGAAGTAAAATCTCATAATGGACTCCGTTTAGCAATTAATTTTCATGATTTTAAGGGAGCTTGTTCATAGTAGCCTTCATTCAGGAACACACTTTTTTACATTCACAAAGCTTAAAGCACCTGCTTTACACTAAGTGAGAGGGATGGAGGGAACCACACACTTGTGAACGAGGTTCCTCAGTCAGGTTTCATGGCAGAATGGCTCAAGTCTGGGGTAGCCTCCAGTAAGGGTTACATTTATGAATGATGCAACAGGCAATGCTCAGTCACCTCTCTGGGTGACAGCACTATCTGGAACTACTTTAGCATCTATTAGAAACTCAGCATTGGCTGTAGATCTCCAAATCAAGCCATAGTAATACCTCCCAAACAGTTATTCGATAAATGATTCAATATTAATGAATAGCATAAGGAAGTTTATCTACCATTACCTCAATCCTGCAAAGTTTCTTAAAGGAGAAAATGGCATTACCTTGCTACCTTCATTTGAATACAATCATTTCTGACACATTCCTGAAGCTAGCAACTAAGACAGGAGGTATGCTCCCATCTGCAGGAGCAAGTGGAGATTGGGTAGTGAGCTGAGTACCTCCGGCAGGAAGGAGAAGCCTCCCTCATGACAGTGAGTCATGAGATCTCCGCATTGACAACGAGAACTACTACAGAACAGCCAATTGCGTAATAACCCAAAGAAGAGCAATTAAGTGGCTTAATTGAGGCAAGTTTTGCATGAGCTGCACACTACAAATAGCAGCTTCATTCAGGCCATTTCAATGACACAAGCTAGAGATAGGAAGAGCCAAGATAATAATGTTTTGCCATGGCATTTTGGGAAACAGGATCAGGAATTTTTCCAGGGTGGGAAGCTCATTTTTCTCGCTGAAGACTTTGTTTTGATTTCAAGCACTGCTGACTATGCACTGGTGCCACATATTTTTTTTAGATACCTTTTTTATTGCTCACTGGATTGCAGGGCACAGGGAGATTTCTGCAGTAGACAAAGACTCTTCTGAGATATATGCTATAAGAGTGGAAGGAATGTCCTCCAAATCTTCCATAAATACAGGGTTAACTCACTGTATCTAACTGCCTCTACATAAGGAGCATTGCTCTTGCATACCCGATGGAGACTGGGGATACAGGGTGACAAAGAGAAGTGGCAGGTGGCTTTGGCACCCGGTGTCTGAGTCCCTGGGTGCTGGTGTCAGCCCTGGGTGCTGATAGTTCCCTCCTCTGCCCCGAGGTGCTGATACGTTGGGTCTCTGATGCTCCTGGCTTGCTGCCACTGCATGTGAGATGGTGCAATGGCTCAGCTAGGTCCTGGGTACTGCTCTGCATAAGCCCATGTCACTCCAGTAAGCAAAACCCTGACCTGTATGGTTTAGGTTAATAGCAACTGCAGAGAGTAAAAGCACTTGGAGGGCTTAATAACAGCTCCAGAAAAAAAATTCATAGTGAAGTGTACCCTGACCCTTCATCTTGAGCCATATTCATAGGCTGCCGAAGTAGGAAATGTCTGAGGTGACAGGAATCCATGGATCAGGGGCCCATTTGCCACTGCTGTTTTATTTGGTTGTTGTTGTTGTTTTTAAATTTCCACATGCAAAACAATACAGGTCATCATAAAATTATTTAGGGACTTGTTCTGATCCCCAGTTAGTGCTCCTAAACCTTCAGCTTGCTTCAGGTTTGTGAGCGAAACAAAAGATAAACTGAAGCAGAACGCAGCCCTGCTTTTCCTTGAGCCAGCAGGAACTTTGCCAGCATTGATTTTTTAAAATCTGGTTTCCTCAGCTAATTTAGTCACGCAAAATTAGCAACCTCAAGAAGGAAAGTGTAAATGTGAGTGTGTTACTCCTGTTCTAGCCAAAAGTGGGCTATGTTCCCTATCAGTTCCCTCTAGCAAAACCTGTACACCTGTGAAGCACCATGATTTTTTTTTTTCTCTCTCTCTGTGGTGAGACTTTAGCAACAAGTGAGCACAAACATTTGTTGCAAACCTTCTTCTTTTGGGCTTTGGGTCTTATCGGGGGGCTGTCACCTAGCCGCCACATCCTCTCTTTCCAGAGGGGAAGGAGAACATTACTCTTTCCTTTCCCCTCCATACTCTTTTCTTTCCCCTCCATGTGGTAAAAAGCCACAGGGAACCACAGAGCTGTGTCATCCTGAATTGCCGTGACCACATTTGCCAGGTAACTTTTCCTACTGGAAAGCAAAAGTGCCACGACAGCTTGTCTGCCCGTGTACGTACCCTGAGCTGTGTGTTGGAAATGGTGTGTGTGGTCCCCTCTCTACCACCCTGGCTCGGGGGAAGCATGGAGCGCAAGAAGGAGTGAGAACATCTGGCAGTGGCAGCCACCTCAAAAATGCCACCTGGGCTCAGATCCCACCCGCTGCATCGTCTAGAATGAAATTGAGTGTTTCAGGGCTGTCTCATCCAATGAAGGAAAAAGGGTCTTCAGGTAATGGGCTTCAAATATATAAATTAGGCTGCTGCAAAGAGAAAAGGACTATTTTTTTTTTTTTCTGTTGGCACATGGAAGGTACAGGCAACGTTAAAGGTCCACCAGAGAAGACTGGAGAATCCCCCTCACCTGTGCTCTTAAAAGAAGGTTAAACACCTTAGGGGAAGGCAAGACATAGGTAAAAAGGACTGGGTAGCCCTCTGAGATCTCTCCCAACAGAATACCCATGCGGCTCTGCAAATGAGCAACTATCCTCATCTGCCAATGGACAGTGCAGCTGCAGGGGATAAAAGTTGCATTCCTCAAATAAATCATGAAAATCAGCAACTGGCTCCAGGAAAAATCCACTATCAATGTTTTGCCTCAAGCTTAGTCATGAAACCAAGAGGAGTCAAAAAAGGAATGGCTGTGGCGCAGCAATGAAACCCACTCAGCAATTAAACCCCACTACCAAATACCAGTGAGTGCTGGAATGAACCTTTATTTCTAGAAATGATGTTAGCTGTGGAAAATATAAACTATGTCTTCCCTGCAGACAGAGCCAAAACTAATCAAAATACTCCTCGTAACACAAAGGAAATACCTCTGGGCTGCGATAAGGAATATGAATGTAGTTCTTTTACGTCTCCACTAGCTAATAACAATAAGATGGACTGGTGGCACCGTTTTCAGCACAGAGATTAATAGTCAGGGAGAAACTGAGAAGGAGAAAGTACACTTTCAGTTTTCTTTCCGATGGCTAATTAAAAAGCCCATATCTGAGAGGAAATGTTGTGGAAATGAGAGCTATTTGGATGTGCCTTCCCCCGTATACTATCATTCTGCTTTGTGAGGAATGCTTTATTAACGCTAATCTCATCCCTGTGCTTTGACAGAAGTTACGGTTTCCTTCCTTTGCAGCCGCTTAGGCTCAGTTCTATTACAGGGTTTGTTTAATGGGAGCATTATTATTTTACTGAATTACCTCATCTTCTGGGAACAAACCTAACCTTGAACTACGAAGCTAAATGGCTTTTTAATGAAGCAAGTCTGCTTGGAAATTGTGCTTTGATGACTCTAAATTTTCTTCATTCTGCATGTTTAGTATGTGCAATATACACAAAAAAGTGACTCCTTTCTGCAGGTTTTCCTGATTCACTATTTTAAAATCAGTTTGCTGCAATTATTAGGGTTAAGACAAGTGGGAACAAACATTCTTAGTGGTATTCAGGCACCACTGAGGAGCCCCTTGCAGCACTAGGAAACCCATATTTAGTAAGATGGGAAATTATGCCAACATTGATGTTTAAATATTCAATATTGAAATGTTTAAATTCTAAGATGTTCTAAATATCACTCCTAGGTGCATTCTGGGATGGAGCCTTCTTGTGCTGTCATGGCACTCTGTGAGACACTATGAGAAACAACGAGAAGCTACCATTAACCCAAATGGGACAGTGATTTGATCCAGAGTTCGTAGTCAGGCCAAATGAATGGGGTTTTCTAGGACAACTTATGGGTGGTAGATCTCTCTGATCCCAGAGAAACTAGGCTTTTGCTCACAGGGTGGTTGTCTGAGCACAGAGGGTGAAGCACGGTATGGGGCTATTTTGTTAAGATCTGAAGTACACTAGAGGAATTACTGTCTTGGTACCTGGTTGATTCCCTCCCAAATGCCTGTAAGTCACTGCAAACCCACACAAAAGACTTCTTGACTCTAGAAAAATGTGTGTCTTTGTTTAGGGTGTGTGCAGTTTGGGTACTAAGCTGGGGGCAGTGTTTTTTGTTTCTGTCAGACTTGAGTGGGAAGAAATACATGAAAATCAAACAGAAATATGCTGTTTACTAACGGGGTAGCTACACTGTCATGACCTATCTATTAAGGAATATTGTTAAAGCTAGTGAAATTCCATCCACGTCTCCATTCAGAAGAGCCCTGCATCTTCCTGCAGTAGGAGCAGAGGGCTAGGAACTCTCTCCCTTTCCTCATCAGACCCACACACCCAGGTACAGTTTGTCCCATGCTTCCCGGAGAGACTGAGGTGCTCCAGACCTGCTGCATGTATGCACACATATGTCCCTTGCCTGTCACCTGGGAAAAATAGTACAGCCATCTAGGATATTTAGGGAACCACCATTGGAAAGGTTGATCCTTTTGGAGATCAGCAATTTCTTCCCGGCCACTATGTCTCTGAAGCAAAGGGGCCCTGAAAGAAATGGCGACTGTGGGCAAGTTGCAACACCAGAATAGCTCATCTGGGGTGCCAAGAGGTTCCCAGGAGAAAAAGCTACCAGGGCTGTGGGACAGGCTGGATAAATTGTCCTGAGGTCTCCAGGCAGCCATTGCCCACATCAGGCTTCCAGTTTTGCCCCATGCTGCTGAGCAATCAAAAACAGGGCTGTCCTGAGCAGGTCACTTTTAGCACATTTTTCACTCTGCCTTTCTCACCCTATGAAACAGCCCTGGCACATCATGTGAAAACAGGTATCTCTAATGACAGCCTCAGAATTGGCACTAGTTATTTTGTCTGTTGTTAGACACCCAAAATTGGCTAAAAATCATTCAGAAGAGAAACCCACAGTTCTGATACCTGGTTTCCTGGTCCTCAGAAGTTACAAATCTGCTGGGTGAGCTTTGCACTCAAGAGCAGAGCGTCTTTCCCTGGGTGCTCTCATCAGATGACCCACTCTTTGACCATAATGCATCCAAAACACTCTGGATCAAACTCTTCATCCTTTTTTGGTGCCATCCCAGTAAGATCACCTCTCATTCTCTTACTGTAGCTTTTTATACAGAGACCTCTGCACTTGCCCCAAGGAATGGTAGTTAGTTGACCTAAAGAGGCTACAAACAACCAATTGCCCCCACCCACAAACTTTTTATTCTCTCCAGCACTCCCATTCCTGTAATAGTCCTGGGCTCCTGTATTATTACGAGTCTCTGAAAACTCTTGCCCTACAAAGCAGGATGGCCAGCTTTCCCCAAGGCAAACTTTCATAGCTATGTGTCAAAGTCTTTTCCAGGTGAGAGCTGTGGGACAGCACACCACCGCCTGCATCAGAAAGCTGAGGTAGGAGATCTGGCAGTTCATTATTTGGGGATAGCAGTGATTCCCCACTACTTTCCTGTGAGGTGGGGATGATCTGGATGTGGACTGGATTACGAGGTCATTTAGCCATATTAGTCCCAGTACACTCTGCCAGTTTTCTTCCTCCACCACCTGGGATTGCCCAGGAGCCCTGTGCCAGTGCAGCCCTAGTGTATCTCTGAGCTGAGCATAGAGAGGGCATCCGCCTTGCACAAGGGCTCCCTGTGCCTTAAAAACTGGAGCTGGACCACCTCTGCTTTATTCCACTGCTATTGCCTATAGTGTGAAGACAAAACACCCTGCAAGAAGCCACTGAAAGTGAAAAGTCTGTATTTCCTGCAGATCCTTTTTATGCAAAAGAATAAATTTTCATATTTTGTTCCCCCTGACCCTCTGGTTAGGTGCAAGTTCTGCCACCATAAATTTATGGCATCGCTTGGAAATTCAGTTGACAGACAAGGTCCTGCTGTGCTACTAAACATAAACATTTAACCTTCTTCTTGTGTTAAGCCTTGGCTGGATTTTTTTTCACCTTTTTTTTTTTTTTTCCGAATGGGAATGCAAGCAGCTGAAGCCCAGTGAGAAAATGTGAAAATAGATTTCTAGGAAAGTAACCAAAAGGGCTTTACCAGCAGGACAAGTTGCTTATCAGGAACTATTTTAGGAACGTGAGGAAATGAAACTTTGACGAGAGAGTTCCAAGAGGGAAGATTTACTGAGGAGCTGAGGGTTCAAAGCAGGATGACAGCACGGCTATCAGGAAACCTTCTCCGCACCTGTTTCTCCACCAGCTGCCTAACCGTACTCCCCCTCCTTTCTGCTGGCAGCTGAACGGCCAAGATCTGCATCCTCTTTTGTACTAATCCGCTTCACCGTCTGTCTGGAAATGTTTGCCAGTCACCTCATCCCCTCCTCCTCCTGAGTGGAGACATAAGACACAGTTTCTGATTTTAATGCCCAGCTGTGCTCCAGAGACCTTGTATAAATCCAAGTCACACTCTTAGAAAACAGGGTCATGGTATGCCTCAGTTTCCCATCTGTACAAAGGGAAAACCTTACTGCTTTCCTTCTTCCTTGTGCATATTATCTAGCGAGACTTCAGGCTCCTTAAGCTGGGAGCTGCTTCTTTTAGAGGCTATGTCCTGCTTTTCACACCAAGGAAGCCACCTCAGTTTCAATTTACAGGTGCTGTTGTGCTTTAAAGGTCGCCAAAGCATTTCTATTATGGCCCATTGGTGCAAATGTACTGTAAATCAAAGCCCCTTTATGAGTGGAGATGAAGTGTAGACTTCCCCTGTGCCACTGTTTTGCACATGGGCATTTTGTGCAGGTCTCCTCCAAGCTGCACGTCTGAACCGTTGGTTTCACAAGCAGGAGTCTTGCCTTCCTCCTCATGCTCCCCCCCCCGAAGAAGTGTGCGAGAACTTGCTTGCTGCACCAGATCCCAAGATCCCAGAACATCGCACTTTTGCCCCTGTGCTGCGATGAGACAGCAGGAATGGGTGGCTTTGCTGAAGTCAGCAGAGCATCATACAATGTCTTGATTTTACAAGTGGTTTTGGAGTCAGCTTAGGATGATGAAGCTAGAGACTTTGGCACATAGGCACCAAAGTAGTGGTGCCTACCTTTTTGTAGGTAGGCACCTACAAACACACCCTTTTTGTGTCAAGTGATGCTACGTCTAGGTGAGAGAAACTGGGAGCACTTCCCATCTCAGGCAAACACCAGCTCTACCCCAGACTGAATCGTTGGCTTGCACCAGCCACAGCACCGGCCAGCTTTGCCCACGTCTCAGCTTTCCAGGAAGAGGGGTGTGTGGAGCAAACAACTCGCCTGCAAGCCCAGGGCGGGGTAATACAGCCTGGTGGTCCATGGCAAGCAGGTCTAGGAACATCCTCAGATGCTTTTCCCCCAGCTGCCCAGCAGCAGCCCAAGCTGCAGTGTGGGGTGGATGTGGTCAGCAAAGCCTCGGTTGGTAAAACCTGCTCAGCAAACATGGCCGCAGATCCCTCCTGCGTCCCTCGCAGGGAAGCCACCTCTCTGACCTCACACCACCTGCACACATAGGGCATGGCATGTACCGGGCCCATGGCAGACGTGAGGCAATGTAAATAACCTGCTGCAGCCCGGCAGCCGGCTGCCATCTTGTCACAACTGGCGGTGCATGGGGGATATGGATAGGTCCTTGGGCACTTGCTCCCGCAAAGACTGGGCCGGCTGTTTGAAGGTTCTTGTTTGAGCATTGTTCTTGCTCGCTCCTGGTGCACATGTCCACACTGGAGAAGGCTGTCAGGTCCCAGGCAGCACCAGAGAGGCTGAGCTTGGGACATGGTGTGTGGGAAGAGACAAACTGCCCTTAGCCATGGCGAGGAAGAGTCATGGGCAGTTTGCGGAGGAAGGAAGACCATCCCTGATGGGGTCAGGGATGCATAGCAGCAGATAGAGAGGGCAGATTCAGCTCCTAGCTGAGCATGGCTTGGGGAGTCAAGGAAAAGACTGAGGAGAATTCTCTCAGAAAAGTGCTATCCTCCCCGAACTTGAACTGTATGCCATAATGATAGATTTCAAATAAAGAACAGCCCATTTAGCATGTAGCTGAGCAGCCCATATCAAATTCCCAAGCTTCTCCTCTTCCCTGACAATGAAAAAATCAGTTTTAATATATATTATATATCAAGTTCATGACCTCCTTAAAGAAAATTATTTTTGTTTTAACATCTGTGGCTGAAATATCTTTGGCATTGTGTGAGCAGTACTGAGGACAGAGCTGTCTCCATCACATTAAGCTCCACTCTACACTGTTTCTTTTGGTCTTTTCCACTCACATCCTGGTTATTGGCTACTGTAGGGATGGCGCAGGCAGGAGGAGCAGCTGATTACAAAAGAGTGGCAAGTCATGGGCTATGCACTTGGAAACTTTGGTCAGATGTGTATTTTTTGGTGTACAAATGTCACTATGGTTTGCAGTAAACTGATGGGATTGTTGCTTCAGTCATTATTGGTGTTACCTCAGGAGCACCTGGAGGGATTCATCCCAAGTTCCAGGTCTTTTGAATTAGGGAGAGAGGTACAGGGAGTGTGCTACAAGAACTTCTAGTATGACTTATATGCATAGTGCACAGAAATTTGTACCAGTTACATGTATATAGATACACATGCACACACTTTTTTTATGCATAAGTATTTTATGTATGAGTGTATATATATATATACACATGTATGGATGTCTCCTAGCATTGTACAGCCCTCTAGGAAACAGCACTCAGGGCCTGGCCACAGTGAACATGTTCTTAGTGTCCCCATTACATCTACAGCCAGAAGCAGGCATCCTGTGGACTCCCTAAACTTCGGGGCTCTCACGACCAATCTCCCCCTATCTGATTGCACATCCAAAGGCTGGCAGTGGCTGATCTCTGCTTTGGGCCTCTTTTCTGCCTGAGCAGGGACTTTGGCCTGGGCTACAGCCTGCCCCAGGCACCACAGTGATGCCTCTGAGGCATCCCGTAAGCAGCGAGGCTGTTTCAAGCTGAAGAGGCAGACAGCACAGAGTAGATGTGGTCACATCCTCTGTAGAAAACTCCTTGGAGAATGAGACCAAGCTATGAAGCTTTCACCCAACAAGCTTTGACCCCTTCGGAAAAGGCTGCCTTTTCCCTCTTTCCTTCCACCTCTCTCAGCAAAACGGCTGAGCCTATGGCAGTCCTGTGCTACCAGGGCACTGAGCCACCCTGCCGCAGCTGCCCCGGGACGGCCTGGTGGGGTCGGTAGGCGTTCGGGGCCAAGAGGAAACCCAGCACCTTTGCACATTGGAGCCATTTACAATGACTTTTGTTGCTGATGGCGCATGTTTGGTTGTACTTGTTAAATCTTGTTAAACAGGAAACAGGTTTCAAGGCGAGAGGGTCCCTTAGAGTTCAAGCTCCTGCTTTCAAACGTTCTTACAAGATGCACAATTGGCACCGACTTACAGGAAATATTTAATTGGAGTCGGAAGGCGCTGGCTCCACCAACCTTGTATTACATTCCTCTGCGTGCTCCTTTCACAATGATTTTCACCTATAGCTTAAATCACTGATTTATTTATACCAGCCAATGGTGAGTTCAGCAGCATCGAGGGGATGAGCGGACCACGGAGATGCAGTGAGTGAAAGGGAGGAGCAAGCAGCAAGGAACAGTCTTACGAAGCAGAAGGGGCTGCCACAAACCCAAGAGTGACATATTTATGAGTCCAGTATCAGTTGCCTGCACTGATAAGCCACAGTCATTAAAGGAAGGAAAAGTCACCTTTGTGTATATAAAATATACAAGATTCATAGTCTGAAAAGACTCGACAGGAAAGCATTAGGTAAATAAAGGATATCCCATAAAGCATAATGTGAAAATTAAATTACCTCATAAGGGAGGAAGGCTGTCTGTCCCAGCAGTGAAAGTGAGGAAAAATGAAATTCCTCTATTCCACCCCCAAGCTGATTTGGCTTTGGGGTTTGGGTGGATCTAGACACATTGTTACTGACGTCTATAAAAAAAGCATTAAAGTCCATTACGATGGACTGGAAATACTGCAGCTTCCCATAAATTTTCACTGTATTCTCACAAGGTGGTAAGAAGCGTCCTGTGCATTGCTGCTCATGGTGGCCAAATAACAGAAGTGCCATTTCAGGGGCAAGCTGGACTTTCAATGTTATTTCCAGTTTTCAGGTCTCAGCAGATTTTCTTTTCGACTGATTTTGGGATCTGTGCTTGTGAAACACTTGGAAAAGTTTTCTTCCCTCTCCCCCCCGACTTTTCTTTTCTGGTGAGTGAGACATATCCAGGATCTGCCTATTTTTGCTTTAGCTGGTCAGTGCACCTCCAAAGACAAGGAAATGTTGAAACATCAGGGAAAGACAAAAGGAGGGAAATTGAAAGAGTTCACTTATTGCACTCTCCAGCAAAAGAGGGGGAAAAAAGAAAAGAGAAAGAGGAAAAGGAAAATATAGTACAGTATTTCATAGCTTTATAATTAAAAAACCCCTTTTTTTTAATCTTTTTTTTTTTTGAACAATTTCACAAGTAAGTGATCTGCTAGCAGCCCTGTGGAAGGCATGCGCAGCCCCTACCTTGCATACAGGTGGCTAACCCATATGCAATGTATAGCTTTGCAGCCTCTGCAGCAAGTTCCTGCGGATACAGTTCTCAGACCCTCCAGAGCTGTTAACTGAAAGCCTCACTGATGCCCAGGGTCTTGGCACAGTGTTTTGGTTGGGGAGGAGCTGATTTGACATGAATCAAGCCAACCTCCTTTTTTATTGCAAACTTTGATCCTGGAGACAAGATTCCAACAGTGGTTAGGTAGATCTGAATAGCAGCTTGTAGTCACTGTTAAGGTCAGATTAATTCTTTCTCCCAGCAGAATTCACAGATCAACATCTATTTAAAACTGTGGCTGTCTGCTTTAGTGCTCTCTCTGCGTGTGAAAAGTCTGGGGGAAGCCACTTCTCAACGTGCTGCAGGATTTTGGAAGGATAACTTAAGCAAAGTGCTCAGCACCAGTTCCTTGGGTCCCTCTTCCCAGCGTCATGTGCCACAGTTGCTGATCCAACTGAAAAACACGTTTGACTTCTCTGGTGCATCACACAAGCAAATCAAGTCGCTCTGGTGCCCAGGCAGGGGCCCAGGAAAGAGAGGCACTTCTTTTGCCCTGGACTTTGCATCAGCACCTCTTCCCTGCTCTTCTGCTCCAGATCTTTACATGTCTGGGTCATGTTGCTGCTATATCTCATTCTGCCTGTGAAGCCCTTTGCTCCTCAGGAGCTGACAGTTTCCTCTCCAGAGCATCTCCAGCTCTTCAGGCCTCTGTATCAGTCAAATGTATTGACCATTAATATGGGTCAATGGTAAGCAACAGAAGGGAAGCAAGCAAGCAAGCAAGCAAGAAACCTATTATGGGCAAACTGAATTGAATTGATGAGGGTGAAACTTAGTTACTTTGCAGACCAGTAATCCAATGGCATTGCTTTTGCACATCAATACAACCATTAAACAGTCACCATAAACAGCTCTTCATTTTTGAAATGTCCACATTATAGACTCATAGTGTTAAACCTAGGAGTTTCTTTTTTCAACTCAAAATAAACACAGGGCCTGGCTTTCGGCTCTTGGCAATCAACACTGTTCCAGTGGCCTCCATTGACCTGGCTTTTACCAGACAGGGCCCTCACTCTTCTGCAGCTGCCTTCTCCTTACAAGTGCATGGCAGAAAGTCTCTTATTTTTAGTATATATCTTCAAACTGAAAGGTGCCTCTGAGCAAGGCAATCAGTATCACAGCCAGGTTTACACCTAGGAAACTGAGGCTAAACATGCAATAAAACAGTGATTTGCCACCTCTGGAAATGCAGTTTAGTCCAACTCTGTCATCTTTATCCACAGCCTTTGGGGATATTTCTTTATTTGTAAGGGGTTTACTTTCAAAACTCTGCATGTGATCCCCCATTAGATAAATAAGGTGTGATCCAGAAGTGAGAAATGGGAGATCAGTTGTGAGAAGCCTGCTAGATGAGGCAGCTTCATTTCATTTGGCTTGGGATTTCTCTTTTATTCACTCTTTTGCCCTTTGCTGGTGTCTCAGCTCCCTCTCTAATAAATAACTAGTCCACATCACTAAACCGCTGCACATAACTCAGAGCAATTTGTTACTGTTGGCAATGTCTGTGCAGCGGGGGCCCAGGAACAGGCCAGCATGGAAGCAGTAATACCTCCCACTCTTCAGGAGCATGATTTCTGCCTGATTACGGAAGGGGTCATTGGTAGGACAATGCAGAGAAGGTCATATACAATTGCTTCAACACAAACTGTATATGCTGCATGATCCTTACCTGAGCTACTTTACCCAGGAGTATCTGTCGGGAGAAATTGGTCCTGTGATACCAACACCGCAGAGGTGACAGGACATTAAAAAAATTAATACATATTCATAATCACCAGAATACAATGAAAGTGCCTGAGCATTTTATACAGCCCTGGGCCCAGAGGATAGTTTAAAATACAGAAATTCCTCTATAAACAATGATATAATAAAACCACTAGGCCTAAGGTCCTTCCAGAGGTAAGACTATAAACACAGTCCCCAAATACTTGGTGAGGCTGTAACACTAAGTTATGTATGGTTTTAAAAAGGAATGAGACAGGATTACACATGTTTTTTCCCTTGACCCCCATCTGCCTTTCAGGAACACTAGGCGGTACAAAGAGGGCACCTTCTCACAGCATGGTTATTTTGATGGTGTCCACCACAAAATAATTAGCTGGGAGTCAAGCTGCGGGAAAAGTGGGAATTTCAGGGTCTTGCCTGGAATGGAAGAGCTCAGCTGTCCTCTGCCCGCAAAAAGGTTTGAGGGTTAGCTCAGGGCATGTGGCACTACGCAGATGGGGCACCTGCTTTTCTTTTTCCCAGAAAGCTCATGAGGACTGAGGGAGGAGGAACAGCAGCTCCTGGTCTTTAGCAAGAACAACCTCCTCATCCTAGTACATGCTGGTTGCCCCAGCTCAGTGGGGTCTTCCTCAGCTTCCCTTTGTCTACACACTTATGAACATATAGTCTCTAATACACCTTTCTCATTATAGCCACCTTCCTTGAGAGCCCTTTTAGATATCAAGGCATGGAGGGAGGAAGCAGAGGGAACATGATTTCTATACACACTGCGGTCTCTTGTTGCCAATTAGCTGGTCTCTGTGGATGTTGGTACTTGAGTCTGGAAACCTTGGGGCTCAATGGAAGAGCATCAAATAGAAGGTAAAAAATAAGTCAGCAGGGCAACTGAAGGGCAACTGCGGTTTACTCAGGCTGTAACATCTGGGCTCAGCGGCACTGTGTGCCAGTGCTTTCCGATTTCAAAGTCGTCTTATTTGTTTCTGTGGGGATTTGGGGGGAGTTTGTTATTTGCTGTTGGTTTTGTGTTTTTGTTTTGCTTTTTGACAAAGCACCTCTAGAAAGAGTACGCTTTCCAAAAAGGCATTGTTTAAGGTAATAATACAAGAGAGAAAATGGAGGATGTGGGGGAAGGCAAGAGAGAAGCAAAGCAGAAAGAAAAACTCATCAGTTGCTCTTGGTAGAAAACCACTGGGTCTATAGGGTGGGATTTGTTAAAAGAGGGAGGGCCCCCTGGAATTTTTCAGATACATTTCACGGAAGATGATTTATTGGGGGAAAAAAGAAACCCTCAGTGTTTTCTTGAAATGTTATTTTGTCATTTAAGACCATGGAAGTGCCAAACGAGGTAGAATACCAAACTCCCAGAGCTCTCATGCACAAAGCAGAAAGAGCTATGGCAAACTGGGTTTGGCTACGGCCATAGTAACAACCAAAATAAAGGCTATGGTGACCATTTTCCTGAGGGAGTTATGAGAGCCTTGCATAAAAGCCCCAGATTGCCCAGGATCTTCACTTACAGCCTTCAACACTTGCTCTTTGGCAGAACTGGGTTGCCCATTTCTGAGGAGGCAACGTCAACTGGAAGAGGAAAGTGATATAACTGGGTTTGGGGAAATGAAGGTGATTTGAGCTGCTTGGCTCCAAATGCAACAGGAGCCAACAAAGGGAAGATGAGGGAGCAAGGAGGAAGGCCAGGGCACGGAGAAGCCCAGCATCCCATGGCCCTGCTCTGTGGGCACAAGAGCAGATTTCCTGTGCTGTATGCCACCACTTTGGCAGATTTTGGGAAGCACAAGAGCAGAAAATATGTCTGTATTGGTGATGGGCACTGCCTGTATCAGTCATCTGTGGGGGAACAACAACAGAAAGTGAGTCTGGTATCTCTGGCATCAAGTAGAAAGATAAACTTAATAGCAGAAGGGACAGGCAGAAGATTATCTCTTTCCCCATTCTTTTTAAAATTTGCCTTGGTCAGTTGATGATTAATGCTAATATGCAGGTACCTCAAATAATGCATAAGGTTCAGATAGCCCTGCTGTTCTTACCAATTAATTGAAGACAATAACAAACTGTTCATGAGAGACTGCCATTAAACTAAAATTACTAGTTTTACTTGCATAACTCAGATTAGTGGCATCTTATTGGGCAAAAGGGTGAACCCAGGCAGCTTGCAGTGATAACAAACTTCACAGGATGGTGGCATTCACCTCATTCTGGATGTTTCACAAATACCTGGTTACCTAATAAGATCACATGAAGGAAGCATTTTTGTGGGGTATCTCTCTACCTGTGTAACACTTGCTGTAACGCTGAGCCTCTGCATTAGTCCCACAAAAATAAAGGAGCTACTCACACACTTAAAAGCCAGACACAGCTACTCGTCTTGCCGGATCAAGACCAAATCCCTTGTGTCTCCAAAATGGAACTAAAAATCCACCACAAGTTCTCATGTGATTTCCAGTATTTCCCGTTTCAAGGCAGGCTACAAATCTTGCCTGAACACTTCATGGTGCTACACCTTGCAAGCCAATTCTGGTCAGACCCAGCAATGACACCCCCCCCCCCCTTC
>JANZLQ010000029.1:2378300-2494115 GCA_026212715.1 Elanus axillaris | reverse complement strand
CCAGCAATGACACCCCCCCCCTTCCTTAAAATGGAAAATAGTTCATATTAGATATCTGCACATTCAAACTTCAAGTTTCAGTGTGAGGTTGGTTCAAGTCTGGGCTTTTTGATTAACTCTGCTTACTTACTTATTTCTAAGCTGTAATCCTTTGCCTTCTCTTAACATGCTTTCTGTCATGCTTATACTTCCCTGCTCTTGCCCAGCATTTCCAGACCTGCTAAATCTGCACCTTTTGCCTGACATTTCTCTGGAAAGAATGAGCCCCTCCTCTTGCCTCCCCCTTATCCCTGTGTAAGTAACATCCATCACTGTATCAACACCTGTCTGAGCAGGACTAGGGAAGGGTCAAGGTATTATTTCCTACTCCTGACAGGTGTTCTAGCAACGCTGAACCACCCCAACTTACAAAAGTTTCCATTCTGCAAACTACTGCACGTACTTTTCTTCCTGCTATTCCATCCTCCCTGGAGGCTTCTCAGCTCTGCTTATGCCAAGGCAAAAGCCACTCACATTTCCACGAATGCAAAAGCAGAAGACAGACTTTCCCCATATTGCACGGTGTTGAGAAGAGTCAGTGCACGTAAGCGCAGCCTCAGGGGTCTTCACAGCTGGCGTTGCCCCACCTGGGTCAGGCTCTGTCAGGGGCACAGTGCTGAGAAACCTCCCACAAGGCAGGGTCACACTCGGTCTGAAGTAGGAAACCCAGAGGAGCAAAACAACCACACTGCACAGAAATGCATCTCAGGCACCGAATAGTTAGTCCTTGTCCATGGAAGGGGTCAACCCATGCATGCACTTACATAGCTTACCTACACAAGCAACGTCATAACCTGACCTAGGAAACCAGGACAAGGATTTGGCCTGACTGTAATGGACACCAGGCAGATCACACAGAATTTGAGCTCTTGGGATGCCAATGTGATTGCAGCAGGCAAAAAAGCCGGAGATAACAAACCACCAGTGCTGAGCAGAAGCAGTAGTGCAGGTATGCACAGCACAAGGACTCTGGAGTGCTCTTCAGAGAGGTGCTGGATCCTCTTCTTCTCTCTGCATTCTTCACTCTCCTTTTTTGACCCCCATGGAGGAGCACACACATACACCGTTGTACCCACTGCATGTGCATAAGCCTTCTGCACTCTCCCTCCTGTAACATCCAGAGAGCGAGAAGAGTCTAAGGAACTAATGATCTATTAAAGCCATGCAATACATGAGAAATGTGAAATATTTGGAGGATGGATTCTTGGCCACGAAAAGTTACATACCTCGGCAAGTTAGCTGTCTTGTTTATGGGGAAATAGGCATCTCTGCAAGGTGACCTGTTTCATACTAGCATAAGCATCTAGGTTAAATCACTCCTTGCCATTAAATCTCTCAGGCCATCAATTAATCTGGACAATTAGCTGAAAATAAACATCTAACTTTCAGCGAGGGGATGAATTCCCTTCCCTTTGGTCCCAGCTGCTTAGAAGTAGTTCAAAATTTCTCATCTTCTACAAGACACATTTCCTGTTAGCTTGAAGTTCAGAGAGACAGCCCAGTAGGTTGGTTTTCCAAGAGATGAGCTCCTTGGAAAGGCTGCTTTTTGGGACACCCAACTCTCCACCTTGTGTACACCGTTCCCTTTAGGAATGACATGTTCCATCTTCATGCAAATCAATCAATTACTGCCAAGGGCACCAGCATCCAGGCATGAAGATTATGCCTGGTCTTCTATGAGTCACTCCAGGAAATGCAAGGAAATTTGTATATGCAGATAACAGTGTGGGGAGAGGGCATAAGAGAAGGCTACAAGGGAGTAACATTATTTTTATTAAACCAGTTAATATTATTATATATTAGTCTACATCCTCCATTTTGCAGGGTTTTGGTTGTTTTTTTGGGTTTTGTTTCCCCCCCCAGAAATAAGCACTGTACTTAAGGAGTAACTAACTACATCTTCTTGCATTCCGTTGATGATAAGCATTGTGGAAAAGCTGCAGCTTTCCAGCCTCAGAAGCACCTGAATAGTTAAAGATTGACTGGACGTCTTCAGGGGTGGATTGACAATATTTCTGGCATCCTGAGGTTGGCAAGCCAGTGGAGAGGACCACAGCACAGCACAAAGCATTTGTTAGTTTTACTCTCCACTTGGGCTCCTGCAGACTGAGAGGTGGAATAAGAGACATTACAGCAGCCTTTGTACCTCAGAGGCATCCCCCAAGCATAGGAATCCTTGCAAAGACTGCCTTTTAAAAAATCTAATTCATTCCTTAATTATGATTAATTTTTTAACTTGGTTTGGCTATAAATCATAAAGCAAACTCAGGGATTTATCCAGCAGAGACATGCACAGCTTCTTTGACACGCCACTGGCACCAAATCTCCTGATTCACTGGCAAAAGAGCTTTCAGTAAAACCCAGAAAAGAAACTGCAAAAACAAACAAGAGCAATAAAATAATACCCTACGCAGAGGATAAAGAAAAGGCTAAAGTCAGCATTTTATCTAATAGTCTGTCTTCAGGAAATGCCTGTGAAAACAGTTTTGGAAAGTAATAGCTGATCTGGCCGCAGATATTCCCTGAAATAAGAAAGGTGCAAAATCCTGCTGCCATTTTTTTTAAAAAAGAAAACAAAATATTTCTCACCAGAAGAAAAGCATTCTGCCACCCCACAAAAGGCCAACTGCCTTATTAAGGGTAAAGTGTTAGAAGATACAAAGCTGCCAGAAGAAGGATTTTTATACTTGTAAGAGCAAAAGGAAATAGCTCTGCATGAAAAATGAGTGAGTGGAAAGGAATAGACAAACCCAGAGGAGGCCACTACGGTGATGAAGTGTTTACCTAGCTGGGCTCTCTCTGAACCTCCGAGTGCCATCATCACAGTTTTCCTCATTCTCAGAATTTTTTATGTGGTTTGGTTTTCTTTTTTTTTAAATTGACAGACAATTGTACCCATGAAAACCTGAACCCTGGTCTGCTTTGCTGCATACCTTCTCTTCTTCACGTGTACGATGGCACATATTCTGCAGGAGAGAGAAGCAGATGGAGAGCTGGCAGGTGTCATATTCCCATTAAAGACAAGAAATGTAGCTGCAAAGGTCTTTTTACTGTTATAACATCCTGCCTAACCACTCCAGTTAAGCAAGGCACTGTAAGTGTTGCTCCTAAAGGGGAGCTCCTCTTCTTTCCTCACATTCACTCTTATTCAAAACACACATGACTATTACAATGGCAGTGGAATTAATCTCACTGTGTCAATACCTTTTTCCGGGGACAGAAGTTGAGTGCAGTGCAGAGAAGCCACACATCTGCAATGCAAATGATATCCTAAATGTGTCACCAGAAAACAAATGCACAGCACATGGGAGCCCTGGCAGATGTACTGTCCTGAAACCAGGTAGCAGCATAAATAATGCCAACCTCACTGTCATCACCCAAGGTCCTGGGGCAACACTATTTTGGGGGCACATTTAACTGGGGGGGGATGCTTCCCAGACTGACACATAAATGGGCATCATTGACTTCTGTTTACGGTTTATTCTCCATTTCTTTAAAGACAGTGGGAGGCTGCTGAGGACAAGATGTGGAGAGGTCCCCCTGTGCCTGGAGCGGGTGGGGGGGTTCGTAGGGGGATGGCTGGAGGATGCTGCACCTCCTGGCCTACTCGGCTGAAATGGCAGCTCAAACCTCCATGCTTCCCTCAGTTGTGGCTTATGGTTTCTGAGAGAAGGGGCTCTCGAGGGGGAATGGGGGAGCTGATGTTCTAAAACAGGATGCAAGTCAAATGTCAGCTTTTCTGGACAACGTGAGTATTCGTAGAAGCAGCTTCCAGATTGCCCGGGGCTGTCAGGCAGTGGGGCGGCTCTTACTGAGCTGGGCAATACTGGGATCGGGCAAGCAGAGTAGTGAAAGCAGGAGATTAGGCACATGATGGACAATACAAGGGGTGGGATCAGAGGGGGAAGACTAAGGTGGGTGTTTGGAGGCTGTAGAAGCATGTGCATTTTAGACAGCTGTGGCCAGCTGCCAGTCTCCAGTTGTAACTACTGGGTTGCAGGCAACGGGACCTGGTGCAGTGCTCAATAGCTCTGGGAAAAAAAACCACAACACGATCAGTAAGATCCTTGTACCTGGCGGAGTCATCCCCAGAGCCCCTGAAAGTGTCTAGTATATTAAATAATATTAAGCTCAGGTACTGGATGCGGCGTGCCTGGAAATTGTACGATAGAAATGAAGTGGCAGCCTGCCATCCAAGCCAGCCACTCCAGCATCCACATCTTCCTCACATCTAGTGCCAGAATCAATCAGCCGATCCAGATCCTGATCTGATATAGCTGTTACTGGCATGGAAATGGGAAGGGAACCATCCCAAACAATAACAGCAAAATGAATATCACTTTAGAAACTGCCTAAGCAAACAGACACAATAACCTAATCCCACCAAAAATAAAAAATGATGCCTCTGAACAGCAGCAAGTGGAAGATAAGAACTAGACTTTTATTGAGTCCAGAGGCCTCCTGGACAGAAGGAAAAACAAGTGGAAGATCAAATGGATTGTGGGTCAAGTAAAGCACTAGGCAAAGAGGTTTGAAGCCAAACCACAGGATACATTTGTCAAGCTCTTAAAAAAATAGAAATGCAGGATCAAAGCAGAAGTACTTTGCAAATATTAACATTTGTCACCTACTTTTACTTTTGATGTACTTCATTTTGAAGACATTTCTCCCTTTTCTTTTTTTTTTTTTAAACAGGATAATCTAATCTTTCAGTACACACACTTGCCTTCTTCAAAAGAAACACAATGACAATATTACTGAAACATGGAAGACTTTAATAAGAACAGATTAAAAGAACTAACATATGGAAAACAAATAATAAAAATATATTAAGCAGCAGTCCCGGGAAGTCTTGTTGACACTGTTGACAAACGTTTTAATATAAAGGTTTTGGTAGTTTTCCCAACAAAATATAGATGGAACAACAACTTGTTGCATTGCCCCACATTCAGGTGGAGGAAGAACATTCCTGTAGTGCTTCAGTCAGCAACAACATAAAGAAAAACCACATTAGCACCAAATGGATCACATTCATTACTGATGTGTATGTATTGTCTTGGAGATGCTACCCCATTGATTAACATGATCAAAATATGGATTAAAAAAGAGAAATTTAAAAAAGCTGAAAACTTTTTCTGGAGCATTTTCAGCTGCGTGTTTGTCCCTGCTACTCCAGCTCTTGCAGCTCATGTCCTTCAGACAAAGACAGTGAGATGAGTCCTAACTCAACAGTGGGCTGATGTTCCTGCAAGACCAGGTGACAGTTTTGTTTTCTTCCTCCCTTCAGTCAGAAGGTTTTGTGTCTTTGCTAACACCCTGAGCTATGAGACTGCAGAGGGAAGCAGCGTTGGAGGACCTTCAGCGTGCGTCAAGAGCGACCTTCTGCATGCTGAGAGATTTACAGCTCTGCAGCCAAGGTACCGCTTCACAGGGCGCAAAATACATAACAACAACAATACCTCAGGCTGAATTTAGGAAATTCGGTAATTGTCAAGTGTGGTAAATCATCTTTAAAGCAAACACTCTTAAAAGCAGAGAGATAAAGTTCATTCCCCCGCGACGAGGTGGTAGCGAGGAATACGGCGAGGCTGTGGGCAGGGTTTCAAAGCAGCCCAGTCACGTTGGGTGAGATAGTGCCGCCTGCTCCCGACGGGATTTCTGAGACTGCTGGCACCAGGGTGACAGGCCAGTAATCGTTAACAGGGGAAGTCTGTCTGGTGCCTGCTCTTTGTTCCAGTCCCACTTTCATATTTGAGAACCCTTATGGTATACTTTCTATTCACAGCAATGTTTTAGCCTGTCGCAAGTGTGGCCCCAGTGATTATAGTTAGGCAAATACAGCAAGAACCCACATATGCCTGAGCCCTTCAAAGTATCTATTTTTTTTCCTCAGTTTCCACTTGTTAATATTTGACTGAGTCTGTAGTTTGAACAAGTACTTCCCAAATATATTTCAGCTTTCAAAAAAAAAAAAAGAAAAGCCATGGAACTTTATGGTGCTCAGAGCATTAGTGGCTGAAACTCGTTCTGCAGGTTCAGCCATCTGTCCTGCCCATCCTTGCACAACCGTTCTTCTGTAAAACGCAGTCTGTCTTCTTATTGGGGAACTCACAACACCCCTGCCACCACATTTGGTTACGGGATATCTCACCAGGATGACTTCTTGGAAACAGTAAAAGCAAGTAAGATGCTAGGAAGATGTGGCTCAAAATGCTTACAGCTGCAAGGGGGGAGTAGGCACTGAAACGCAGATAACAATCTCTCAAGGGATCCACCTGAAAGAAGGACATACCCAGAATGAGGGCTTGTGAACATTTCCATCAAAAAAGGATGTTGGGACACATGTTTCTGACTACATTAAAGTGAATTGAGGTACCAGTAGGAACATCAGAACTGGGCTAATGTGATTATTACTCAGATTACCAAGTGGGGTGATTACCATTACTAACTACTCTCCACATAAAAGAGCTTGTCAAGGGCATCCATTCTTGCTGTTCATCCTTGGAGAAATGTACCTGAAATTTCACAGAAGTTGGAATAAACAGGGTCCCATCAACTCCAGCAGCTTCGCTTCCAAGCGCTTTGTGAAGGTCTACACAGTCTTAGCACAGGTGAGTCGATGTGGATTTACACAAAGGCTTCTTCATGCTGCTTCTGGCAACATAAACCTTTTTAAAGAGGATATCAATGATACCATTCTGATGGAAGTTACAACAATTGTTCTTATATGAACCTGTTCATCTGTTTTAAATCTCCTTAATCCTATGCCAGGACAAATGTGAAATCGGAGAATTTTACATACCCGGCTTCTTTTTTCAGCCATGCACGTATATCAGTCCTGGATTTCATATTTCTGTACACAAGACTGTTCCTTGTATGGTAATATTGTTTGTACACCAAGATGGGGAAACGAGGACGCTGCAATAATAATAACAAGGAGATATGTTTTCCCTTTGAAGAAATGCTCTTTGTTTTTTTAAAAACTTTATGATAGATGTAAACAACTGTGTTCTTAGAAACTATAGGTATTTTTTAACATGGCAAAATAGCATTCTTGTAATAACCTTCAGCAAGCCTGAAAGACTTTCACGTGAGCAAAGAAGGAGGCTGTGTAGTTCATCTCAAAGCTTGTCTAATTACGCAGACTTACAGGAGCTGCAAAAATAGGGTGGAAACTGCACTGCGTGACAGCAATTCCACTTTCATATTGCCTTGCTTGTAACTGGAATAAAGTTACTTTAGGTGAAGTAACCCACTATAGCAATTAAAAAATTCTGATCTCACCCGGTCACAGGGGGAAAAAGTGTTGGGAAGGCTGAAAAAGGGAGAGAAAGTTTTTCTAACAGGTGGACTTCTAATGAATAGATGATTAAGAAAAATAACATTAATTATATGGTGCAGGATAAGTGTTTGAGTCAAGCAATTTTTTTACCAGATCTGTCTCTTTACCATAGGAAACCTCGGAACCAAAGAAACCTCTGAACCCAAGAACAAAAATGAGAAACCATTGCTGTCCTCCCTGATGCTGTTTCAGTGCTGGTGAAACCATACCATCTCACACTGCCCCTTGCAGAGGTCCTAGGTGAAAGCCCAGGTTTGCTGAGCTGGATTTTATGTGGACACTTAAATAACTATCAAATTTTCCATTGGTTTCTTCTCATCTTCTCTCAAGCCATGGATGCTGCCTCTCCATCTCTGCTATTTCCCAGACAGCAGATGTTAATGCCACATCTCCACATTGCCTCTCCTTTGTTACCTCTTTTTTCTAGGTGTTGCTTTACCTTCATAGATGCTTATTCCACTGTATCTTCTAATCTTCTAATTTCCTGCTGGGAAATCACAGTTGGTGCTGTCTTGTCATTTTCTCCCTGGAAGACACCACTTTTGCTGTAGCACATGGAATGATCATGGCTTGCCTTTCGGTAATAACGTCTCACCAGCTCAAGCAGGTAAGCAGAGGCAACCGCAAGCTCTTGTCTATAGGGTCTATAGTTGCTGTTGAACAACCCTCTTGGTAGCACGTTTTCCTCCTGGAAATGCATCCATGGAGCAGTTCACATTTTCAAAGTGTAAATCAGGCTCATATCTTGGATGCAACTGGTACAGTTAGAACATGGTCTGTTTAAATCAGCTTGGAAAGTGAAAACCAAATAATGAATGAGCGCAGAAAATTAGCTTGGCAAAACTCCACTGTGATGATTTGTTTTCCAAAGTGCGGCTGATTTACAGATTTGAGGCCTCCATCGGTGCTCTCTAGGTTTAGAGCAAGATATTTCAACAAAAATTATAGCTGAAGAGCAGTTCTGCTGATCCAGGAAATGTTGTGAGCATGACAGTAAACTCTTGAGGTATGTGTGAGAGGTATATCCCAGCCAGTACCGTTACATCTCTGCACAAAGTGACAAAGCAAGTGGAGTTCCTGAATTTATTGATTTTCCAGACCCCTGCCCTGCCCGCATCCCCGTGCCTGCCCTGCTACCCTGATGGGCCAGGAGTGGGTTTAGTCAGATCTTTGCAAATTCCGACCGAAAAGGCACCCTCTGCCTGGAACGGGCACGCAGAGGCTTGGCTGCCTCTGCATAGCTCCCAGCTCCCCACTGCTGAAACCATCCCTTCCCACGGGGGCAAGGTGACCCCCCAATTAGTTTGGGTGCTGGGACTGCACTCGCTGCCCAGCCTGGCCCAGAGACAGTGAGGATCAGAGCATGTGGCTTTAAAGTGGCCTTTTTTAACCCAGCAGCTTTGCTTGACATCGTTGTTGCTCACCAGTGGGGTGGCTGCAGTGACCTGGGGCACCGGTGGAGCGTGGTGCAGACCCTCACCTCTGCCATACCACAGAGGGCAGAGGAAAGCCTTCAGGAGCTAAACCACATGTAACAGCCCTGGGAAGAAACAAATGCTAAACAAGCTGCTTCCTTGGGCCTGCCGCAGTTTTTCTTACACTGATAATAAAGGGAGAACAAGATCTCCATGTACTTGCTCCTATCTGCTTTCCACCCCAAATGTTTAACGTTCATCAAATTCTTGAGCGAGGAACCAGCAGTTCTCGGAGAGATTGACCTACATGCTTCGTCAGTCATAATAATACACTGGAAAGCGACTCTTTTTTTGATGACAGAGGTGCTGGTAGCTGACATCAAGTAGAATACCTGGCTGCACTCCTGCC
The DNA here is from genome assembly GCA_026212715.1 of Elanus axillaris. Taxonomy (NCBI): domain Eukaryota; kingdom Metazoa; phylum Chordata; class Aves; order Accipitriformes; family Accipitridae; genus Elanus; species Elanus axillaris. Next base: position 2,484,910 of record JANZLQ010000029.1, on the reverse strand, counting down.
AGCTGCAGGAAGGTGCCCACAGGCACTTATTAGGAGCTCTCCAGGATGGATCTTTTTCCGTTTTTTGTTTTTTTTTTTACTGCAGCATGCAGTTAGACAAAGGAAATTTAAACTATCTTAAGACACAACAAAGTGCCCATCAGAGATTACATTAGCAGTAGAACCCTATTAATTTCAGTGTCCTGAACATAAGGATTTACACACACCGTGTCAATTTAAAAAGCAAACCCAAAGCACGATGCAAAGTCAAGAGGATGTATTGTGCCCTCACTTCAACTCCTATACCATAATTAAATCACCTGGCTTATGGATGTGATTAAGGGGGATGATCTGTCTTTAGACAATGTGACATATTGGCTACGAAAGCAATGTGGATGTTTACTAACAGCTTCCTCACAAATAAAAATGGGGAAAAGGGTTCATTAAACTTTTAAGCTGTTAAAGTTAAGAAGACAGATGCAAACCATTATTCCCCATATGATGTAAAGAATGAAAGGAGAGAGCCCTTCTACCACTGGGGAAAGATGGCTTTGTTTCTAGCACACCTGAACTCCAGAAGTTATGAAGCAACAGAATGACAGGTGATACTTCAAACTATTCCTTTACCTGGGTCTACAGAAAGAGAAGCTAAAAAGTTCTGCCACAATATTCTCATGACCAGAAATACTGACAGTTATCAAACCATCCTCAGGAAGGTGGGAGAGACTTTAAGAAGAAGAGTTTTGACAGGACAGAAATTGGAAGGAGGCACACTCAAATTACCCAGAAATGGCTTGGCTGCAAGAGGGGCTGGGGAGGAATGTCAATTCAGAGTTAAAAGCATAAGATTTTCAAAGTGGCATCATGATGCCTTGCGCAACGCCGCCTGGACCTCTGTGGCACATAGAAGTTAGTAGTGTAAAACCAGCAGTGTATGGGGCATTCTCTCCAATGAAGCGATACAGAGAGGTGGGTGTTGCAGAAAGCCCTGTCTTGACGCTGGGACATCCCGGTTGAATGGACAAGGGACAGTAACACTCGGGGGGCAGCCAGGAAACGCGGCCCACGCCAGCCCAGCTGGGTAAACAGGGCTGGACCTGCACCCTCCCCACCACCCAGCACCTGCCCAGCAAGGCCTTCGGGGGTTAGGAGCGTTTTTTCAGCTTTTTCTTAGAAAAAAAGAAAACGTTTCAAATTTTCAGCACTTTTTTCTTGTTTCACTTCCCAGCCCTGGCTTCTTTCATGCTGCAAGTTCTTCCTCTTTATGGCACCTCCATGACTTTCTTTTTCTCACAAACAGAAGAGGAAAAAATAAAAGGAAAAAAAAATAGAAAGGAGCAGGGAAAAGTGATAAACCAAAAGGGCAAAAAAAGGCAGCAAAATGCCTCTATTTTTCCAATGTCAGATTTAGTAACACAGAAAAATGTTGGGGGAATAACAGAAATTTCTCTAAGAAATTTCTTTTTCTGAAGATAAATTCTGAAATTTCTTCTTCTCTTGATTTTCATTGACAAATTTTCAATCTTGCTGTTTCCTACATCTGCAAAGCAACCTTGGAAAGACATAATAGCTCCTAAGGGCATGTGAAAGGACAGCACTCAGCAGCACAAAGCATGAGAATACTACTTCTTGTATTTGCACATCATCATTATCTAATTGAAACTGTAGCGGAAGGAGAGAGAGGGAAAACCACAGAGCTGACTTCATGTGGCTACCAGAGAAAATTTTTAATTGCATTTATGTGGAGGATATTATTTTTTCATCAATGCTTCCAGGATACAGTAAGGGGACAGCTTGGCACTGTACCTGCCATTCACACAGAGTGGGATGTTGGTGGCATGAGCAGAAGTTTGGGTGGGATTTTTCTTTTGCAAGTGCTTCACTTTTTTTCCAATAGACGTGGGCAAAGTTTTGTGTAATTTTCCAGTGACCTTGATTATGCAATTGTGCATGACTACTGCCCTAGACAACATCAAAGATGCCACTCTTGTTATCAGGTGGTGGTGGTCAGCCTCAGCCAGGCAAGGGACACCCGGAGGGCACCTGGCAGAGCCAGGGGCAGATGGCCCTCCAGCCTGCCTTGATTAATGAGCTGCTCCTGGGGAAGCTCTTATTGCTCCTGCTCCATTTTTTTGAGGGGGAAGGTTACAGAACTGGCAGTCATAAAACACACAGAGGCATCAGCAGCTAGATGATGATATACTGCAAATAAACTGAATCTACTTATTTCCCCTTTCAAATAGGGAGAAGATGGTCCTAACCCTGCAACAGCACGTGCTTAACTCCAACCAGGGGCTCAAACCCCTTTGAAGCCAAAGGGTTAAACTCAGCCCCCTTTGAAGTCAGCAAGGGCAACCCTTCATCTCAATAGGGCCAGTTCCTCCTCCCAGCACTAAGTGCTTTGATGAATTCACACTGTAACACCCAAACGAGGTGCAAAGCAACATCATCTCTTCCAGGGTCCCTCCCTGACACAGCATCAACCCTCTTGAGTGAGGCTGGAGCCGGGACCAGGGCATGGCCCTTCCACCCTGTGTCCTAAAGACCATCAGGAATATCAGTGGGAAACACCACCCGCATTAAGTCCCTGCTCCTCTCTGCAGCCTGGCCATGGGCAGACAGTGAAGGGCGGTTACCCTACAGAGGCGATAGGGAGAAGGAAACAGAAAAAGCATTCCCTGAACCTCTCTTTGCAATAGGAGTCCCTGATCTTGCTCGATAAACCTCCTTGCCAACCTCACAGGTACAGAGGAAACCAACTACAGACCCAAACTGCAAAAATGTGGCTAACATTACCCCAAACCCCTCCCATCACAGCCAGATTCTCTTCCACTGTTAACATAAGCTAACCCTCCCCCCAAAAACAGATGAAAGCCACCTACACTCAGTGTTTCAGGTGGTTGAATGTCAGTTGCTGTTGTGGTAGGACCTGGAAAACTAACCTATGAGAGGTTTCTACCTGCTCCTCTTCAAATACTTCTCTCTTTTTGGTCCCTTTTCCACAATTTCTTTTCCCTGCAAGCCTGGGAGGGAGGTTCTAGCAACTAGGTGATCTGTCTCCCAAGAGCTCTTGACACAGTGAGGCAAAGAGGAATGAAAATCGCCCATTAATCCCTGGTTTTCAGAATTGTTTTGCATCATGTTTCCTGCTATACTGGGTAAGAATTTTCTGATCAAAGTAAGTCCTTTCCAAAGCATCTTTTTAAAAAAAAAGGCAGAAAATGGAGTGAAAAATAAGAAGGAAGAAAAAGAAAAGATAAGCTCTGGTCAATCAAGCCCCAGGTCTCTTGTCTCCAGTTTGTGACATGTTTTATGATCTCAGACACAACAGATTGTGAGCCTGCAATGTTTGGAAATAGTAGATGATTAAACCTTCTGGCCAGGTGTAAATGCAACCTTTGTCTTCTGATGACTGTGTGAGAATTACCTTCCTTTTCAAAGTCCCTGGCTGGCCCTGGTCTCTTCAGTGTTACAAACATCCTCTGCTTGGAGCTGCAACCACAATGTGCTTCCACTTTATTTCTCATCTATCCAGGCACCAATGCAATCCATATCACCCCAACTGTCCTGAGATATATCAAAAAAAAAACAAAACCAAAAAACCCAGAAGTGCTGAGCAAGCTACTAAAAATTTGAAAGAATGTGGCCTGTGAGTTTTTCTACTTCTTCTCCTAGGGGGATTTTGTACCAGGTAAATAATAAAAAATGTGTAATGATTGACTAGGCTTTTAAACCTGAGCTGAAGGTAAGTTTGCCTTGCTGTTCCAGTTAAATATTCTCACTAGCCCCCTTCTCTTTCTCCAGTTGATCATGCCAGAAAGTCCCATTCAGTCGGATTTATTCTTTATTCCTTAGAAATTTGGGCAACAGTCAAATCTGACCTTTAGCATCATAAACACATTAAACTGTTTCACAACAAATAATATGGAACAATATTGAATAGCTAGGCTTCCGCCAAGTTTCCTCTTAAAGAGAAAGAAGCCCTGAAACAGCACAGACATGGGAGATAGAGGAAGAGAGATGGAGGACAAGGTGTGCTGATGCTCGGCACGGCAACGGGACGGCAAAGCACTGGGGTCTGGCTCTGGACTGACTTTGGAAGATGCTGTGAGAGGTGTTTATTAATTATTTACTCTTCTGGGAGTAGAGCACTCCCCAAGAGGCATACCCTGCTGCAAGCCTGTTGCTGCAGAGACACCAGTGCCAGCAGCACCCCGCACTTTGGCTACGGTTCAAGGTGAAACCCAAAGTGGCCTTGGTGCCGCTGGGTCGGAAACCATCTCTCCTCTCCCTTCTGTTTGCCTGAACTTTGGCTGCGTGTGGTCCGGCCTCCCTGCACACACGGCACCCGCTGCCACGCGCGGTCCCGCTGACACGGGCGAGGGACAGGGCTGTGTCACCTGCAGGGACATCCTTGGGAGTGGGGCCGTTCCCTTCCCCTTGGCCTGGGGACTGTGCCCGGAGCCTGCCAGCCCCTGAGGTAGCAAGCGGTGGGCCCTCTTTGAGGAGATGCTGTAGGGTTCAGCACATTTGCGGAGCATTGCTGGAATGCGAAGCATCTGGGGCAGATGCAGAGACGTGATAAGGCTCCTTGCTGTCCTTAAAAACACTATGAAGCAGCCAGGTAGGGATTCCCCTGGCAAAGGGAGATTCCCCGCCTGGCACTGAGCTGATCCCAGTTGCCAGCAAGGCTCTGGGACCATCACAGGCAGCCCAGCCTTGGGCCCTGGGGGAGATCCCCATGGCTCCCCTCTGCTGTGGGTGGCAGGGTGGTACCCGGGCACCCGCTCACCCCATCCCCTTGCCAAGGGGACACCCCAGCTGGGGACAAGCCGCTCACCCCATCCCCTTGCCAAGGGGACACCCCAGCTGGGGACAAGCCGCCCCTCTTCCTCCTTTGCCTGAGCAGTCAGTTACGCAGTTTTTGCATAAAAGCACCAGCTGGAGAAAGAAACAGAACAACAAACGGTGCCCTGGGCTGACGCCAGCCGTTATATTGGGAAGGTGGGGCCCACCGGCCCCTTGCTCCTTTGCCATGGCTGGCGCAGGCGTCCCAGCACCCCTGGTCGCCCATCGGCACAACGCTGGCCTGTCCGCGGGGCACCGCTCTGCCTCCGCACCGGCACCGGGACACCCCAGGGACGGCGCGTTTCTGTGCCGTGCCAGCACTGAGCCTGGGGAAATTCACCGTCCTCGTCCCGGTGGGACGGGTCAGCTCCGGGCTGGAGAAGCGGTCACGGGCCAGGCATCAGGGACACACGCCGTCTCAGTGTGACCTGCGCTTAAACAGCAACACTCTTGAGAATGGTGTGCTCACTTACACTTAATATAAAGAGATCCCAAAGCATGCTTAATTCTTCCCATATGTGATGTCTGCACACATGACACAAGCAACGATCTGTTTATAGGAGCTGTATGAACACCCGCAGCTGCCGCTTTTCTCTTAGGCTGGACACTCCGCTACAGATGTTCTGTGGACAGCCATCCACAGCCTAAATTGCCGTTACTGTCACTGATATGAAAAGTCTTTAATTACCTACAGGTTTGTACCTTTTACAAAGTGGAGGCCAACAGACATGAAGCACGTTTGGATGCCTTAATTAACTTGAAGAATTATGATGCTGTGTCTGTAACTGAAATATAGTTTTGCCTTTTGTAAACCATTTGACATAAGAATGATGAGGCTAAGAATTAGATGTAGGAATATATCTAAATATTTATACTACATTCATTATACCAGTATTTGAACATATGTTTATGTTGTAACCTCCACTTCTACATCCGTTAATTTTGCTTTTCTGTATAACCCTGTGTTACCTATTGCATGGTGCCATGGGTGCCCTCCTGCAGGGACTGCTTGGGTCTGGGATGATTCAGGTAAAAACCCTTTCTCTGAGCAATATATTTTCCGTGATCTCGGTGCAAGACTTGCTGAGGCTTCAAAACCAGGACACTGGATTGAACAGACTCCTGACCCAAACCAGCCTGGCAATCCCTACCTTGTACAGCCCCAACGAACTAAACACCCTCACGTTGTATTTCAAAGTCCTCTGACACGGAGCTCCAGCCACCACATTTCATTACGGCAAGGAAGTGCTGTGGCAGGGATCCAGTAGCTGCTGTCATCAGATTGCTGACAGAAACTGAGGCTGAGGGTACTAAATGTTTCACTGCTAACAAAGCCAATGTAATGAAGTTTCACTATTAACAAAGCCAATGTAATGTGTTTTTTTGAAGACTGGGGAAAGGAGGACTCTGCCAGCAATGATCCTGAGATATGTGCAAAGCTGTGAAAATCACTTTGAATAAGATTTTAGCAGTCTTCTAACTAAATAAAATATGCTTGTATTTTGATCAAATGTTTTGCTCTATCTTTAATGATTTGTTTCATTTAAAATGTTAGCCAATGAAGTGAAGAAAACTAATTTTGGGAAAAAAAGTCAACACACTTGCTGTTGAAAAGTTAAAACCAGAACTTTTTGTTGCCTTGGCATTTTGCTCCTCAAATACATTTTCTAGTAAATGGGCTGCTTCTCCAGAATAATCCATCTAATTCTACATTTATTATAGTGAAAAGCAATGTTAGCAATTACACATGCCCACACACTCACACCAGAATTTACCATTTTTTTTATCCATGGAACAGAAATGCAAGTGCTGCAGGCAGAAGTTTTGACCAAAGGGCGTTTTGGAGCTTTTGTATTAAAAAGCTAAACAATTTGACAGGGTATTTCTAATCTTTCCCACTATACCCCATGATGCTTGCCCCTTGTCCCATTCCAGAAGATCTCTTTTGCAGGAAGCATCTTCAAAGAGGTGGTCCCAGCAGAGGCTTTCCCTCAGCTTCCCTGTTCTGACTTCCCAGCCCATCTCTTCTGCCACCCCAAGCACCAGACATGGGCATCAGAGGTGTGACCATGGTCTCAGTGGGTGACAATTCTTAAACTGGACCGACACTACTAATTTAACACCATCACTTTGTTTCTACTAACCTAATTAAAAAAAGGTTTTGTCATTTCCATGAGCACATTTCTCCACCCACCCTGCTAATTTCTCCAGTCAGTGCCCTCAGCGTGGCACTGGGCAGTAGCTGTTCCCTTGCCAACCTCCTTGAAGAATGAGCTTTTCTTTGCAAGGGACAATTAATTTTTGCCAGCAGGGTGGAGAGAAGGCGCGCCATCCTTCTCAGAGCAGCTGCATCCCCTGGGGAGCGGGTGGGAGATGCTGGCCACCTCCTCCAGCAGAGCCTGGGAGAGCCGGCTTAGGTGGGATGGGGATTTGCCCCCTCGGCACAGGCTGGCAGGTGTCTGCTGGGGCTCAGCATGGGGAGCCCGAGCACCTCGCTTGGGGCAGTCTCGCCTTTGCACTGCCGGGACATCTCTCACCTCCCCCTCCATCTAATAGCAATTTTGGTTACTGGGACTCAGACCCAGACTGTTTCATGCTATTCCTGTTTCATCCACCTGCTATTATCTCCTGCTGTTCTTCAGAAACTACTGCCAAATTATGCTGCTCTCTTTTTTTTCTCCTCTCCATCATTAATTTCTTTTCTAGGGTGGAGAGCTTCCCAGATCACCCTCCACCCACTTACACACATGCATGCACACACACTTTATAGAAAGTGTTTACTTATGCGGGGGCAATAGTTTAAAAGGTAAATGAAATAGAGGACGCAGCCTGGATTGGCTTAGCAACACAAACAGTGCCAGCAGGTAAAGGGCCCAGGCCTGTTCTTTCCCACCTCAGAATTGTTTTAAAATGACACCCCTTCATAATTAATTGTACAGCACCTGATTAGTCACTATTGACAGACCTAGAGCCAATTGACTCTTTTTTTTCCTCCTCTTTTTTTTTTTTTTCTTACCTGGCTGGGGAGAAAATATGAAGTGCCTGTAGCCACACATACAATATACCTCCTGGTGATTACATCAGGCAGCTGAGCAATTAGAGCCAGTAGTATCAGCTCAGGAGCTGGAGGCTACAGTAGCAGGATCACAGACCAACCTTAGCCTTTAATATGAAAATGAAGAAGGGAAGCAACAAATCCAATAAACCCTAGAAGTCAAACAAAGCCAACTGGGAGTTCGTTTGTTGATAAGCCGAAGGAAGAAATGCAGCTGATAAAGCTGGGTGCTTCTGCTGCTGCTCTGGTCTCTCTCATGGATGAGGAGGATTAAACTACTCAGGAGGCAGCTTGAATCCACCCAAGTGGGAAGGCAACCCCAGTGGCAGAAAATATATGCGTGTGCTTCATTAGCAATGGGGTTGGGTCAGAAGGGGTAGGTTTGTACCTTTTTCCACTTCCAGGCATCTGTGAGTACTTTGCAAAGCAAATGAGTTTGCTCCAGGATAGGGCAAGGACACATGACACCAGGGGAAGGTACCAGCAGCTTTTGCTCACCTTTTTCTCAAATGGCATTATCTTGCTGGAAGCTTTGAAAGAACAAAGTCAGCCTCCATTACCAAGAACACAGCTGAGGTCCTCCATCTCCAGATGTCCTGCAGCCAGCTTCCAGACACACTGCTTTCGGGCACCTCAGCACTGTATCAGTTTAACTCAGCCATTGTACAACCCAGTAAAGCTGAGTCCTGCTACTGTGCAAACACTTTACTCTTTAAGAAGAGGATCCGTACAAGACCTTAGCCAACTTCAGAGTACTTCTGAGTAAGGTATTAAGCCAATATCAGTGCCTACATAGGCACTTGCTCCAGTGTGAGTTAATCAGTTTAAACCCATACCTTTAGATAAATACTTCTGTGCAGACAGACAATGACTTGGGATTTGACCAAAGCTCAGTGAATACAATGTGAATGAATGTGTGCTCTGAATAAATAAATAATTAAAGAGACCCTTAATTAAGGCTCCTTTGCAGCCATTCTTCTTGCAGAAGAAGCACTGTACACAGAAAATCTTGGGGTCAGCTCTAAAGCAGATGACATGAATTTGGCAAAGGATCTGCTGTTCTGGAAGTTGAGGAGCTCATCAGGAATATGTTGCCCTGGAAAAACCCTCCTGTGTAGAAAGGCCTCTACATAGCCTGTATTTAAACTTCTTTGACACAGGTGCTTTTACATCCCAGGTGTAGTGACTTCCAAACTTAGGCCCAGAAGCACAGAAGATTATGGAGAAGAGATCCCACACCTAACTGACATGAACCATTTTGGCTCCAGGAAGAGTCCCAGCCACCTTGGCTCCAAGGTAATAATAACCCCTCCTAAACATGCCTAGCCCTGGACTGGGTTAGTATGCATGGTCCATATGTGCCCAGAGTTACTTTCTCAGTTTAAACCAATATAAAACGCACCATATGGTTAGTAGAAATTGCACCAGTTAAAAGTAGAACCAAATCACAGCTATTTATAGTTACAGTTTAGGGTCCAGTTCTCCTTGGAAGAACATAAATACTGCCACAGTTGATGGTCACGCAACCCACAGATGAACCCTGGGGTCAGGACCATATGTGCTCTTCTGCACTTGTTCACAGCTCTTCCACAGAGAATCGACGTTTATGGCTCAGAAGAATGCTGCAGGGACTTTGGAAAAAAGAAACTGAGCCACACCTTCGCTTTTAGCTAGAATCAGAATATGTTTATTTCTGTAAAACCATTATTAGCCCTAACCATCATTGGTTTACAGGAACCATAACACCGGGTCTGTCTGAAAATGCAGTTTTCTCAAGAAGCACTCTGGAAATGTGACTGAACTCATACCCCTAAGTATTGCAGAACAAAGGCCTACGCAGAGCCACTGAGTCACAAGAAGAAGAAAGGATTAGAATATAGCAAGTCTACAGGGTGAAGCAGCTTGTTGGGATCACAGTGGCAAGACAACACAGCTTCAGGGAAGAGTGCATGCATCTCACTTCAGTTGCAAATTTTTTCTTCTGGTTCATTTTTAGGCCATAAATGATCTTTGAGTCTTGCTTTACATCTTATTTTTCAGGGAGACACCAGTTCTTCACTCCTGTTTTCTCATTCCTTTTCAGAGTTTCTGCAAGAGCAGGTTTTCTGCATTTTCCTTTCCAGAAATCTCTTACAGAATTTGGCCATACAGTTGATGTTGTAACCAGTAGTCACATCGCATATTTTATCCTATGCCTACTGAAACAAACCACGGACCTCCTGCTCCAGTAAAGGGTATATATACTTGGATGACAGCTCAAAAGATGGGCACACAAAGCTACATATGGAAAGAATACCTGAACTGATTTTCCATGGAGGAGAGGTACAGAACTCAAAACACTCTTTTGGTAACATATACAGGTACTCACACTGAAATTCAGACTCTGAGTCAGAAGTTTACAAGCAGTTTCCTCTGACCCACCACTAAGCTATGCAGCTGATGCCTAATTCACAGCCTATACCTCCAAAAGGAACATTTATACTCTTTCACCCAATCAAGTCTTGCTCTCTAGGCCCTTGCTTAACTTCTGCAGATGCTTTTTCAAAAGTGGCTTATATCTTCAGCAGCAAACCACACTCACTGAACCCAGCAGCTACCTGGATTGCCTGGCCAGAGTGACAGATTAATTTTGACAACAAAACAGAGTCTGTTCCAGTGGAAGAAGAAGGGTAGGGTAGTCTCTGAGGGGTTTCAGCCCCCAGGTTTTGTTAAGAAAGCAACGCTCTTGCCTATACATTTCTATATATCACCTCAAGATTTCTCTCTTGCATGTCTTCAGAGACATGTAACTTTACACACAGGCTTTGTCTTCCTGGTTTGAAATTGTTTCCCTGACCTGTTACTCACCCACAGCCAGTCTTCTTTCCCTCCTCATCTGCATGCAGAGATTTTCCTCTCTGATTCCCAGAGCTGCTTCTCTTTCGCAAGACCTGTCTCCACGCAGCTGTGCTAACAGGTCTCCCCAGGATCCTGCCCAGTCCCCAGGGTCCCTCACCGGCTCTCCAGCTGCCTGGTGTCAGGAGGTTAATCCTAGTGCACACAGGCAGGCAGGTCCCACACGACCTGTTTGGGCACCCCTCATCACCTCTCCTGCTATGCCACTCCATTTTGCTCGGCTCTGGTCTCAGTCAGTGCAAGGGTGACTTTTAGCAGGATTCGGTTTCCCACCTCGTGTCCTCCCCACTTCCCAGAGGAGTCACCCACTGCTGAGCCTGCTCCATCAGGACCCCTGGTGTTCTCTGTTTCCAGTCAGGATGTCTTTCTTCTCACCTCTTCCACCTTCCCTGTGAAAATGAAAACCATACCTTGTAGCTGCAGTCACAGTCTCCAGCACTCTGGTTGAAGGAACGGGCAACGTAAGCAAGGAAAAGCCATGTTCTTGCAGCCTGACATACCAGCTCGGGATTTGAAAGCCCAAGTCTGCTCTGCCTAGTTCTTCTCATTGCCTTAACCTTGAGCTCTCATTTCCCCACCCTCAAGTTAGGTTCTTCATCTAAAAGTGTCTTTGGGATACTCAGTTCAGCTGAAAAGTGCGCCCTGCATTAATGGATTGGCTATTACCCCAGAAAGTGGGTAAAAGTGCTCTGGGCTCCCCTATCTGAAAGGCACGGGCATAGGTCGGGGGGAAAGAGGGGCACAAGGATCTGTGGGTGCTTTTAGGTACAAACATAGGACACAGGGTCATCAGGCAATGAAAATCCCCACTAACCACGATGGTGTCTCTGCCCTCAGTAGTGCTTGAAGAAAATAAAGAAGTCATTAATTTCTGGAAGACATACTTGATCTTTTTTGCAGAGTTTGCAGTGATCTTACTGACATCTCTTATAACCCATCAAGTCACTCCACAACACAGTCCTGAGCCCTCTTAGGATGAAACAACCCTTCTCCACAGTACCCAGTTTAGATATCGATGGTGTGCAGGGAAGCAATACAAATGGACCATTGCATGAGCTTAGTTAGCCTTGCTCAGGCTGCAGGTTCCTGTAGCCCCTGGGTGACAACCAGCTCCACATCACCACAGCTTCCGAACAAGGGGAAGAGCCTCCCCAGAAGCAAGCTACAAACTGCAAATCCTCGTTAAGAGTTCACAGGTGAGGTAGTCAGTAGTGAGTTATAGGATGAATGTTATCTTTAGCAGGACAACCTTCTCGCTGCTTTGCTTTGCAGGAAGTACCTGGAGAAGGGCTGAAGTTGGAAGTGCACCTGCTGTGGGGGGAGAGGGGAGGTGGGGGGACACTGGGGCAAAGGGTGAACATAAAACCCGCAGGCACAGCAGTGTTTGGTGCTGCCTGAGAGAAGACTCCAGTTACAAATGTCCCAGGTGAAGCTAAGAGGTGAAGTTTTGAATGCCACTGTCAGAGGAGGAAGCAATCAAGAGACAAGGTCTTCCAGGAGCGACGCTTGTTGTTGTAGACCCCATGGGTGCAGAGTGAAGATGGGTGTTGGGAAGGCACTAAGGATGGGAAAGCTAGGCCCAATGACTCAGGCACTGGCATGGGAATGTGGAAACTCCAGTCCTGTTGCCCACCTCTACATATGACCTGCCATGAGGACTTTACATGAGCTCACTTGCCTGTGCCCTATGGTATCTACTTAGATAACATCCTGGAGGTTGTGATGGTGCCTTTGTGTGTGTGTATGACAGCAAGATCAACAGATGGCCAAATCTCGAGATGTTGCAGCAACTTGAATGATCCTAACAAGAGAAGCAGCAAGAGGCTGTGGAGTCCTGCTTCCCCAGGTCCTGGGCAGCTATAATCCATTACAGATGACATTGTAATAAATGCTGATCATTGTTAGTGGGGGGAGAACTGTTTGGGGGTGGGAGGGCAATGCATTCAGGCTGAGTACTTCAAGCTAGATGCTGAAGAAATGCTGGCAAACATGGATGGTCTGTCTGAGCATGGGGGACACCTTTCAAATCTTTGTGGGAGTCCCACCTCGCTCACCAGGAAAGACCTACCAGGGAGTTTGTACTCCTAGGGTTGTTTATCCCTGACACTCTCATGCTTGCTCTGGCTGTATTTTTCTGGCTTTTGAGTTTGGAGGAACGTGAGGAGAAGAGAAGAGAAGATGACTAAGAGTCCTGCACATCAGGGTGGCTTTGCCTCCACAAGTCTGAGGTTATACATATATAAAAGAGATGTGTCTATACCCATATCAGCAGATATGCATTAGCCATAGGGATTTTTTTAAGGGATGTTCTGTGTGTAACAGCTCTGACAGGCTTGAATTATTGTTCTTTCTTATTAGCAGTGGTTAGAAATTATAATTTCTATTCTGCAGATTATTTTACCATTACAAAATTTTGCACCATTTTGGCACCAAAATATAAACCTGAATCGCTATCTTATTTTAAATTACAGAATGGATATTCTGGAGAGCTTTGTTGGGATTATTCCAGGAAACTTCACTTTGCCAAAGATGATTCAGCAGTTGAATAGCACCTACAGCTACTTAGGTTCATTCTCCACACAAAATGCAGAACACTTAATGATTTCTTTCAATACATTCAGAGCCATCAGAACTGGATTTTTTTTGCATGAAGACTTTATAAAATTCAAAAAGAGTAATTGTTCCACCCAGGCTTTATTATATCCTGCAGTTATACCAAGCATCACTGTTGCTAATTTGCATTTTTTTTATTCTTCTCTTTTTCCTTTGCCTGTGGGCATTAGTCCACAAGTACTAATATTCAAGAAGCAGGGCCCAGAGGAAGATCATTTAAAACACTTAGTTATCCATTAATAAACTACCTCTGTCTAGGAGAAGGCACAAGTTTTGGCACAGTGGTCCAGCTCTGACTAGCCAGATGCTCCACAGTACTCCCACCAGTACATCATTATTGCAGAAGACCATTTGGTCCTGCTAACTTTTGCTCATTTTTCAGTACATATTGGACCAGGGGTTTGTTCAAACTATGGAATGATACCCAGATGATATCTGCATATTGCCAACATTTGCTGTTTACTGTTTGCGGTGCCATCTCCTATCGTCTTCAAGCAATTGATTAAAGATACAGGAACGGCACCATGGGACCAGGGCAATGTGCCACAAGTTGTCTCTGATAAATGTTTTATCAGATAAGCAGCATGTTGATCTAAGAACCTGTCACAAAGAGAAAATTTGCTAGATAGCTTATTTCCAAGGAAAACCCAACCAGCTTGAAACTTTGGCAATGTCCTTCTAGCAGCAGCCAAGACTCAATGTTTACAGAAAAAAATGGTTGAAAAAAACCCCACCATAATGCACCTGGAAAATTCTGCATTCTTATTACAGGAAAAAGCTCTACCTCTGTCCCTACTGCTTCTGGTAGGTTGCTAAGGGTGTAATGGGGTCCCACCAAGTACGGGCAGGGAAGCGGAGAGAGCACTAGTGGGTTACTGGCTCTTGGTCTGATGTCTGCACTTCCAAAAATGCCAAAAGAAGTAGGGAATGTGCAGGAAAACACAGATCAAAGGCACCATCTCTCAGTGTTCAGCTTTTCAAAAGAAGGCTGAGCTGACTTGCTGATGGTACAAATTCACTCAGAAGGAAATGGTATAACATAGCAAAACCCATTTCTTTTTTGTAGAGAAAGACATAATATAAATAGCTGGAAGTTGAAGCCAGGTTAAAAAAAAAAAAAAGCTATGTGAGAACTAAGAACTATAATTTTACCAGTGAGGATGAACAGCATGCCAGCAAAGGGTGGCAAGCTGGCAGATGTGTTTCAGCCAGAGGCAAGCTGCCAGGCTCACCACAGGGACGAAAGGCAGGGGGGAGCTGTGAGACTGGCATTAGGCGGGAGGCCCACTGAGCTGCACTGCCGGCGTCTTCCAACCTTTCACAAATAACATAGGAAGGACTAAAACTACTAACACTTGTCTTTGGCTGCTGCTGTCAGTAGCCACCTGTAACACAATTTTTCCTGATTTTCATCTTTCACAATCATTTTTATTCCTGTAGGAAAAGCTTTGGAATCTCACGAGCATCTTTATCCACTTACTTCAGTGCGCATATAATTTTTCACAGTGCAGACCACCCCCATCCACTTCTAACCCCTTAGCTTTCCCAGATTGTTGCATTTCCAGATGCTAAACACTAATCACCAAGTAGGGAGGCATGTACAACCACCAGAAATAGAACTTTTACATCCTATGTTATGTCATGACAAATGATTTGCCATTAATGAATTTCACCAGGACTAGCAGGGTGATGGTCGCAGGTGGGGTTTTCAGAAATCCCAGTGGCATCTCTTTGAGGTACAGCAGCCACAGAGACACCAGTGAGGGTATGTGCAATGGTCAGACCTGAGAAGTGACTGTCCAAAAGACAGAGACGTGAAGAGGTGCAAGAGACAGAGGGGTCTGAGGTCAGCTTAGGCTGGCATTGCTTGAACAAATCCAAGCTGTATGAGACACTTGTTGATTCAGGGTACTTTTCCTCATTTTTCTCTTTTCTTTTTTAATGCATCCTCACCCATAACATGCCTTATCCTTTGTTTTTCCAGAGTTCTCCTAGTCCATAGTTCCCCTTCCCATCCCTGGCCTATTATTTCCCCACTGCTAATGAAGCAAACCTCAAGCAGAGGCAGCACTGGTGTGATCATTACAAATCAGCACTCCACAAAGTCAGTTCGGTGCTGGCCCTGCATTTCCTCAGGGTGGGATGGGGTCACAGCCAGGTGCTTTCAGCAGCACCATTGATGGCACCACGCTCCCCGGCTGGATGTCCTGCAGCTTGTCAGCCCAAGGGACGGGGGGCAGAGGCAAGGCTTCCTGCTGTGTTTGCACAAAGCTGCTTATGTCTTCGGCCCTTTCACCCGGCCTCGCCAAGAAACATCTTCCCTGGCCAGACACCCCATATTGTGACTAAGGCAGAAGGCCACAGGTTTAGTCAGTTTGTGTACAGTTTGCAATTATTCAGCTGTTTTAATGAGAAGAAAGACCTTGAGGCCTATGATGTCAGAGATAAGAAAGTGTGGAAAGCAGCAGATGTGTGACCTTGCTGCTCTCCTATTGCTTTCTCCTTTGTTCTGTGTGCTGCGGCTCTTCAAGGTTTTATACCAGGAAGGGGTGAGGGGAAGGCAAGATGCAGGTTTCACAGTAACTCAAACTCCTAGCTTGTGGAGCAACCCACTGGCTTTTAACACAAGGCACTAACGGTAACCGAAATCCAGTGGCTGCTCAAGAGTTGGGATCTTGGAGGCTGCAGGCCTGTCCGGTATCTGGATATTTGCTTTCATCTGTAAGTTGGCATAAAAGTTCTCAGTATTCAGTATTTTCCTGGACAGAGAATTTTTCCAAAAGAAAAATTTCAGTTCATGGACACTGAGAGCCTTTTTCATACAGAACAGCATCTCCAAACATGTGAATATGACTGACTGAAACATTTCAGTTTGATGTGCATTTGCGCCCTTTGGCCTAACAGGGAGAGCTGCACTGCGAGAGCTGGAGCCAGAAAACAGGCATGGGTACCTAAACCAAACCTTAATGGTCCCAGAGGCATTGAAGTACAAAGGTTGGGTGCTCTGCTTCTCTGCCCAGGTGCAACTACACCCTGCAGACACCTGGGATATACCTGGCTTCTTATGGCATAGCCAAGCTGAGTTGCAAAACACCTAAACCCTACGGGTGTCTGTGCCAAGGTGTCCTTCCTCCCAGCTGTCTTGCCAGCAGCATCTTCTCTGCTCAGCACAGTCTGGAGTTGGGCCTGGTGCTGCCTCACGTGCCTTCAAAGCTGCCTCACATATCTTCAAGCAAAACAGAAAAATACAGTTTCAGTGCAAAACTGGTTGGATAACCCATTCAAAGGAGCAGCTGTTCATGGTTAATTGTCAAAAAGGGGAGAGACACAGAGAGGGACACAGGGCTGGCGCCCAGCTCTACTTGGCATCATTTGTCACAGCACGAGGGAATGTAGACTGCAACTGCAAACCTGGCAGATACAGGTATTTGGGAGAGAGGATCAGAATTTAAAGTTTTTAAAAAAGGGAAAAAGAGACATTGTTTTGACTATTTAGAGAAATGGTGTGACACAACTCAGTGAGGAAGAGTGCAGGGATCTACAATTAGGCAGAAATAATCAGCTCAACAAATAACAAGTGGAAATGGCTGGTTAAGCAGCAGTTCTGTAGAAAAGACTCTAAATCACACTATTACCAAAATCAAAACCAATAAAGCAAACAAACATCATGTTGGAAGGAATAAGGAGCAGCATTGTCCCAGCAAAGAAATTACGCTTTTGTTCAGTGCAGTCCTGGTATGCTGCTGCTGCTTCAAGCAAGATGTGAACCCTTTAGGGAGACTCCAGGGACAGCAGAGGTCTGGGAAACACCACTTGCACAGGAGGGCTGAGAGAACTGGATGGCTTAGGTCAAAAAACTGATGACTGATGGGGATGCAGTAACAACCCTTAGCTACATAAAAAAGCTCATAGATGGAGGGGAACAAGTCTGCTCCCCTGTTCATAATGGATAGGGTGAAAAATCTTTCTAATGGTAAGGGGCATCCTTAAGAGTAATGTAAGAACATCATTCACAACACAACATGTGTATAGTTGGTCACTTCTTGGGCAGAGAGATGCTTTTGGAGACCTCTTCCAATTACTCTATTTCTGTGCTCCAGGCATAAGATACCCCGTTGTATGCACGCAGGCGGGCAGCCACCCTTACGTACCCAGCACCAACTAAACATCTTCATCACCAGCCTTCAGGTATGGCTCCTTTTTAAATTATTCCACTTTGCATAGAAGGACTACGGAGCCATTTGTCCGGAGATGGAGATCACGCTTACCTGGCCCAGTCCTTGCAGGTCTGGTCGGAGCGGTGTGGATTGGAAAAGGTCATCACAGCTGCCAATCCCTGACGCAGCCAGCCAGCTACTCCCCCTGGGGTGTCGCTAGGAAAGATAGGCCTATTTGAAGAGTATTTAGAGCATCTGTGTTACCCCCGAAAATACTTCCTGAGGCAGTTTCTCTCCCTTCCTTGACTATAGAGGTAGCTAGGGTGATCAGGAGGCTAGATAAACAAACTAAGTGCATTGGCTTATATCATCTCCCCCTTCCCCAAAATACCCTGCTTGGAAAAAAGCAGCATTTTTACATATATTTCCCAGGATGTTTAATTACATTGTCACCATTTCTCTGAGTAAGGTGTAGACCCTTGAACTGTGAGGGGGAAATTAGATGTTAAAAAACATTAGCCGGACGTGATACTTATTTTTCAAACTAAAATCCCACAACAGCACCTTATTGCTTGCAGCTGGAAATCACCACGGCAGGCCATCCCCACTTGCAAATATTTTGCCTGACATGTCAGCGGACAACAGCTCCAAGCAAACTGTGCCAGCCACAACACTGGGGCAAACAGTGCCGGCTCCCAGAGCTCACCCCATGCCTGTGAGGGGGCCACCACCTCGCCCCCAGCCCTGCTGCTGCCAAAGGGATGAAGCAGAGGGAAAGGAGCCACCCTCAGGCTATGATATTGGGAGCTGTGCTTGTCCCTACCTTCACTTGGCTGCTACACTCATCAAGGGAACTTTCTGGGACCATTCACATCACCTGCAGCAACATTGCGCCCAGCAAACACCCCTATTCCAGCCATACGACAGCTCTCTTCCACTTAAGGCCCGTGGCTTCCCCAGAAACCCCTCCTGCTATGCCTTTGAACATATACCAGAGGCCAGGGAGGGAGCATTAAGCCATCCCGCATGGCAGAGCATGGGCTGGGGGGTGAGCATGGGTTGGGGCAGCCCCACACGGCCACCCTCCCTCACCCCGCAGAGCAGGTGGGCAGCTGGCAGGGAGCTCCCCACTTGCGGCCCCGAGCACCCCATTGTAATTCTTATCGGGCCAATGCACATTTTTTGCTCAAGGTGGCAAAACGCCCAGGGACGGCCAGGCTGCCAAGCTTTCTGCTAAAAATACCGTTCAGACACATTTCAGCCTGGTTCCATTAAAGAAAAGAAAAAGAGAGGGTATTCTGGTCGGAATGGAAATGACGTGAACTAAGGCAGGGGAAGAGACAAAGGCAGAGGGAGACAGAGGTAATGAGATGGGATGAAGTCTGGAGAGCTGCCCACAGCAAGTCAAAGCCAGGCAGGGCCTGAGGGAGGTGTTGGCCTTTCCCGGGGGTGATGAGCAATGACACTGGTGCGGCATCCTACTCCCCCTTCTCATGCTGTAGAAAATGCTTGTTCTTGCCACGCTTGCTACAGGTGGTGGCACTGCCGTGGCAGTGGAAGAGGGAGCACCCACTGGGCTGTCCCCAGCAGTGCTGTGGACAAGCAGGGACCCGGCGTGAGGGACAGCGGGACCAGGGTGAGCACAGAAGAGAGCCCAAGAGACCAAAGGGAGCCTGGACAGAGGCAGGATGAAGGCGGTCTGGCACGGAAACAGAGGAGGCTTGAAGAAAAACATTGGGAGAGCACACACAGCAGTGGGGACAGAGCACGGGAGAGGACTTTCAGTCCTTTTTTTTTTCAGCAAAGGGAGGGTGATGCTCAGCAAGAAGGAGAAAGGGAGAAGGAAAAGATAAAAAAGAAAAAGAGGGAAAAAAAGAACAAAGGATGGTAAAACACTGAGCATGAAAATCCTCCGGCCTCATTCTCTGTCAAGCAGGATGCCATTAACTTGAAGATCCCCAGGGAGATGCCCATTTAGATGGAGGTACCTTTTGGGAGCCCTGCATGGTGGCAGGTTTTTCACTGAGTTCCCCAGCCTTCATCAAAGCTAACCTCCATTAAATGTAGCTGATTAGGTTTTATCAATATTGCAAATGGAAGGAGCAATTTCGGGAGGGCGCTGTGGTTAGGAAGGGGTTTAGGTTTGTGAAAGTCAGGACTGACTAATACATTTTACTTTTCTTTTTATTTCTAACATATGTCTCTGTGTTTAAACTGCATGAGCACTGAAGAACCTTCACTAACACAGGCTGTACTTCTCTCTGACCTTGCAGATAACCATGAACCAAAACATGCAGCTCCCTAATTGCTGTTCCTGATGGCGCTTTACAAGCTTGTGCTAAATTTAACAAGGAGGACGATCAGGCTGAAAACTTTTCCAAAGGTTTCTTTCCTGTGGCAGAGGGAAGGATTGGAGGTGCAGGAGGAGTCCCTTTGTGCCTCCTGTGGAGGGCAACAAAAACGCAAGAGATACAGAAATATCCAAATGACTCAATTTTACTGTATGGAGCTAATCCAACCTGAGACTGAAGTCTACATGCGGATATATTGGCATTTATATGCCCATAACAAATATAATCCCAGGTTTCTGTGTTGCCAGTCACAGTCCCCAAGCTTCAGGTCCTGTCAGAGGCGCCCATGAAGTTGGTACGATGGGAGGACCTGAGGCGCGAGGAGCTGCTCCTTGGCCAGGGGTCCTCCTGCCCACCAGCATAGGGGGGTCCCCACGCAGTGGCAAGGACACGAGGCAGCAACTGGGTCCACAGGGACGGCGTGTGGCTCCTTGGAGGCTGAGCGTTGGCCAGTACGGCATTCCTGGCACGCAGGCATGCACACGCCTGTGTTGGGACAGCCTCGGTGCCAGGACGTACCACTGACACGCTGTAGTTGCTGAAGGGTATATATATATCTTTTTTTTAATTTTTGAATATTTTTTTCCCCAGTTCTGTCCCTTCTGGCCTGGTATGTTCCATGCTTGTGATATTTCAGAGGAAGCAGATGTTGCTCTGACCACAGCAATTGTCGCAGTATTTAATTTTATTAGGCTCTTAGGCAAAAGACTCTCGGCACCTTCCACAAGCTGCATATACCATCCTGAGAGTTTCAGACAACACTGGAGCAAAGCAGTCCCTCAGGTGGATCACAGTGTGTCCAAAGAAAGACCTTACAACCAGGAAAAATCACATCAGCTTGAAATTACCTGCTTATTGAGTTAGTGCTGCAGCAAAAAAACCAACCTTGCCAGAAGCACATAATAAAATAAAAGCTGGAATGTCAAAATTTTGTTTTAAATATTCACTGATCAAGTAAGAGGGGCTATAAAAATCTATGTAGAGTTAGTGTCTGGTTCAGTGGGCAACTTAGACCCCTGCAGAGCCCTTCATGAGCAGGAACCTGCATTTAATTACCCCTTGCTCTGGCCCCCATCTCCCCATGCCTCCTCTCCCTGCCTCTGTCTTGTCTAACAGGACTGCAATTTCCTCAGGCCAGGCACTGCTTCTCACTTGAGTTTTGCATATTCTCAGGGCAGTGAAGCTGTCTTGGTTGTTTCCCTAGTCTGAGCACTGGCAGCAGGAGCAGCAGCAGCAGCAAACCAAACCTTCGGGCACACTCAATGTTGACAAGTACCGCTGCTGACTGTGTTGACGGAGCAAAGACTTTGTACTGCATCAGAGAACAGGCTGTTGTGTCTTTCCCAATTGTATTGTATTGTTTGGCTTCAGAAAAGAGGAGAAATGCATGACTTGCAAGGACATGGGAGATTTTCCTATGTTCCTACTGCATATTTCAGTCAAGCAAAATTAACCTTTTCACAGGAGGCGAAGATTTAGTGTAAGCAGAATTATGGTGAGTGTGGTGGATGCGGCAAGGAGGACCAGAGCAGAAACAAACCAATTCACAGAGGAAATGTAAAAAGCTGCTGCAGATAATCCAGTACAAAAAAAATATGTTCCAGCTGCAGAGAGCTACCTTAGCTGGAAAAAAGACTGAGCAGCCTGTGTAGTACATGACAGATGAAAATCCAAAGTGGTCTGAAAGATTAGAGAGCCACATCCTTGTAGGTGCATACAGCCAGATGTGACCATGGTAGTGACAGAAGTCACTTCAGCATCTCAGGACATATTTATAGGAGGCTGGTGTTTTTCAGAGTGTGAGGGACAAGGAGATGGAGGATATACAAGGGAAAGGTCTATGGATGAGCTGCACATGGGAGAGGAGCATTTAATAATATTTGCTTGCATTGTAAAGATCTTGTTAATCCATTTATTTTACCTGAAAGAGCATTCAGCCTTAAAATAGCATAGGAAGGACTGATTAAGGCAAACGTCCACACTACTGCAATGCAAGGAAACGGGCTGTCAGTCATTAGGATACGTGCGCTGTTTTCTCCCAAAGGCTGTTGTGTTAAACCATCCAGCTAAAAACCCAAACTCCTGCCCAAGTGCGCCAGGCATTTTCCTACCTTCCCTTCATGCCTGAGCATGCCCAGGTTTGCAGCTGCCATCAGGTGCCGCAGCGTGGGGAGAGGATATCAGTAGGCAGCCCAGGATGGTGATCCCAGGGTGCTGCCGTAATGCACCAAGAATTTGGCAAAACAGCTGAACTCATCATCAGTACTTTAGGGAATAAGCAACACAAGGATTCAGTTCTAAAAGGTCCCATAGGTGTTTCCTGTCTCTAGCCATACGTGGATGTGCTGGGATGTAGCACCTGACAAAGCCTATGTGAATGTCTTGTTTCATTTCTGCTGGAATCCAGGCTGGAGCGACCACCCCAGCCACCTCGAGCAGCAGACAGGGAAACAGCAATTTTGGCAGAGTTTGACCAAAATTATGGCCTTAGAGCTAAAAATACAGCTCTTTACATCTGCTCATACTGCCTACCTTCCTTGCTAGCCCTGGCTCCAAAGTTGACTGCTGTGGAAAGCTGAAGAAACTCTACCTCTAGTGCAAGTGGCAGTGGGAATTCGTGCCCAGAATTAACCAGTTAATAATAATCTTTACATTTTTCCTAATTGCCATGTTCCAGGGCACTTGAATTAACAATTCACCAAGCATGGTCATTTTGAATGAGTGCATTGAAATCAGCACAAACTCAAACAGAAGCCCTATAAAAAGCCAAAGCTTTATCGTGTGCTCGGTGGTGGCAGCAAGAAGGCCTATGGGAAGGAAACAATACCCGTCTGAGTGGAGCAAGAGTTTATCTGCTTGCCATCAGAACAGGCCAGTCGTGTTGTTTTTCCGTCCGTTCACCATGTGAGCGGGCTCTGGTGTACAGTACCAGGCTGTGCAAAAGTCCGTGGCTGGGTCCTTCTGTTTGTAGGGCTTGCTGACATAAGGTGGAGTTGAGGTTATTGTGGTGTGGGATGTTTCCTGCCCTGGCTGCTGATAACCGCAAATCCCAGCAGCCTCACAGGCTCCCTTTGTCTGCTGGCCCAGGACCTGAGCTATGTATAGCCTATAACCTGCCCGGCCCTGGGCGGGCTCACTCTCATCTCTGCTCTCAAGGATGCTTCACTGCACACTGACCGTTTCCCCCGTGAGTTGGGGATGCTGAAAACCCTTCTGCATGCAGAGTCCCGCTGAACTTTTTACCTCCAGGAGCAAAGGAGGAGGCTGAGGATGGGTCTGTGTGGGGCAGCCCCAACTGGTGAGCACACATTCCTTCGCACCAGAAGTAAAAGGATTAAATTGACTGCTAAAACCTGGCGTCATTTATACCAGCTGAGGTGTAAATGAAGGCCTTGCCATGAAAACAGCATTAAGCTCCCTTTGTGTTGTCCATCTTGCCATTGGCATGGAGAGCAGCAGGGTGATGCCTCCATGTCAGCATGTGTCCCCTGCCCGCATGGTCAGCGCGGTCCTGCTGGCTGACGTGCGTGACGACTTGACTCCATGTGTGGCTCTTGTGAGCAGAAAAGCAGTGCAGGGGATGTGTTTTCATAAAGAGGTGATACAAGAGTAGGTGTGGACAGTCGGTCAGGAGAAGGATGAAGTGTGGGGATGAGGGAGAGGGGAGAGCAGGCGCAGGAAGGTTTGAGCACCAGCTCCCAGGACCTGAGCAGCACAGAGGCTCTGCAGCAGGCAGTGCAGAGGGAGAAGGGCCGCTCTGGGGAGACGATGGAGCAGCAAAGGGGTAATACCCAACACAGTGTAAAACCGAAGGGTGTGGAGCCCTGAAAGAGTTTTCTTGAAGCCGAGGCTCTCTTCCAAGCCATGGTGCTTACCTGCTGCAAGATGACCCCAGGTACCGAGCTGAGCCTAGTGCCGAGTGTGCACTGCAGCAGGGAAGTAAAGGATGGTTACATCTCTGTAAGCAAATAAAATGCTCCAGGGCTGTCCCCTGGCCCCAAAGCCTGCTAGCACAGTGCCGTTCACAGCCAAGCAGCCAGTTCTTTTGCCTCTCAGAACAGACTGGCCACAGCGGATGTGCTCAGTGGGCACGGCTGCCTCAAACACCTGAAATGCTCTCATCTTGGGGGGGTGGTAACTGGCATGTGCCAAAATCATGCACGTACAGTGCTAACAGTTCAGTGATACAGAACAGCTACGTCCTGGCTTCATTTAATTTATTTGTGTAGATATCGCTGATGACATGGAAGCTTTACCTGCCAGCACAGAAGAATTTCCTCTTTCCTGTTTTGATCCTTTGTGTGGGGGTGAGAGCCCAAACTGAATGCTCCCTGAGCTGCCCCATACTGATGCTTTCCATGTCCAGACCCACCAGACAAAACACACAGGCCGTCACCCCCACTCAGGCAGGCTCTGCTGCCCTGACCCCTCTCAGCGGGTGCACTGTACCGGCCACGAGAGCCAAGACTGGTGGTGGAGAGATCAGCTCAGTCTGGTTAACTGCACTGGTGCGAGGCAGGGGGTCAGAGTGCCCCCCACCAGCTGGACACTGGGACCGTGCTGTGGGGACCACCAGGCTCGGAGCAAGGCAGCACACCCCCTTGAAGACTGGCGACTCCCTGCGTTCAGGGTTGGTCCTGATACTTGGCACAGAGTTTTTAACAAGCAGCAGTATTTTATCTGGACTCACATAAGCCCCGGCAGGCTGTGCCCGTGGCTACGCTGTGCTGCTGAAACAAATGGCAGCCTTGCTGAGCACCCCAGGGGGTTTACGAGTTGTCCCTGGTGCCATCCCTTCTCCCAGTATGGAGACCTTCTCCTCCCCAGCCCACCCTGTGAACAGACCTGCTCTGCGTGGAGGATGAGGCTGCCCAACAGTACCTGCAGAGAGGAAGACAGAGATGCTGTCGGCTCCCTGTCCCTCGCCCCAGCACTCTGGCCACTTGCCAAAAACCTGGCCTTGTGATAGCTTTGGTGTGGGCCTGTTCATGGCAGAGCACAGAGTGAGGTGGGGGCAATTAATTCAGACCAGAGCTTAAGGATCTTGGTGGCTAGACCTTACTATGCATGAGGTATGAATCACTTCTTGCCTCCACAAGGAGCTCGGCAGCTGCTGTTACTGCTGGTGTGGAGCTAGAAGCTGTGGGATGCTACATTCCTCCTGCAGCAAGCCAAGCTAGTGTGCCCTCCAGGTGGGAAGCACAGAAGACTTTTGCTTTTATACAGTATTTGCTTTACTGCATTCACACCAGCTTGGGAAAACAGCAGTAATGCCATCAGCTACCAACGTCTGTCTCCCCTAATCAAATATCCTGCTCCCCATGAAATTCAGACACTGGGCACCAACACTGCTACTCCCATGGGGCTGCAAGGCAGGAAGATACCCCATCTTCTGAGCAAATTCAAGTGAGAAAATAATCTGAATAACACATCCTGCTCACCTCTGTCTGCAGCCACAATGCCTCACACTCACAAATTACCCAGCCATGGGAATCAGACCAGATCCCATTTACTGCAGATGTTAATTTATCAGGTGTTTCATCTCTCTTAAATGTTCATTTCACCACCTACTTGATTAGGCAACATCCACGTCTTCCATTTGGGTCACTGTTTTCCCACCCCCTTGGATGCTCAGGGCTCTCATTCTTCTCCTTCCACTTTTTCAGACAAGGAGTTCACCCGATCTGGGCACTGCTGTCCTCTCTGAGCCATCTCCTTACCCATCGTGGGGACAGACCCCTCTGCACAAGGGTGCTGCTTCGCACATGGCGGCGAGCTTGGTGGCAGAGGCCGGAAAAGACCTTTGGAAAAGGATGCAGCAAACACAGCTAAGGCGAAGCCGCTCTTGTATGAAATCTCTAACACTAACGGCATTGTGAGTCAGACCTTGGAGACTCCTCTTACCTGTGCGACTGTTTCCCATACCGTGGCAGTGGCCAAGCTGTGGCACGGGCTGCGGTTTCTTTTCCCCTGTCCCCATGGCCCTTCCATCAGCATTTGGCATGGAGCAGAGATCCTTTGATCCCCACCTTGAAGGCAGTGTTTTGGGTGTTACCACACCAGTGAGGGGACGTCCTCCAGCCCCACTTGAGCTGGACCTTCTGCCACAGCTTTGCTAGAGCCCAGCAAGCTCCTCTGACCAGACGGCCAGGCTGGCCTGCACACCAGCTGCGGAAGGGATGAACCAACCCATAGAAAGGAGGGTGAAATAAAGAGGCAAAACATGCAGGGCTGGGAATGTATGGGCTGAGGCTGGAGCAGATCTATTGGCTGTGTGTGGTTTGGCTAGACTGTGCCGGTAAGAGGGAGCACAGGTTCAACACTGCAGAGCGATGAAGACTGGGAGGGAGAAGCCCCAGATTAAATCACATTGGAAGGGAGGGAGCATAGGTACAATAAGCATACCCAGGGTGACACTTCAATCAAGGCCAAACACTCCATCCATCTCGCTGTGCTAGTCACTGCTGGCAAATTTTGCTCTCTGTGAATATTCCTCCCGGCTCTCCCAACTCACCCAGATAATGGCATTTCTGTTCAAGTTGTTTAAACTAACAGCAGCACAATTCACAGCCAGCAGCTTCGGCCGCTTTGTGTTCATTTGCTCAATCAACATTCACCCCCTGGTAAGTGACTTTCAGAGAAAACTGTCACTGGCAGACAATGGGCTGGCAGTTAACAGCAGCAGTTTTGTGTCTAAATGTTTGCAGACACGGGGCTGGAGAGGCAGCAGGGAGATGAGGGTGGCTTTCCTTCATCCCTGCCTTTGTGCCGGGAAGGTTGAAGGAAGGCATCTCCGGGCGGTGAAGCCTGGTGCCAGGGCTGGTGCGTGGCCTCCCGCCTTCCCTGTGTGCCGCCAACGGGGACCTCTCCCTCCGAAGGACACAGCTCTGCTCTGAAGTCCTGCTGCGAACACCCGCGCTGCCCGGGCTCGGCAGCCCCCCTGCCACCGGCAGCTCCCTGGCATCGCCCCCAAACCTCAGAACTTCATGAGAATAATTTGCCTCCCTCTCTGCGGCTCACTTAAAACATTTATTTTGACAATGAAAGCGATCATTAGTTCCACCCATTGATTTATTTTTCCTAAAAGCCCATTGTTACCCCTTAAATGTGCATGATAACTTGCCATTTGAGATACCAGTAAGTGGTTTATAGACTCATCTACCAGAAAAAGCCGCGTCAGTTTATAAAGGGGCTGATTAATGTGGCTCCCTTGTGGCAGTGTCCTTATTTTGCTTTGACAGTAAAGCTTGATATTGTTTAAACTTTAGACAAATCATTACTTACTTAAATTGATATGATTTTTTTGTGTAGCTGAGACCTAACACCTCCTGGTTTTGATCATGCCATACAAGTACTATATACCAGCAGATCATCCAAAAGCTATCATTGGATGACAGGCTCCTCATCTTTCTAACAAGGATAATGCCCCAAAATATTGTCAGGCATCCTGTGGCCATGACGGAGAACAGATCAAAAATGATGTAGCAATAAATGCTTTCGGTGTAACTGTTTCAGACATTTATGTGTGTGTGTGTCTGTAGAAATTCCCCAACCCTTCCCCTCTGGGCTGTGACTCTACCCAAGCTGCAAGAGTCATTCCTATCCCCAACGCAGCTTTTTGCGTCCCTTGGTTCCCTCCCTCCTCTCATCTGTGCACCCATATTAAAGCCTTGAGGACTACTTGTTCTCTCAAAATGGACATGTGGGTCATTTCTTTTTTATCTCCCCTTGCCAGCCTTCCTCTGAATCAGTCCAGGGAGCTCCATGGGGTAGAGCAGGACCATCCCTGACAAGCGGGTGAGCCAAGAGAACAAAGTGGACATCTAGGCATTCATGGGACATTCACCATGTACATCACAGGACATCCACCACATACATATCTTTGCTGTATTATCCACTGAAATCATGATAATAACTGGAGAAAGTACTGGCTTGTTTGTAGCCAGCACACCCCAAACAGAGTCCCAGGAAGAAGTGTCCCTGGAGTATTGGGGTGAGGGTTGGTGCAGCTGAGCTTCTGCAGTGTTGCCAGTTGTCAATTCTTTGTAGACACTGGTATGTCTTCCCTAGAGCTTTTATTGATGTCTTTTCATCAAATATCTCTACTTTCACACCTTAGGAAAAAGAAAAGGGCATTTCTAGCCTTCCTGGCTACACAGCAAAGCTTGAGAGACAAATCTGCCGAAGATTCAAAAGTCAGAAAGATAAAAATGAGGAGTGTCTTGGATTTTTGTTTCTTCAGGCTTTCAAGAGTCTCCAGCTCTTTAAGCCAGATCTGACTGCTGCATGTGTGAGGCTCTGGCAGTGCAATCTGGCAGCCTGGGTTCCTGTCAGGTGATGAAGCTCCTGGTTTTACATAGCTTGAGAAAACCACGTCTGTTTTGTACCACCAGTGTTTCCCACACAGCATCCATTAAAATGAAAGCTAAGAGGCTATGCCAACATAAATCACGCCGTACACCTTCTGCCTGCTTACAGATGCACAGAGACCTTGCCTACCCCAAGAGCTACTGCCCTTCAGCGGCCCTCTCCCTCCCTCTCCCCAGCCGTGCCACCAAGACCCTGCTCTCCCGGCGGTCTTTCCCAGGGGATGTCCCAGAGATGTCCCCCCCTGGGACCGCCCAGCAGATTGATCCCAGCTCCGCGACCCGGAGCAGAGAGCCTTCCAACGCACGGTGCGTTTCGGGAAGGTAAATACACAACCAAAATATCCAAGCTGCGGGCGGCTTGACCTTCGAGCGACCCTTAGCCTGACCTAATGCTGGTCACTCTCACCAGCAGATTTGTTTATCTTGGGACCTTGAGCCTCCCAACCCGAAAGCTCCGGCTTGTCTCCCAGCTCCGAGGCCTGCTGATGCTGGCTGCCGGCCCCTGTTAGGAACGCCCGACGAGAGGCAGGTTTGATTTTTAGTCCCTTCCCCAAGACCTCATGCTAGGCAAGTGGCCACGATCCTTCAAGAAAAGACTTGGTAAGTTAGATTGGAGTGCGAGCCCCTTCCCCAGCCTGCGAAGCAGCTGTGGGCATGAATTCGGGCAATGGCTCCAAGAGGGGCTTTTCCTTTCTTCAAAGCTTGGAGGAAATTTTGCCCAGGAGTTTCTCCTCTTTTGGCCGGAGAACTGCAGCAGGGACAAGGAATCAGTTAGGGCAGCAGATGCAGAAATGGGGAAACTTTTTCTTACCATAAGAGAGCAGGATGCAGGGGGTGGGGGGCGGCAGCGGGATGCATCATTTCGGGAATGTCTGCTATCCCAGAAGTGAGTGGAAACAACCCATCTGAAATATGCAGAGCCATTATCAGGCCAGGGCTTAAATAAACTTTACTGTCCATTCAGTGATCAACCTCCCTGGGAGCCGCTGGCTCCATTCATCACTGTCACCTTTTCAAAGTGACTGTGATGACAGTTCATGATCATTAACTAGTAATGGTGTGCTTTGCATTAACAGGAGGGCACATCAAACGGGCAGGCTTGCAGCTCGAAAGTTAACTAAATTATATAATAAACATTCTCTGGCTAACCATGTACAGATGGTGACAAAAGGTGGGACAAAGTGGCAGGCAGGAGAAAGCCGGGATGGGGAGCGCGTTGGGAGAAGAAGCACTTTGGTACCATACTAATTGTGCCACTCGCCCGCCCCTCCACTCGCTATTAATTAGGATGAACGAAACATGGCTCTCCGGCCAGAGGGACCAGAGTCACTCACTGAAGTTGCAGAAGTTTTACTGTCAGCAAAGTTGCCTTAAGACTTCACAGATCTGCCGTGGCCACGGGCTTTTTTCTGCATTTTGTCTTTTTTTTCCTCAAATGGCATTCAGTGCGGGCAGCACTAAGGCGCTCTGGGCACAGTTTGGACAGGAAAGATTAAAAATTGAAAAGAAGAGGACATGAAGAGGGAGATTTCAAACACGTCCTTCATCTTGGAGGGTCAGGACTTCCTTCTGGCACACAGCACCAGCTACAGGCCTCCGCACATCCTCGGTGCGTGCTCGGAGCCAGAAGGGCCCATGCTCAAGTGGGCCCGCCAGCTCAGTCAGTTCAGGGAAAACAGCCTTGTTCGGAGAATAGCTTGGGAGGCAAGAGCTCCTAGCACAATTCCCAGTGCAATCCCTACTGACTGAGAAACATTAAAAAAAAAAAAAAAAATCTTTTTCCATCTATTCACTAGCAAAAAAGGCAAAAAAGCTGTAAATCTTTTTAGTACAATTTATTATATTATACTTGTAACAAGATCTTTCACACAGACAAAAAACGGTGCCTAGAGTCGGGTTCTTAAATCCATAATTCAGCACTTCAGGGAAATTGAAAAATATTTTAACTGGGACTGCAGCAGGAGCTGCTGGATGCTCAGGGGTTTTGCAAAAGTCCAGCAAACCCACGGCAGCAAAGGGGTCTCCTGCCACAGACTTCAGCAGCCTCTCTACTTAAATGCTTGACTAGATTTAGGGGGTTTAGATTTAGGCACCCATTTTTTAACTGCTCTTCATAACGTTTTAAGTTAGTGCACAGTCACAATCAGGCAGACTTTTGTGTTCCCCGTGACTTAGAAATTAAGAAAAAATCATCAGTCACTGACAGTTTGTCTTCCTTCACTTCTCCACACCTCAGTCCCTGCAGCAATCTCTCAGATTACATACTTTTCCATCATTTACCCAGCTTTCATATCAATGTCTTCACAGAAAAAAGTCCCAGAAAAGGTAACCTGGACTCAGCTTTTATCCTAACCTAAATGGTTGCTGCAGGGGAGGAGAGGGTAAGAAGCCAGTCTAATTTTTACAGTTCCTCTCCCAACAGTGCTTCAATCTGCTGACACCTCTGAATGATGCAGGAAACATTTTTGCACATGTATTTTCAGAGACCATCGATTTTTCAATGCTAGAATTACTTGGGGGGGTCACTGACTTTTCCTCTGTGCCTGTAACCGCCTGCCTCCGAGCACCATGGAACAGGCTGACCTTCCCACTGGTTTGCTGTAGCTGTGGGGAGAGTTGTTAGAATTCAGATTTTCAACAGAGTCTTTTAAATTTGGGTCATTCACTGTTTGGGTGCATCATGTTGAAAGCCTGTGGCTTGACTTTCTGAGGTGCCCAGAGCTCCCACTTGTGTTAGGCAGGGACAAAACGTTCCAGGTCGGTGGGAGCACTGTGGGGACTGGGTCGCCTGTGCTCACAGGGAGCCGAAAGACCCGCAAGGCAGAAGGTACTATCAAAGCGTTTGAGCAGACAGAGGGCAATTCAGAGCACGATCATCTGCCACTGCCACCTGCCCCGTCCCGGAGGTCACTGGGTCCCTGCACCAGGGCAGCAGCAGCAGAACACGAGCTCTTCCATCTCAGCAATGTTCCTGTTGGCTCCGGCTGCTGATAAAAGGAAGGCTGCTCCAATGCCACAAGCTGTGAACTGCTTCGACTGAGATCCACCTCCGCCCCTGCATGAGGAAGCACCTTGAGGAAACGGACAGAGCAGATGCCATCACCTGCTTTGGCCACCTGCGCTCTTTCCTTCCCGAGGCACAAGCTGGAGCCCTTTGCGCTCCCCTGCTGTTGCGGTCACTGTCCCCAGCCTTCCTGGGTCTGTCCCATGCTATAAGCCTGGGTGAAAAACTCTACCTAGTCTGGGTCTTTTATAGTGCTGTCTATCTGAGCACCCATATGCTCTATACAAGGGGGACAGAAAAGCAAAATAACCAGTTGTCAGACACTAAGGCTAAATGTCATGTGAAGTCAACAATTTAAATAAGGAGGCGCAGGTATGGCAACACACCCCTTCAAGGCTGAGGAGAGACAGAGGGCCTTAACTTCCTATACAGCTGCCCTTGTCTCCTTTAAGGTGCAGGAAAAGAAGTGAGAGCATCCAAACGCTATCGAGCCAGCGAGGACACCCACTATCTTTCATGCCCCCTCTTGTGCCCTGCCAGGATCCCAGCTGGGCTCTGCTGCCTGCCCAGCACAGCATTTCTCCTCGGGAACATGTGGGGACACCACACGTATACCATCCTACAAGGGATGAAAGCCTTTCAGGAATCAGATACGATGAAGAACCACATTATTTTCTCAGGAGATTTATATTGCTCGTGGGATGTTGCTTAACAGATCTTTCTCTCCCTCTTCCTTGGTCCCAAAACAATGCTTCTGACAGAACAGAAAGGCAGAAAACTTCAAATGGTTTATGATTTGTTCTTTTATGCAGATGTTTCACAAACATTTAAAATAACAATCCACCCTGGGAACATAGTGGGTGAAAGGCAACGTGGCCGAGGACTTCTGGGTCCTATTCTCGGCCCCATCAGTCATCGCCTGTGTCATCTCATCCGAGTCACCACAGGATTACTTCGTGCCTCTGCCTCCTGCCCCTTTTTCTGCTGCATCTCTTTAGATGGTGAGCACGTCGTGGGGCAGGAACTGTTTCTTTTAAAAATGTTTGCGTAGTGCCTGAAATAATGAGAACCCTATGTGGGACTGGCTTGCAAATGAGATGCTTTGTATTTTAGTATCGACATAGTCTTTCAGGCAGCCCTAAAGCTGATATTGAATGGGAGCTGACAGACTTAGATGTACTTAAAGCAAAAACAAACAAACAATCAAACAAATAAGGGCTAAGTCATAGTGTAATATTAACCATATGCTCCATACAGGACTGACAGAGATTTTGCACTTATTCCTGAAGGTCTGTGCTAGGCCAAAGGTTACCATATGCTGTAGGAATGCTCTGCAAACACCAACGAGTGGCCATGGAAGTTGAAAACTTGAAGTTGTTATACAGTCAAAGGTGGTTAATTGCACCTTCTACAACCTGTTTGCCCAGGTATATAGAGCATTCAACTGCTCAGCTACAAGACATGTTACCTTTTCTCCTCACACATGACTAATTTTCTACATACCATTTAAAAGAAAACACAAATAAAAGTGGTTTTCAAACAGAACAGGATTTCTTCTCCAGCATGGCCTCTACAAACCTTTAATGAGTTCTACAGTGACTGGTCAGGAAGAGAAGATCAAGAGCCACAGCCGAGTGGCTTAGAAAGGAAAGGGAATGGGGTTTTAAGCAGGAAAAGCAAATTCTGGTATTGCCAGGAACTGTTTTCTGCTTATGCTATAAGGTGTCCATCTATTTCGCAAGAGGTTAACTCCTTTCACACACCGCATGCATCAGGCAACTTCCCTTGGCCTCTGGTGTGGACAAAGGCATGTGATAAAGACTATTTTCCAAAAGTGCTCAACTCTTAAGTGTTATGGATGTTTCAGCCTAAATCAAGAGCAAGAATACAGATGAACTTCAAAGAACATGGATCCACAAAGGCTACATTTATACTGACAAACTGACTTGTTCTTCAAGGACTGTGAAAGCAGGGACAAGAAAAATGGAGCAGGCAAGCACATCAGAAGCATGAATGAGATTTGGTTTATATCACCTTATTGTGGGACCTAATTATAATCAACAGAAAAGGAAAGAAAAATAACTGTATTTGTCTGCCAATATGACTCAGTGGAGCTGTGTTCAAACTGAACGATAGGCATCCTTCTCCCAGGGATGGCTCAAGCTGTGGGGGAAGATGTTCCTCTGCAGGGAAGTGTCTCCTCATTCACAGAAACTAAATGAAGGAACATGCTAAGATGAGGAACACCAAGCTAAATTGCAATAGGAAAGTGCCCCTAAGGCACATATGAGACTTCCCCTGCCACTGTGAAGTGTAAATACAAATTATAGAATGTATAGAGGTGCAAAAACCACTGGAAATCAGTCTGATGTGGAGGTGGAAGGCAGAGTGGGAATTAGGACTTCCGACAGTATAATCCAGCCATAGTCCCATGGTCTTGGTTCAAATGTTCAAAAGCCAGTGGTGATTTAGGTTCCTAATTGCACCAGAGTCTGTTGAGGCACCTCTGTCCCCACTACCTAAGCAGCTGAATAATCTGTCACAAAATACCTGCCCTGGTACCTCAGCAAAGAAGTACTCCAAACCACTGGCTTCTTTGGAAACAGTTGTCCCCACCCACACTTTGTGAAGAAGGAATAAACAATAAAGCCATAAACCTAGGAAAAAAAACCCAAAATGGCAAAGCCATTCACACCTGGTAGAAGATGTGAGAGAGCGTGCTAGTAAAGTGACTCGGGGAAGAAAGCTTGCCAAAAGTTATTTTATTAATCAAGACAGATAGGAGAAGACCGGGTGCTGGAGCCTGATGCTAAGCTTTGCCCTAAAGGTATGGGAAGTATAGGCTGCAACTGAGCAAAAGGGAAAGCAGAAGAAACCCTAAATACTGAAGGCTGGAAGGAATGTGTTGTCTGCCAAGCTCAGTTGCAGACTAGACCCCTGCAGCTGGATTCCCAGTTCCGACTTTCAGGAAAAACACTCTGAAAAGACCAAATGGCAAGCTCAGTGCTGACTAGGAAGCAGGTCTGGTTAACATTATGAAAGGAACTAAATTTCCCCTCCCCCAGCCTCTTCAAGGGCCAGAGATATGAGCGCAAAATAGGTTGAGTTTTTCCCTGTGGTCAAAGACTGGTGTTTTATTTATTTGCAGTCAGTAATGTTGGACTTCTGTCATATTTTGCTGTGGTAATCTATTAGTTAATAAAGTCCTGTGGACACTGGCCAATGCCTTTGCTTGACAGGGACTGTTTTCTGACATTGCACCTGGCCAAGAGGATAATTTTTTTTACTGAGAGAGGAGGGGAATTAAAGGTATAACAAGAAATTGGTTTATAGCCTGAAGGAAGGGGACTTGTCAACCCTCACAACACTTTTTTTCCTTAACGTGTTAGATGAATACAGCTGCTTACGCCACATAGCACTTATGTGTATATATCAAGCTACTTTTAAATCCTAAACGGCACGTACCCTGGTGATTTCCCCTTTGCAACCAAAGCAAAAGTGTGCCCAGTCACTGCTTATGAAAGCACTGGGTTTTATCCTTTCTAAAAGTCCAGAGCAAGACCCCTCGAACAGCTACTTATTCCCCTGTCCCAGGTAGGCAACCCAGCTCTTGCCATCCCCTGTGCTGACAGCCATCTGCCGTAGTCAGATTTTATAGCCTTGCCTCAAGGTGAGGACCTTACTGCTGCTCACTGCCAGCTCAGAGCATTTGTTCCCATCCTGCAGACCTGAAACTTGAACATTATTAGACTTTCAGGATGGAAGCGTAATGCAGCGACACCATAATACCAGTCCTGCCTATTACAGGGACGAAAAGTGTGAAAAGAAGGACCTCTCTGCCTTCGTAGTGAGAACATTTCAAGACAGCAGCTACTAGGCCTGGGAAAATAAGCCTGGGGAATTAAACAAGAGAAAATTATAAACTGTTGAAGTTCTGGAGTATTTCCAGGTATTCAAACAGGTAATAGAGTTCTTTAAATAAGTGGAAATAGTTTCAAAACGTCAACTTTGCCACATTGTATAGCATCTTCCTTCTGGTCCAGCTCCAGTCTGGGAGATTTCTTCATGCACAAGCTCAGAGAAAAACACCTACTGCAGAAATACAGCAAAACTCCACAGCATTTCAGTGGGGTGGGGGTGGGGGGGTGTTCAGCTGGCACATGTCTAATGCTTTCATGATTTCCTATTGGGCAGATGGCTTTGGGGAAATGTTTGTATGACCTACTGCCCAAAGAGCATCAAGGAACTATCCACAGAACTAAATAAGCAAGCTAGATAAATGCAACACTTAAGGACTCTGACAACAAAAACAGTTACAAGGCTGTTGGGTTCTTGGTAACCCAAACAAACATTTTGGCCAAAACTTTACAGCTAGTTTCAATTAAGTGGGTGGCACAGAAGAGCAGTAGCCCTACTGACTCCCAAAGCCCACCAAGAGAAATCAACAGGTATGTCAGAAATAAAAAAATATAATGGCATTTCAGGTAGGACACAGCACATAAGTTTGCTTCTGAGGAATGACGGCATTTTGAATCTATGTGGATAACCCATTAAACTCCCCACACTCTTCAAGATCTTTTTACCTTCTCAATATCCAACATTAATTTGGGATAAAGACTGCTACTTGCATCTTTCAAAAACTGTTCTTTTTCTCTGCAGCCCTGGCTAGGACAACAATAATATACTCATAAAGTACAACCGTCTACCTGTAAATATATTATAAAAATGGATGAACTGTAACTTCAGCACCTCTAAAGTTCTGTAGATTGTCTTTGATCCAGAGGTATAGGAAAACAAGGCAGATAGTGATTATTGGTTACTCATGAGAACTGTTGCTGGTTAGGAGATGACACAGATCTCCCAATTCTCATCAATGTTCACAGACTTCAAGACAATCCCCCTTTTTTATATTAATGATCACAAATCAAATGCAAGATTTACACTATTTTGTATTTAGCTCACCATTCTATGGAACTGAAATCTGGGCAAACCAAATCTGACAAACTGAACTCAAAGTTACCAAGTTCAACAAAGCTTGAGAAAAATACACAGCTGCATAAGAGAGGAGAACAAGGTGGGTGGGTGTGTGGAGAGAGACCAGGAGAGACCAGCATCACTCAACCATGGAACAGCCCAAGCTCAGAGAATCCACTCCAGTGAAAGCTGATGAAAATCTAGCTCAGTTCACTCCATTGCTCAGAGTGACTTATTCCTCCATATGGCTCCATAACAAAAGCACTCCTGATGTCAGTAACATGTGGAGAGAGCAAATATTTCTCAATTGCAAATGATTCATTGACTCAATAAGCATCTGGCCTAAACATCTGATATATATTTAAAATTCAATCTATTTCCTAAAAAATATTCCTTATTTTTCAAGTGATCAAAACCAAACGACAACAGTAAAAGAGGTAACAGGATAGTCTTTCCTGATGCCATTTGTGATCAGAGGCAAAAGCTGTTTACCATTGGTGTGGACCAGACTGGGAGCAATTCTTTGCTAAAGCCCTTCAGCTGCTGCTTTCTCAAGCAGAAGAAACTGAACGCATGCAAGTAACTGGGCAGTTAGCGACCAGCGATGCTACTGCAGTCCTCGGGGAACAATTTGGCCAGGGAGGTGCTGATAACATTCCTACGCAGGGGGCTATTCCCAAAGGCAATTAGTGACTCACACTGCCACGAGCCACGAGCGCACCCACCCCAGGAGGACATGGCTCCGGCTCCAAGTCACACCCTTCACCGCTGGTCTCTATCAGATGACTTTTGCCACGCAAGGAAACCGGCATAAGTTACAGATCA
This sequence comes from Elanus axillaris, assembly GCA_026212715.1. NCBI lineage: Eukaryota > Metazoa > Chordata > Aves > Accipitriformes > Accipitridae > Elanus > Elanus axillaris. Next base: position 2,447,840 of record JANZLQ010000029.1, on the reverse strand, counting down.
ATTTATCAGTTCGGAGCTGGATCAAGCACCAGCCCTCCAGGTCATTGTGGCTCCAGTATACATGAATCAACATTATTATGGCATTAAAATTCTCATGCGATTGCTTTTAACTTTTGCACAGTGTGTGCTTAGGACTGCAGAGTGGGGGTTCTGCGCAGACAAACAACTGCATGTTTTAGGCCAGCTTCAGCTGTGTCTCTGGAATTATGTTCCTCCTCTCCTGGATAATCCAGAGCAAGACACTTCAGTTCCATGCACGCATTTCCCCTCTCTTCTCTATCTAGAAACAAAGCAGCCTGGTCACAGGGATCACTGTACACAGCATCCCTCTGTGGCATGCAGCACAGTTGGGATGTGAAGGAGCATACACAAGGACAAGTTGTTATCATTCACTCCTCCAGCATTTTTAATTCTTTTTCTTCCCCATTTTTGCTGGATTAAGCTTTTCTAACGTAACAGGGCTGACTCTGGGTGTCTGGGCTAGACTTAAAGTTCAATGAGGTTCATTATTTTCCAGGAAACACTCTTCCTTCCTCTCCTTCCATGATTGTTCCCACAGGTTTTAAGAGTTTCTTGTTTTGTTTTTTTTTTCTCCCTTTCTGGGTTTGACCTTTGTTCAGTTGCTCTTTTAGCAAGTCTTGTGGGTCAGTCCTAAAGAGGACTTAGCTAGACAGACTGCAAGTCTCAGAGCTTCACGTATGGGCTCAACCAGTGCTTGGTTCTCACCTTACTCCACGTGGAGATTATACCTCCCAACAGACTGCACACGGGCTGTTGCTCTCATCAGCTCAGGAGTTCATTCCTGCCCCTGCCTGCTGCAAGCAAGGATGGCTACAAGAAAGGCAAGGTGGTTTGCCTTTGCTTTGCAAAATTTAAAGGCAGCATTTCTGGGAACTAAGTCCCTTATTGAAGAAGGAATACCTTCCTTGCCCGGACATACCAAGGCTTTTCATGAAACCTATTTATATGTGTGTGTACGTGTATAAAATAATACAGAAATAATACAGAAATAAAATCTGCCGTCTTCCTCCATCACTTCCCACAAGTGTCCCTTCTCCACTCCCAGTTAAGTACTTACCATCTAGCAAACCTGACTACAATTATTGAGCTGCCTAATATCACTCTCCTGGCAGAGGAGACAAGACCTCAGATAAGTATTAGCTGACCTAAAGCCTCTGCATCTTTTCTCTCCTTTCAACACAGTTCCTTTGGCTCATGACTGCTCCTGCCCTTCTTTCTTAAGGATCCCTCAAACATAGGCCAGTGTTATAATTAACATTGCCCTGCCCACTGCTGACTTGATTGCCTGCTGTCTTTGCCAATCTGATAATGCATGTACTAAACAGTTTAAATGTTCATCAGGTTGTCTAAGTTGCTCATGTTGGAAGGCTCATCCAGAACTCAAATGGTGGGAATTTCCTCTTAAATCTACTGACTATACTCTTAAATCTACAGTTCATGGATTTTTTTCTTATACTCACTGTCCTTCAGTTCCAATTACTCTTATTTGCACCTTTCACCTTCTGTAGTTACTGAATGTGAGTGAAGCCCGTTTAGCCTCTCACAAGACAGGTTTTCCAGCCTCCTGGTTATTCCGCTAGCCCTACACTGCACCTACTTCCAGCGCAGACTGCTCATTTTTTAAAATTCTTCCTTTGAAGGCAGCTGCCCAGAACCGTACGCAGTGTTTCACATGAGATCTCTCTCACCAGCACCTGGCTCGGCAGCATGACTCCAATGCTTCCCCCTGCCCTGGAAAGGGTTGCACCGGTGCCGCATCCAACTCAAACTTCCTGTGACTCACAACAGCATCCCAGCTTTCATGTCCTCTGAACCCTTCAGCTTCGGTTCATTGCCAAAATGTTTATTATTTCTCCCTAAATGCTGTGAGATCTTATCTTCTGCAGTGTTACATTTTACATTGCTTCTGCTACTGTGATTACTTCATTCTCCTTGTTGAGATCTAGATCCCGCTCTTTATGGATAACGTTTCCCAACTCCAAGTCATCAGCATACTCCTACATTGACACTTTGTGAAAATATTAATGCAACTTGGTCACCAGATTTATTTTTATGAAACTCTGCCAAGAAGACTCCTTCAAATCTATTATTTCTTTTTCCCACATAAGTCACTGCTGTTGCCTTATTAGCCAGTTCCTTACCCATGTTAAATAATAATTTTAGCAGAATTCAAACATTATGAGAATAGAAATTTAAAAATTATAAATGCTTAAAGTTGTGAAAGATGAAAATACTGTGTATTTTCTATATATAAACACTGTTACATTACAAAAGGAAACAACCCTGCTAATCTGTTGTGAGTAGGTTTTGCCTTTCTTTTTTCCCCTCTTGGTCACTTGCTTGCATGTGTTTAAGAATTCTTCCCCTCAAAATCTGTACTGGATATTTTTTAGTATTTGAGGGTAGATTGACAGGAGGGTAGGTATTATAATCCTGTAACACTACCTTCTTAAAGACAGGTACTTACATTTTCTGTTCATTCACCACACATTGAATTCCCAAATTCAATAATTTGAATCAAAGTTCTAATAAAAATAATGACCAATAATGTAATGTGTGAGATTTTCTTAGTTTTTTGAGACAGAAATGGAGATGAAACAGCTTCTTTCTCTAGCTCTTCTATTGGAGGTACATAGGCCAGCTCCACCTTCACTACCAAAGCAAAAGGAACAGGCACTCTTAATTTGACCTAGCTGATGCAAAAATCTGTGTTTAAAAAATAATCAGAATTGTAGGTCTTCATGAGCTAGTAGGTTTTAAGTTCTAATAACACATTTCCCACAGTCTTTAATTCAATCTGCTAACAAATACAAAAACTACAGTGTCCTTTACTTGGCTAGACTTTGAGCCGATGTTGCATTAACACTTCTCTCCTGGTAGTGAGAGGACCTTAGACCAGCAATGTCTAACCAAGACCCTCCAAGTCTTTCTGGCATGTTTGGCCCATGACTGCTCCTGCCTCCCTCTCCAAGGAATCCCTGAAATACAAGCTGCATGAATTGCTTTTGCCAGGTGCCAGGTGCAATTTCTGCACACACAGGTTGACGTTAATCTCCCACGACACCGGGACATGACAAATATAATCCCCCTGGGGATGGAAAAAATATAAAGCATCCTGATTTTCCTCTTCTATCCTCATATAAAGCTGGTTACAAGGAAGAGAGCACCCCATAGGTTTGTTGCTTACTGAGATATGTCTGTTCAGTCCTCCTTCTGCATCAAATTGCCCTAAATTTGTGACTCTACAGCTATGGATTGTCCAAGTTTCCTTCACTCCCAAACAGGCTCATGGGTTTGGAGACATCTTATTGACCAAACACAGCAAAGGAAAACAAAATTTAAAAAATCTTATTTCCATCCCTTTGGATCAGATCTAATGCTGGAGACTAAATTTAAAGGGAAAAAAAAAAAAAAGCAGGTAGGAAAGAAAGAAAAGCTGCAGCAGCAGAGGACTAAACTCCAAGCCAGAAGTTATCTAATATTTACCACAAGCAATTCTGCTGAACTAATAAAATCTGCATGAACTCCAGGCAAGGTAAAGGCTCACACAACCGACCAATCAACTTGTTAGCATCAATCAATCCACTCTTCTGGTAACCCACCACACAGCCTCTGTGTGAAGCTCCCTGTCCCCTACCAGGACAACATGGTGGACAAGCACGCTTGAACCCTTCTCCATTCCTGCTGGTTTTCTGTGATGGCCTCATCACCCAGGAGCAGGCCATTAATGACAGGCACACACGTGGTCTGGCTGCCAATATTCATTAGCAAGGACTCAATACTCGCAAAGCGAGGAAAACCGGGGTCATTGAAAGTCAGCAAGCTCAGCACCCTTTCTTGGGGGTGCCCAGTGCCCCTAAAGATCAGGCCCTCGGGTACTCACTACATGAAGACATGAATAGACCTTTCTCTCTGCCCTTACCGGAGACACTGGCAGTATTGTTAAAGCACAAGCACAACTGAGTCTAACGTGGCTGAAAATTTGGCAGCGCCGCGCTGGCCTTTTTGCTTCAGCGTGATCAAATGGCAGCATTGCTCACCCAGTGTGCAGGGCATGAAAGGATTAGCCGCCCTCCCCCAGCAAGCAGGTGAGCCGAAACCCTTTCCAATTCACTACATGTCAGTTTACAAGTAAAACATAAGGTATAAATGCAGCTATTGTTAAGGTGAAGCAGCCATCCTGGCTGGGGAGTTAGATTAGCAATTTACCCTTTGTAAAAGGATTAGCAGAGCCCTATTGTTTCAGTGTTTATTCATCAATTTGCATTTTTAAAAGGGGGTATATATCTGACAAGGGCCCACGTTCTCCTTGTACCCTGGGCGGCAACGTTTTCTTCCAACTCCCCATTGCCAGAACCTACCAGAGCATTTTACAGACCAGAAATTGAAGAGAAATCAAATCTTTGGCACTACTACTGCTCACACAACAACATTTTGTTGGGTTGACTGTCACTTGTCTTTCAGCTGAGAGCAACTGCAGGGTTGCTGCTAGCCATGTAGATCAAACACCAGAACTGGTTTTCTACTTTTCCTCACATAGCTGAGCTGAACACACAGATATTTGCAGCTCATTCACCGTAGTTTCTACGCACGTAGGCTGCAGTACCGTCTGTGGCAGGTCACTCACTCACATGGATCACAGGCAACAGAGCATTAGGATGAAGCATCTCTGTAATTAGCACTGATTCCACACTTGTGGGTCTTCCAAGCCCCTCAAATAATTCACACGGCTTTCACTGGGCTCGCAAAAGCCTGTTTTTTTTTTTTTTCACTGATGTGGGTGTTGGTGAAGAAATGATTTGGCTCAAGCACAGAGGTTAGCACCAACGCAGCTGTTCTCAGCATCCCAACATCTCCAATGGGTCCTCAGCTTAGGTTGTGTTGGGCTTTGGGTGCCTTGTAATCGAGTATTTATGGCTGCAACGACTAATTCAGTCTCCACAGGCCACAGGGACTCCTCACTGGAGTTCAAGTTGAGGGAAGAGGTTTCACACAGAGCTGTTCGCAGCACGGGAGAGGGGGAGCGCCGCTCACCCAGCAAACTCCACCAGGAGCGCAGGCTGGCCATTTGGCAGACAACAGCTGCTCGCTCGGATTAGGTAAAAATTCCTGCCTCAGAGGGAACGGGGATGTTTTGGAAGGTAAGTGAGAGAGCAGATTTTTTAATTAAAGTGACGCCAGTGCATTTGCGCTCTGGTGCAGCCCCACACCCTGCTTTTTCATAAGACAGCGATTTAGGAAGCCATTCTTTTAAACCATAAAACAGTTCAGAAGACAAACAAGCATCCAGCTGTGCTAAATTACTTTCCCACTCCCCCAGGACCCAGCAGCAAACTATAGCATGTATTTTACAGGCATATGATTTATTTATGTGGAATAACATACAGGTATTGGGTTTGACCCATAAAACCCCTCTACGGCCGGGGGCCTACATATCCAAAAGCCTTCTCCCAGCCCAGGCTCCACTGCCACAGCTGTGCAGGAGCAGGACCTCCGTTCATGAGAGGGGGAGAAGCAACTGCAGGGTGTTCCCGTTTTTTTTGTAACTCCCTCCACCCACCCATTTCTTTTTCTTTTTCTCTAACAATTCTAGTTTGTTGATCACCAGGCATCTTGCACAGGCAATTAATTTCTCCTGGTCATGGGGGAAATAAGGAGGCTCTGGTGGGACATGCTGTAAAGATCTTAAAATATGTTCTGTGCTGCTGGCTTACTGCAGATACTCTGATTCATGGTCGAAAAGGGAGGCCATGAGTGGTCTTGACTACGGACATGAATTTAGGAATCATCAAGGAGCACACAAGGCAAGCGATAGGCATTCTGCTCTGTGGATCACACACAAACATTTAATAAAAAAACCAAAACCACACACACAAAAGGAAGGGAGAGTGGCAGTTCACATGCAAGGGACAGACCCTGTCCCACAGAGCTTGCAATTTACATTTATATTAGCACAAGTAGCAGTAGCATTGCAGGGAAGGTGGATAAGGGTTACAACAACAAAACTTTGTGGCTGGCCTGCATTGTAATATCACTAATTAGACAAAATGAAAGGTTTCTAGTTAGTAAATCAGTGCTACTGACCCTTCCATAAATTTGAGGGAGGTACACAAATACCTGTGGGATAAACTCTTTGATTGGATTTAGCCATTCTGCTCTCTAGAGTAATGGCTTTCAATCAATGGTCTTTGAGGTCTGCTTTAAAGATATGTGAAAGGTATCTTAAGAAGGAACAAGCCTATTCCCTAAACTTACATTCACTCTATATCCCTGAGTATTTCTGGTGGGCAGGAAAGAATAAATCATGTAATATTGTAAGCAATTGCTCTAGAATGACAGATGGGGAGAAGATTTCTTCCTCTTCTTTCTCAACAGAGAAAATCAATTACCACATCCTCATGGACAAGGGCTGGCAATTTCCCAGCACATGGAGCTACTCGTGTCTCTATAGGAGCTGGACTAATAAGGCTGACCACTGGTGAGCCTTCAAGTGCCTGTAAACACTGACCTATATATCGATGTTGCAAACTTGTGAGCATGTCTTCTCAACAGATCTGCAGAGGCCTCAGTCATCTTTTAGATGGGACTAGCGTAGCTATTATCAATAAATATCTAATCATACCTCAACATACCAACAGCCCCCCCACATTCATCTATCACCAGGTGCCATGGCTACAACAGAACACATAGCAGCAAAGCAATGGCACTAGCGGCACCGCCACCATGCTTTTATCCGTGTTGTATGCACCTCCCTTCATGAGGCAGTGGCACGGTCCCGGCAGGCAGTGGTGTTGGCACAGGCAATTATTCACAGCTCTTCCCATAACAGGGCCCCTCTTCCTTCTGGTTTGCTAAGGTTCCCCTCTCAATATGGAAAGGGAGAAGTGATTGCAACCCTCCCACACCTCTTGACGCTCCGCCAAAGGATAGCGGCCTAAGATCCATCTGTGAAGACAACTGCCAATGCCAAGAACCATAGTGAAGTGTAGTTTCTGTCCAGCTCTATGTTCAAGGTTTGATACTGCAGGTGGAATGACTACCAGGCATGGCTGAAATGAGAGCTGCGTGAACACAACTGAATATATTGCCTGATCCAAAGAAAGACAGAAAGAAAAAATCAATCACTCAGCACTGAGAATGCCTTCCCATTCAGGTAGCTTGAAACAGACCAGGGAACTCCTGGTATTGTTAATATTTAAGCCAGTTTATTTTTCTATACTGGATTATCACCATATTTTCAGCCTAATACTCTGCTTCTATAAACTTTCTGGATTTAAATGCGGAAATAGAAATACATTCAAAGCCAGATGAGGTTTTGGATGGCAACCACGTTCTGGCAGTTCAGCAGAATTTGTGTAAGCACACACGTCTGGATGGGACTTCGGCACAGAAACTGCAATCCCTTACGAAGGTACCCTTTCTTGCCATACTACAGATTCCCCTTCCACACCCTGCCAAAATCACTCACTGAGGGTATGAGGCTTCCTGAATTCAGCAGTTGGCTGGAATCAAGACACTTTCTATTTTAAATCCAAAAATACCAAAAGGCAAATCAATTATGGTTTTAGAATGCCCACAATTGGCTGCTTTAAGCAAAACAGTAAGTCGATAACCAGTTCTTGTTTATTTAGTTTTAAAGCACACAGAGGGAAGAGATATTGTTAGAAGAAACAAATAAACATCACAGAAAAAATGATAGAAAATCTGAATATGAATCTAAATATGAATAAAGGTTTCTTGGAGATACCCAAATCAGAAGATGGCATTGTCCAAATATGCTTCCTTCAGAAAAGCAGGCAGGTAGATGGCATTGCTGTGTACAGTTTTCAGCAAAACCTGTATTTTTGTTATTTGTCTGTACAATACATTAGTAAAGATGACTCTTAACCTCCTTCTGGAGCCCACATATGTTCTGCAGTGATAGTAAAGAACGGAACATAGAAAGCACAGTGTTGTGTTTATGAAGAACTAAGGTACAAGACCTAAGTGTCAAACTGGACTCCACTCTGCTATATTCCAGGGATCCTATCAGCACAAAATAGCAATTCTGCTTCAAAAAATACTGTACTACTGGATGACCAGAGAGTATTTCATGGTCAAGGCTAAATAGACACCAGTGCACCAAGTAAAATAGCTTCATCCCATCAAATATTCTAGAGAGTACTGTGACTACTGTTTAAAGTCAAACAAGAGTGAATTGATAAGGCAGGGGTCAACAATTAGTTTTCATATAAGACATTTCACAAAAAGCAGACTAGATCATACTACAGTAACTTTTATTGCAGACATCAGTAGGCCAGCACAGCTATTCATAAGTATTATATATACACAAGTGCCTCATGCTTAGGCCAGCCAGCATAGAGCTAAAATGGAAGCATATAACAAATTAGTGTTAATAAGCAAACAATCATTGGAAGTGTTAACAAGTGATGGTGGAGAGGCTCTGTTTTTCATTTTATTACTGATCTCTAGTAAGTGTTATTATCCTCATAGAATAACATTTTATTATGAAATGCACATGCACAGCATTAAAGCCTTTTGATAGTCCAGTGCTTGCCAGCAGCAGCAAAACTGTAAACAAAGTGAAAGAATAATTTCTGAAATGCCAACAGCCATTAGTATTCACAAAGTTTATAGGATGCAGAGAGGGCAATATGCTGCGGCATAAATAACAGGAATTTACTATGACCTGGGGATCTAAGGAATCAACTGAATATTCAGTTTCTTCCCATATTTCAAAAGAGTCTAAACATAGATGCTTAATCTCAATTCATTTGTGCCTGAACTAGGGTCTTAAGTCTGTTAGATATTTTCAGTTCTTTTTAGCCAATAGATTCCTTTGACATTTCCCTCTTTTATATTACAGCAAACAGCTGCAACTAATAATTTTTCATTATGGCTTTGTATATTTGTTTACAACAAATTTTACTTAAACAACAAAAATGCAACTGAGCAACTTCTGCTCACTGTAGAAATGAGATTTTTCTGAAGATTGGCCAAATTGGACATGGTATCAGATACAATTAGGACAATGAGTTTATTCTAAACTATAGCTAGGAAGAAGACATGGGTTGAGAAAAAAAACCACTTTGAAATGAAGGAGCTTACAGGACAAGACAAAGAAAGACTCAATCTTTGCCTGCTTTCTATTACTGTTCATCACAACCAGATAACCTGAAAGTTATTGATACATTTTAAATGACTACCTATTTATTTATTGCAATCATTTCTTCAGCTTTGACATGCAACCAAAACAGTAAATCAATGAGGCTTCCATTTCTCTATTGCAAATATGCCATCTCCATCTATCAGGAAAAACGGCAACAGGAGCTCAATCTACAACTTCCTATATTATAACTGAGTAGCACCAAGCCCCTCCTGAGCTAACTTCAGCAGCAACACAACACAGCAGATAAAGTGCACACAAGTCCCTTTACTGCCACGTGTAAGCTAAACTTAGGAAAGTTTACTGAATTACTAAATAAGCAATTACTATAAAATAAGATATTAAATACAGATAGGGTTCTGCCAACCCAGCTACTTTTTTTTTTAAATTCTTCCCCACAGAAATACCAGAAATACTGAAGTAAGCAGGATGCCTTCCCCTCCTACACGTACCTCTATCTTCAGAAGATAGCCAAAAATCAGTGAGGAAAACAAAATAATGTAATACAGCAAAGTCCTACTGGGGAATAGGGTTTTAATGAACACACAAAGCAACTAGGTGACATCTTTATCAGCCCTCATAAACCTTGATTGAATACACAGTGATAAGGCCTGTTTAAACTGTCATCCTCATGATAACACAGGCAGAGACAACGCGGGCCTTAGCAACGACCTGTGTAAGAGAGGCCCTTCCAAAAGTGCAGGCACCATTAGGTAATGTATATCACGTAAACAGTTCAAAGCTTGTGCGGCTGGTTTGTTTGTGCGATGGTGGGAGGCGGAGGGCTGGCCGAGAGGGTATACGCATATCTTGTCGCAGCACCCGGCTTGAAAGGGCATTTGCTTCAGAGCTAGTCTGGTTTTGGGTATGGAAAGCTGTCTGGGGAAGACGGGCGCTTTGAGTCAGAGTGACCTTTAGCACTTAGATCTGCAAACACCAAGAATTTAATATACGTGGTTTTAAAGGATTTAAGGGAAGCCTGCTCTGAGGGGTTTGGGGCATTATTTGTTTGGTTTGTGGTTTTTTTTTTTTAAACCAACATCATCCATGAGGTACGTAACATTCAGCACTAGGAAGCAAGTGGGCATTTGGGGCCAGCGTGACTACAAAAGTTGGCAGTGACATGACTTCTGTCAGAGGATCTGGCCTTGGCCATCCAGGATACTTATTGAAAAAAATTTTTTTAAGCATTTCAAACCCTTTTTAAGCATCTCCAAGAAAAATCTTGGCAACTGCACAGTTAGTAAGCAAGGATTTAATTTATTTGTTTTTCTGTATTTATTTCTAGCTTAAAATAAAATATAAAACTGACACTTGAACTTTTATTCTTTCTCCCCAAAATTGTTCTTCCCTCACTCCAACGCTTGCAGTGACACCCACTGGCTGTGGTAGGTCAAGTTTCAGAGTCATTACTAAAATGCTTCAGCACACTGACAAGATCACTGAGACAGACTCAGGAAAACACTGCCACCAAGAAGTTGGCATTTTGTCAGCTTGCTTCATATTGTAACTCAGTACCTGTATTCAATAGTTTTCTTCCATTAATAGCTTTAATAAGTAAATAATGATAAATGGTTACTTGTTAAGTATAATAAAATATACATTTGTATGTAATTACTAGTTAATTAATAATTTCCACTGCTTGGGTGGTGGAAGATATTAGTTCATTTCATGTCTATTTGGTCTTTGGCAAGACTGTGAAGTAGCACTAGTGCTAGGTTTTAGTTTTTCATCAGGAAAACACTAAACTGAGTTGGTACACCACCACATGCCTGGCTGGCAGGGGAGGCACCCAAGCACTATTTTTCTCTTTTCACACATAGGAAAGAGGGGAAACACAAAACTAAGTGACTTGAGTAAACCAAACATATGGAAACCAAATCTAACAAATCCCAGTCTAATGGCCTCAATTAGAAGATGACTTGTTTCTTCAATTCTATTAGAGCTATTTCTCTATAACACATGTAGGTTCTTAACGTTTAAATTATCCAAGTTTAAGCTGGAACACAAATAGCTCCTGTTACATAAAGTGTTCACCAAAAGAAAAAGCTAGGTTTTAATTTAACTATAGCCTGGTAGCTTGGAAAGGATCAAGGGAAACTTCAAAAATACTTGGAATAAAAATTAGAAAAAAAAACCCCAAAACTAATTTTTGCCTGCTCTATGGTATGAGGCAAGAGCAAATGGATCCTAGCTGTGAGCACACAAGGTGTGTTTGCTGACTGACTTAGACTGAAAGCATATTAGTCAACTTCACATTATTTCCAACATCTACGGCCACTAACGTTCTCTCCAGAAGAGGGTCAGAAGCAGAAATAATACTATATTCATGGAAAACACATTTATACAGCACTTCCCGCAGAGCCGGGGAAAAAAAAGTTATCCAATGCATTCCCAGCCAAACTTCCTCCTGAAGCTAAAAATCCTTCCCTTTGATACGAAAGCTGTGTCAGACCACATTTCTGTCCCTGACAAACGAACCGCTCTCCCTTGGCTTGCTCCAGTTTTGGCAGCTGTGCTCAGCAGAATCACACTGTTCTTCCAAGCTAGTCACCACACTTAAAGCCACCACCTTATCTTTCACCTGAACAATATAATAAAAATTAACTATGCACAAGCAAGCAGTTACTGTGGGTAACACTACCCACCTCAGCTCTGGGGCTGGCAGTTCTCTGGTTTAGAAATTCCCTCAATAACCTAACATGTCATTAAAGACCCTCTCTCCTCCCCCTTCTTCCCTTTTTTTGCCTGTCCAGACTCACAGCTATCTACAGAGGTCTTCAATGCTGCATATACACAGTTCACAGCAAAATAAGCTAGGCTTGCTAGCTTCCCTTCTTCCCTCAGATACTCTTTCCGTATCAGGAGGAAATAATTTAACAAAATGTGGGGAAGGACACTTTCAGTCAAACACTGAAAGCTGGTGCCTTTTAGATACCCTTGATCCTAATCCACTGACAACCAATCCAAGGATACACACAGCTGCTTTAGCAACCTTGTTCTAGAGTTCTGGGGTAAGTGTACTGAGCACCATGCCATGGTCTATGTCCAGGTTCCCTGTGGTACTCCTGACCTCCTCTCAGGCTAGGTACCCTTCAAGAAAAGCCAGATGTACCAACTCTTGAAGAATATTATGTTATCATGGATGCACTGCACTTCTGCTCTCACTGCTAGCTACTACTGACAGTACTGTGCCATGAAGACGTCTTAAGCTATATCTACCCTTCAAGCAAAGGTGTAACACTGCAGCTTACATAGCCATCACCCAAGTTAACACTTGGCCACAACAGGGAAAACCTTAACCTAGGATGTGTTAAGCTCTTACCCATCTTCCCTAGAAAAACCTGCCAGCTACAGGCCACCTCTATTAATATTCCTATGAGCATTCAAGCTGGCTAGCTTAATGGTTAAACACCTGTACCTGCTAAAACAATCAGGCCTAATTTTGTAGGAAAGGATGGGCCAAATCCAAGAATTCCAGGTACAGCAGTGATGCCCCCATTGATTTCCCCTCAAAATTTCATGCCATCTGAAAAAGGTAAGGCAGCCCTATATTTGATAGTTGAAGATGGACAGAAAGACCAGACCAAATCAACATTAGAGAATAAAGTCCTTACCTTGTCCTGGAAAGTTATAGAAGATAACACTAGCTCTCCTATAACCCCACAAGGGCATCCTCACACCCTGCAGAAGGAGGGTCTGAGGAGAGGTAGGGTGGTGGTCAGGAAGAGATGGGACAAACACATGGTATATGTTTGATTTCAGCCAATCCGGCCAGCAAGTAGTAATTATGGCAGCATTTTTGGCTAAAGGAAAATTGGCAAGGGAAATGAAAACTCCGCAGTTTCCATCCAGAAGAGGGGGAGATAAAAAAAAATAGAAAAAATACTTCCCTTGTTAAATCCTCCTGTCTAGATGCCCCCCCCTTTTTTTTTTCCTTTTCTGAAGACTATTTGACTACCTCCTCAAAGTTGAGAAACTCCTGCAAAAGTGAAACTACAAAATCAGCCAATGACTAATTTTTCCTGGAGAGCTCAACAACAGCTTGCCAAATCCTGGTGTTACCATTTGATTCAGCATAGCAGATAAATCCTAAAATTAAATGTCTGGTATCCCAATCTTGTTAATGAAGATACGCTTTTCATATCTAATTCATTTCCATGCTACTTACCAATAAAGCAATGTCAGCTCAGGACAAGCAGATGCCCAGAGGGCTTGGCCCACTCAACCCTACTTGGCTGCAGCACTTGTTGCAAGTGTAAGTGGTCTCCAACTACTGCCTGCTGCAGGGCAAGCACCTCACACAGCCAACTACTGAGCAGTTGAGCTGCAATAGTTTTTTTACACTGCTGCCTGTTTGCAGACAGCCGCAGTTCACAGTAAATCCAAGATCACTTACCCCTTTACATCCACTATGTGTTTCAGGAGAAGAGAGTTGTATAGGTAGAAGCGCAGATCCATAACTTCTCCATCAGGGACTGGTAACTCCCACACCTTCCTTCTCCATGTGTGGGATAGTTCCAGTTCAACTATAGGACATATTACTCCAGGGATACTTGGTGTGGAGACCTATCCAGGGTGTTGGGACATGCAAGACAAAGGAGATGGCAGGGTTAGCACAGGATTCAATGTATCCATGACAAGCTCTCAGGAAGAGGCAACAGAAGAATTTAAAACTCTTGAAGAGACCAGTGTGCTTTCAGGCAAATTTGACATCTGCATTACCTCACAAAATTCTTAAGAATTAGGCCTATGATTGCAGTTTAGTTTTAGGTTTCCTCATGCCCTTATTCTAACACACTTTTCTATCCCAACAAGAAGGCATAAAGTGCTTCCAGACTCTGTGCCCTCTACATGAAGTGGTGGGAGAAGAGTTTCAGAGGATAACAGTTACATGAAGACTTCCTCAGCCTTACATAAGACTCAATCACCTGACCAAAACCCAAGAATAATATGAATTAGGTGCTTTAAGTGCCATGTGCTATAGATCAAATACAGTCAAAAACCTTGGGCATGATGCTTTGAATTGTAAGGCTATTCTAGAAACAGCTTAACTAAGGCCTCTATATTAGGAAAAGCAGCCTTGTCTAGATAGATCTGAAGGAGTCTGTATTTTATAGGTCTCATCACAAAGAAGGAGGAAAAGAAGAATGATAGCATTTTATTTCAAAGCCCACAAACTATAACATGCCTATTGGGAAATAAATGCTGTATAGTTGCTATTTATTTTATATAGCTTTCACACAGACTATCACAAGATACCTTATGTTCATATACACAGTAGGGATTATGAAATCTTAGTAGAAGAGTATTACTTGGAATGTGGTTTCAGACTTTATTCAAAGAGGCAGAACTTTTTCCATACTTCCCTACGGAGGCAGCAAGAAGCCCAACAAGAGAACCCTTCTTTATGCAACAGACCCATGCTCTTGCAAGCAATCCTACTGAACTAAACAGGCTTCCTTCAGGCAACTTAAGTGGGCAAAATACACACTACTAGGGAGACAGAAACTTCCATCCAGAGTGAGTTTCTTTAGGAATTACCTTAGTCACCAAAAACTGAACCTGAGGTATGGTAATAATGAACGTTTCAGGCAGCCTATAGAAGGAAAAAGAAAAACCCAACTAACAAACAAATCAAAACCAAACCAAACAACCCAGAAACATTTACTTGATCCTGATTTTCCTCATATGGTTGAGAAGAGTTGCAACTAGACCAAAAGAAGCGCCCTACCCTTTCCTCAGGTGGTAGCCAAAACCTCTTTCTTACATTGCCAATACAGAAAAATAAGGGATGTTGTTAAATTAATGTGAAATCTTGCTAAGACTGAATTCAGGAATTCCTCCTGTCAGTATATGCAATTAAGAGTGGAGTTAGACATAAGGATAGGGCCCCACTGTGCTTATGCCAAAGCACTGTGCCAACCTCAGTGAAATGGAGAAAAGAACTACACTGAGAATGGACATGTGAAGAAGGAATCAAAAAACAGACATAGAAAGAATTTAAATCAAAGACTTGAGTAGCGAGGGACAGAAGCACTGATGACATGAAAAGCAAAAACCATAACAGACGCGAAAGAGAATAACAAGAGTTGCAAATGTGAAGGTAAGCAAGGTCCCCTGTTAAGTCAGCAAGTATAAGTAAGAACCTGTGCCAACTTGAATTACATTGACCATCCTGGATTCCTATTTGTGAAATATAACTTTGGTACAAAGGTTGGAAATTTTTGTCTAGTGAATAGCTGTTCAGCTATTCCAGCTGTTCTGGTCTGTTCAGCCTCTTGGTAGAAAGATAATGAGTTACTTCAAACTTCTGTCTCCAAGTAACTTGCATAGTCAGGGAAGCCTTGAGAAGCTGGACATTCCTTCCACTGAGCAGACTGATAGGCTTCAAAGTATGTTTAACTATAAGCTGTGTTACTATAGGGTGGAAAATATTAATCAGCTCTAGCCATCTAGGAAGACTGTGGTTATCATTAAGAATATGTGGGACACTCATACAAGAATTCTTTTCCCCTGCCCACGGGACAAGTTCTCTCATATAGTTTATCTGTTCCAGCTGCATGCTTTTGGAAAAACCTAGACTAAATGAATACTTTCAATTAGAGCTAAAGGTAAACACTCCACTGGAACTTTGCCCTAATCAATAGTAGCAATGTTCATGTCACATGAGAGTCAGAGGATAGAATATGGTGCTTACTGAAGTCAGCAAATAAGCTAATTATACTTAGCCCGCTTGAAGAAGGGGACAAGTGAGGTCTGCTCCACCCACATATTAATGCAATCATCATTATCCTTATCCCTTGTTTGCTTTGTGCTTATATTACAAAAAAAACTTGTCACAAACGGAGGGTGCTACTGACCCCTTGTGGAAGAAATACTCATACATTTCAGGATGCACAAGTATGTGGCACTGGGGAAATCAGCTCAGATTTAAGTTTGTCTACTTACCTCCCTCAGATTTATTAAGGAAAAAAACCCAGTGAAACGGTGTTATAGTCTTGCAAGGGGTCAACATAGTCTCACAAGTGTATTTTCCTGATTTTAGGCAATTTTGCAGATATTAAGTTTTAAATTAAGTTTTTCATTAACTTCTTTAGGGCAGTCAAGTAAGCATAACAAATCCTAACTGTAAGAAATAAGATCTTGCACTAAATTTCCTATAACTTAAGGTCTTGCATTGTTACAGAATAAAACTTATACATTACCAGCTAGCACAGTTCTTGATTTCTAATGTAATTTAAATTTCAATCCATGATAGCATCACTCTCTAAAGACTGCTTTTTTGTAACAAAACAAAACAAACAACTTACTATCTCCTGGAGACCCTGGACATACTACACTCATTACTGAAAAAGAAACAAAGTATTTAAATCCTTAAAGTATTTTTCAGTCAAAACCCTTTCATAACTATCAAGAACAGTTGATAGACCTCATTCTTTAAAGTAAAAGCTTTCCAATGCGTGCTACTTTTTTTACTTGAACAGGGCTGCACAAAGCACAAGAACAAGATCTTCAACAATGTTGTTTCTGACTAACTGAAATTACCTTTCCATATTGTGGAAAAACAAGTCTGAAAAGGAATGCTATAACCAATTTTTCTTCCCTAAATAAAACAAGAGTACTACACCCATGAAGAACCACCCTCTGCACTTAATTGTCAAATCCAAAGGAAACCCTCATGGAGTTTCACCATTCCTGTCGCAAACAGACAGCTGCATACTGGACACAGCTAGAATTGGTTAGAACAGCGAAGTACATTATACAGAGATTAATTATACAGTGTGTATATTACAAAATCTTACATCAATTATATTGTATGATATGAAGCAACCTTCTCAAAATCTAAAAACCATCAATATCAAACACCAGCAAAACCAGCTGCTTCCACTGTGACCAATATTAGGGGCTGTAACCCTAGACACCACAGAGATCAAGTCTTAAAACTATGCCAACACTGCTCCCATTGCCTTCAATGAACAGGTATGAAGAAGCATGTGAATGGCTTGTAAGTCCCAAAACAAAGAACAAGTGGCTATTTAAAATGTATTTTGACAATTTGCATTAATCGTTTTCAAATAAAAAATTTTAAAAAATATATCTGAAATATTGTGGTTTCATATCAACCAAAGTTGAAGAAATCTTGAAAAATGAAAAGAAACTAAGAAAGAGAGCAACAAACTTTTTATTCTGTCAATTCATTTTTCACCTGTACACTATGATAAATTAGAACACTAAGCCACTGAAGTCTGGTTGGTTTTGTTGCCTTTCATTAAATATGTATTTATATATATATTTGTAATGCATCCATTAAGTTGAATCCTGAAGGTATAAACTATGATGCAGCAACTGTTGTCTCAGAATATGCAGAATATGGGAGCTACCGTATCTGGCAGGAGATTTTTAAATGATCACATTCACTTAGCCAGATATGTAGAGGCCATTCAATTATAAGTAAACCCAGAGTCTTAACAAACTTAACAGCAGCTCTAATAAGCATTATGAACTGCATATTACACAGAAAAATTTGCACATACGCCATAGATAAATATTTTAAATCAACCTTTTTGTTGTTACAACATAATCCACCCTTCACACTTCTACTGTGCTGCTTAAACAATATTTGAGTATCTGAGAGATTCAAAGGCATGTAGCATTTCTGATGTTGCTACAAACTCACTCTTCAGGGTTACATTATGAAGAACTAGAATTTTTTAAGTCTGGATTGCAAACTTTCTCAATAAATAAAGTCCCTTGGGCTTTTAAACAATCTATGTCAATGACTAACAGAGTCATCAAACATTTGTTCAGGTATACAATTTTCTAATTCTGTGGTGACTTCTAGCATCATTACAACTAAGAAGGAAGTCATATAAACCACTACTCCCCTGTGATGTGTGCTCAAAACCCAGTATTAATTCAGTGCAATTACACTTTTAAATCAAACCTTTTTCAAAAGTCAGTATACATGTCATAAGTTTTATTAACCATACAGTACATTAGCATTTCCTTTGAAAAGCTTAGACCTTGCTAAGCAGTTTTAATGAAAGCAATTATATAATGCTATCTGCATACAGAAATCCACTACATTCACACAATCTTAACTTTCTCCAATAAACAGTCATGTAAAAATCTACAATTTACTGAAAATACAAAGTTGGTTTTCATAAAAGCAAAAATGTTCTTGCGGTTCAGTAAAACCATTTTTCTAACATGAATAGTTCGCATTCATAAAGACACTAAGCTTGGGACAAAAAGTATTTCCTAGAAGCACAAAATGAGACTTAAATTTTTGTAACTATGAAATGGCATGCAGACATACAGATTTGTTGCTGATTATTTCTCTCTCTCTTATAAAAGACTTACTGGGCCAGAGTAAAGCAGGTATTTTTACATGTTTGTTTATACAATGACCTCTCCCCTCACACTAAAACTGTCACATACAGAATGTCTTTGCTACAAATGCTGCTTCTGCAAATTTGAATACTATGCCCTGCAGACCCTCATGATTGGTGCAACAATCAACTTTCAGAAAGCTTAACAATACCTAAATTTGCCGATCTTCCTGTACAGAAAGTATATACAATTTTATAAACCCATGGCAGGGGTATTACAATTATATTAACATCAACTCATTAACTGGACTCAAAAGATACTTGCATTCTGTAAGGACTCTACGGCTGCTGCCCATTCAATAGTTCTATCAAGGCACTGTATAGTCATTAAATCTCTAATATTCTCCAAGATGTGCTGAAGAATATGTGTTTAAGTTGTTAAAAAGCCCTGAGCCAGAACCTTTGTATTTACCACAGGCTTAGCTATAAAAATGGCACACGCTAAAACTTCTGCAGATAACAGTTTTGCTTTGTGAACGCAAACAAGTTATGAAATGCATAAAAAGACAATAGTACGAGTTCCAGCAACTTATGCAAGAATGATACACAATGTACATTGTGGCAAATTACACACTTCTATTGTACGTAATTAATAGTCAGTAAAAAACCTTCACAATGTATTCAGACATCAAAACAGACGAAGCAAAATAAAACTGATGTGTTCCCCATCCCTTCCCACAGACAAAGAACAATTAGAGAAGAATTCAGTACTTTGACAGAAAGGAGGTAGCACTGCTAAAAGTTAGGCTGTAGTGTTGTCGGGGGTTTTTTAAGTGAAAACTTGACCCATGCAGCACAAAGAACAGGATAGGCTCTTCGGTTCAACAGCTGCTACTGGAAGAGTAAAACTAAGTTTCTGACATTTAATTTTGTAGAGGAAGCTTAAATCACTAGCTCAAAGCAGCTTCTTCAAACAATTTAGTGTTTACACAAACTGCAATTAATACTGCTAAAAATAATTAGGCATACATAAAACTTCATCTCTAGAAAATATCTACACAATAAGGACTTAAATCAGATTATTTTAAAAAGACCATTTCCTGTCTTTAAAAGAAGCTAAAATACCGATTTTAAGACTATGCTAACAAGGCACAAGTACTTGTGCAAATCTGCTACATCCTCACCCAGTCCAAGAACACCACCTCCTAATCAAACTTTCACATTTACAAAGTAACTTGTTTATTCTCTTGCGAGTGTAATTTTCAGTATCCACTTCAGCAAAAAGGGTTTCCTCCAAACCCCAATATAAAAGTACAGAGTATTTTGACAAATGGAGAGTAGGTAATAATAGCCCTAATTTTGAGAACTGCCATATGAGCTTGGGATATAGTAAGATAGACAGTAGGTTTGGGGAAAAAAAAGTCAAACATAGTTACACTGAAGTTAACAAGCTACAACTATTTAGCATGTTCTGTTAGCCTCTCAGGTTGTCTTTATACTTTAAATCACTGTGTACTGATGTGACCGTTTATGTATTTTACTAAATGGAAAAAAGTGATATTTTACTTAAACATCTGAGCATACCTCACACCCGAGCAATGTATTATTAGGTGCCTTCTTGATTGTTTCAAGAAACAAACGGAGATATTTCATTCTGTTTAATTTCAAAACTGCTATTAAATACTGGGGGATAATCATAATAAACAAAGCTTGAAACTCTTACATTTTATGGTTTCACAGTATATTAGAGATTACTGATTTTCCTCTCATTTTCACTTTGCTCCCTAATAATATTGATGATGATGATGCTAATGAGATTCACACTTTCATCTTTTGCTGAAGACAGAGGCACAATGACATATACTCAACTCTCCTATTTGTTATGATCCCCCCCTTTGGCTTCCAACTGAGCTTCTGTTTTTTCATATTTTGATTATTTAAGTGTTATCCAGTTAAACATTGGCACTCTGTGCACATTGCACAGATGATATCAGATAATTTTGAGTGAATAAACTTAGTAGCTTCCTCAACAACACTATCTGACCTTCTACATCAGAATCCAAAGACAGTGTGTGAAAATGATTCTGGATTTGCAAACATTCTTCCTCAATTTTTTTGAAAGGCAAGCACTGTGTAGTCTTCCAGTACAAGACAGAGCTCTTTCACCTTTTAGTAAGATGCCTATATTAATAATTCAAATATGTTGGTTAGCTTACCTGGTTTTTCTAATTCAGTGGTTTCTTTTGGCACCATAATAGCATCAGGCTGACATACTTTAATTTCAGCTGGTACACAACATTGCCGAATGAGTCCAATCACAAACCTGTATGCAGTCACATACATCTGGTGTGACTACAGTATAGAACACTACAGCTGCTCCTATAACGATACCTCCAGTCATTGTCTCTATTTCCATAGGACTGTAATGGCATCAAAGTATTGAGCGTTATAAAGCAATACTTTATACAGCTTCTCTATTGGAAAGTACAAGCCTAACAGAACACTTACCTGTCTTATGCTATGATATGTGCCTCCTGCAGACAAGGAGTATTTAACATTCAATGCCTGTTTCCCACCCAGGATGCTTTAAGATCAGTTCTAACTCAGCTAAATTATTCAACTGATGCTAAGCTGGAATACTTTCAAGTAATTCTGGCTTGTTCTAGTGAAAAAGAATTAGGAAAACAGAATTACCTTAACATTATACTTTGAGGCCTGAACTTAAGGGAACAGTGTATTTATTACTACTGTGTTTACACTTTGTATTGATTTTACATTATTGTATATCAAGACAAAAATTATTGTGAATCGTAACTGTCACAGGAAATTTCAACATTCTCCAGAAAAGCATAAAAAAAATCCTAAATATTTATATTTGGTATTAACTGGCAAAATAAAAAAAACCCCTTACAACACTTGACACCTGATACATACATAAAAAACATGAATGAAACCAAAATAAGATTGTCCCTTTAAACTTTAAGGGAAGAAGGAGTCAAAGAAAATGAAATAAAGACTGTTTTAAATTAGTTTCAGGCTTAGATGTTTTCCAAGAGTAAAGCTAAAAGCTGACTGTTCAAATACTGTTCTCTTATTTGGTGTGTTCACAGTCTTTAAACAATTACCATGTAATGAACCTGTGCTACAGTATTAGAAATGTTTTCATTAGAACCCTTTACTGCCTTTCAAACTTACGGAGATTTAAATCATCAAGATGTCCTTATTATTTCATAAGCTAATAAAAGACACTGGTTCCACTGCTTAATACAAAAGGATCCTTCGTTCAATTGCCTTGCGGCATATAGGGCATTCACTCATTCGGTCTCCACAAAGCTGACATGTTCCATGGCCACAGAGAAAGATCATATTCTTCAGACGGTCCAAACAGACAGGGCACATAGTCTGTAAAACATTTTGACAAGTTACATAGTCAATGGTGGTAATGATACAATACTGAATATGTAATATATAAATTACTGAAATTTAACAATAAATATGTCATCTTAAGCACAGCAGATCATTGCTATAGCATAACCCAGCCACTAACCTGAAAACTAAACATTTTTCTTAAACCCACATTTTTACTTCACATTGCCTTAAAATATTTGGGCTTTTCCTACCCTGTCATGACACAAAAATTATGTATCCCTTGATCCCTTTAAGACAACTGAGTAGTAGATTGACATCACGTTTTTAGTATCATTACCCAAGTTTGCAACATTAAGACATTCTTCAGCAACATTCACCTTTATGTCATGTAATCTTCCAGGGAACAAACAAAACAAACAGCTTTATGTGTGCCATTCTTGGGTAATGATTTACCAACTTCTTCTCAGGCTATCTAGCCATTCACATACTTACCTTTGAACACCAAGTACTCAACACATGCAGAAGTAATAAAAATGCTGCATAATCAATTTTATATGTAAAGATTCAATATTGATAATTCCAGCCTTTGTACATGGAAGTTATCTAGATTTTCAGCCAAAAGAACAGCTCAAGTTTCAAATTAAGAACAATTTAATAAATCTGTAACCTTCAGTTGTAACAGTAGCACAGCAAACTTTTAAAATCAGTTTTAATTGCTGAACATTAAAGTGACAGCCAATGCCCCAAAAAAGATCTCCTGAAGTTCTTCAACAGCAAAGTTCATTTTGTACCAAGCCACTAAGGCATAATGTCCTTCACCTTTTGTCACATGCAGAAACTGAAGTTTTGGTAAGGCATGTTCCTTCACCATAAACATATTGCAGCCATATTAGGATTTAATTTATAACAGTTTATCAAAGGTTAGTAAATGAATAGGTGTTATAACAGATGGTAATTATTAAGACCGTTCTATAGTCCAACAAATCAAATCTAAGATGTCCTCAGATCTGAGACACATTACTCCTATCTAAACACTTATAATGTTCATCTCCTATATAATATGAAATGCTGACAGGGCTCATATTTCAAAAGCAAATTCATTTTATCACCACCTTGCACCTGTGACTTGTTTCCATACTCATCACTGGGGGTTTACTTCAGTTTGTTCATCTCATGAGAGAGAATCCCTAGCAGGAACCCTTTAAAGTATACTTTCTATGGAATCCATCCGTGTTACTTCCTAGGGCAGATACCTTAGCTGACCACCAAAAAAAAAAAAATTCACCATCAGTCTGCTTATAAAGAGTTTAGATTGGCATGGAATCTGGCAAACTGACTATTTTAATCTTCAGGATACCAGTATGTAAAACTTCCAGATAAAGCCTTATGTCACTTTGTTTAAAGCCCCCCCTCGCTCTTCCCAAAAATGCTGTGCTCCAGCTTTGTCAGAATTTCCACAGTACTATAACAAAACACTCTCAAACTAAAAATTTGCAAAAGACCAACTGTCTGTCAGTCACTCCTGCTCATTTTTCTGTTCACACCAAGTCATCACCTTCACATCGCAATGGGACAATTAGACCATTCTTCCTCCAGTAACTTACAGCCTTCACATAGCAATGAAACAGCTACTTCCAATTAATATATAGCTCTCCTGGGACAAGTGTCTATAACCTAATAGTACTGACATGACGTCCTTTGACAAAGGACTGACAAAGCAAACCAAATCTTATCTTTGGAGAAAAAACTTGTAGACTTATTCTATGTTTTTAGCTTAATTATTTGCTTTTGTGCCTAAATGTAATGTCAGAATTACTGAAGTTAGAAGGGTCTGTTTCTCTCCAAATGCGACACCATCATTTGAAAATAAAAACATCCATCAAGGGACTCAGAAATAATAAA
This sequence comes from Elanus axillaris, assembly GCA_026212715.1. Lineage (NCBI taxonomy): Eukaryota > Metazoa > Chordata > Aves > Accipitriformes > Accipitridae > Elanus > Elanus axillaris. The sequence continues at coordinate 2,424,047 of JANZLQ010000029.1, read as the reverse complement.
AAAGATAAAATTTGTTCAAATGCAATTACTTTTGATTATTTCATTCAGTGAAGCACAAAAATCCTAAGATTTTAATTTTGCAGATCTTCTCTGCAATTGCATGCAGTATTAGCAAATCACCCCATTTCTCCTGCTTAGTACAAATACAGAGTATATAAAATACATTAGCTATTTTATTTATTAATATGATACTATTTTAACATTTAAGTTACTTCATACAGTAGGAGAATTCAGCTGGCAGGAACAACCAAACTTCCCATTTGCTATGCAATTCTATTCTGACAAGGATTTTCTTGATTAGTTCAGCAGTTTCCCAGTGGACTACAAGCCCAAGTAAGTGAGTTTTATCCAACTTTCAAGGAGCATTCGTTACTTAATTGCCAGCTTATATATACTTCTACAGTAGAAGAAAGCTCACTGCATGCCTTATACGCAATTTGTGCCACAGCAGCAGAAAATAAGCAGTATCTGTTTCTAATGTATTACTAGTTTGTTAAAATGTTCTCTGCATGAAACCACACTCTACTTTATCTGCATGAAACATTTGACTCCCATCTTTCAAAGGAAAACAAATGGTAAAAAAAAAAGGCGCTATACCTGTTCTATGTGGGAATTACTTCTTTGGGTAAGTAAAAGTAGTCTGAAAAAGTGCTTATGATACCTTGAAGTATAACTGGGTGTACAATTCAAATCAACTTTTACCACTAACAATGTGTTTTAAGCTGCTTGAAATATCAATTCTCGTTGCTAAAAACAGTTTTTCCAACAATATACAGGTGCATGGTGACAAAATAAATTTATTTTTAAGGAGCAACAAAGTGATGTAAGTATGGTGAAGGAACATAATTAGACAGATGATGGTGATTATGTATGAAATGGAGTGAAGGTATTGCAATTACAGTCAAAAGGGTTCACATTCAGGGAATCCCTGAAGAATGGTGTGGTCATCAGATGTGGGAGATTCTGTTGACATCAGCATCACTTCTGCTTGGCACCAGAAATGGTTTTAAAAGCTTGCTGCACTAACATATTAGATTATCATTGAAGGTATGAGTTGAAACATAGGATTATACCTGCTGAAAGAGAACAAATTCATTTTAGGTATGAAAATATCAAGGTAATGTGAAGACTGAACTGTTAAAAGCACAAATCAAAAGAATACACAATTATAGTGGAATCCCATGCATCATTTCAAGCACAAATTTAAAAGATGAGATGACTAATTTTAATCATATCCAACTTGCTACTCACAAGTATAATAGACAACCTGCTCTATCACAAGACTAATCAGAAAAGACACGAAGGAAAACATGAAAGAGTCTCAAGCCAAGATGCAAAGAACGACCAGAACCACCTCTTTCTAGTCAGAGGCACTGAACAATCTTCAGTTTTATACTGATTTTAAAATAAATTTTTGGACAAAAGGGCATTTCAAAGCAAAAGAGCACACTTAAATTCTCAAAGCATACCAGTAGTAGATCTTTCTTACTACTGCAAATATGAAAACCAGAAAACACAAGTAGAAAATGACACATATAAAGTAATTATTCTCTTCTCCCTAATACAGCATAGCTTTCTGGTATCAGAAAGCTTCTGGCTACCAAATCCCAAAGGTAAAACAAAATTGTTAAGAACAAAAGAGCACCTAACAATAACCAAAAAAACTGAGATCACATCTAATCGAGAAGAAAAACTCTAACAGTTTTCCTTTCACATCCCTATACATGAGTATTAGCATACCCAAACAGAATTCAAATCTTTTATAAACTACTAAAATAAACAGAAAAGAAAAAATACATCTGAAGAAAAGAGATTACTTGCATTTAAGCATTCATCTGTGTGTTTTGCATATATCATTTTAAATGCCAAAGCAGTAACCTTATTCTTTCCACTCAATGTTAAAAAGTAAACCAGAAGCTAAACAGTGTAAGACAGAGATATCCAGAAACTCCAGATGTTATCGTCAAGACAGACATGCATTTTTCAAATTACAATTTTTAATTTGCATGTTCTTTTACAGACAAAAACTACATAAGGAACCCATTTTGAATTGGATATTTGAATTTCTGTTACTGGGGTCTTGGCCAAGCATCCATGACAGGAATAGCTGTTCACAGACATGCCACTGAGGTTAAAACTTGACAGCATATCAGCTCCCAAATTTAAGGCATTTAGAGATATGGGCCCTAAAACTGGTGATCTAAACACTTTAGTCTTAGCTCACACGCACATGAACAGCTGAGAGCAACAACTACCAGGACTATATGTGATGCTGCCATCACTGAAGTATTACTGACTGCTCCAAGTCTAGAAGAGGAAAAGGCAAGTAATACAGTAAGAATGCTTCTCTGTTTCCTGTATCCATGAAAAGTTTCTTCCAAATGTGTTATACACAGGGAAGCCAAAAATCACATTATCGAGGTTCTAAGAGAGTAAGTTCATACACTATCAGATACCCCAGGTCCTTTACTGCTGAAAAAAAATCTCAAAACCAAGTTTTTTCTTTATTCAGATGGAAAAACAAGGAAACAATTTAGTAATTTAACACAGCGAAGTTCTGCATGTAGACAACTACTTAAGTGCTTCTAATGGAACTAGACTTACAGATGTAACAAATATAAATAGGTAACTGTCAGTTATCAGAAACATTAATTTTTGGTTTTCATTGGGTTTCTAAATTGCATGTAGCCTAACCACTGAATAATCAATACAATCTATAGTCAATTTGTATAAATTTCCTCCTGCAAACATTATGCATAATTACAAAAGACAAACCTTAACATTTACATTCCAAATATTCAAATTACATTTAGAGTACGTCCAAAGGTTTTAATTTTGCAACCACACAATTTTTTGAAGCGTACATAAAGTATAGTCTTCATTTGACAGGTAACTGCCAGCCACTGTTCAAAGGCAGTTCATGAAAAGACAAGTAAAGATCCAGGTAGATACAGAATAGTGAAGAATATCTACTTTTATTACTGTTCTGTGAAAACAGCTTCTGCTGTACCTATATACTCAGGTCAGCTAAGCAGGCAGAGAACATACTGACTGGGCAGAGAATCCCTTTTTCAGTCACACTAACACAGGTGCTATAATAGATTGATTATCAAACATGGCCATTTGATTTTTATTTTTTTTAAAACCTGTACATAGAAGACATACAAAGCCACAGGACACAAAAAAATCAGTTATTTAACTAAAACTTAAGAACTGCAGCACTTCCACACGTCATTTTTGTTTTAAGTAGTAGAAGATGCATTGGCTTTTTCAATTATTTTAGTGGTCTATAAAATTTCTATCCAGCACTTTTACCTGTTCCTTGATGTCTTGTAACTGTTGCTGCAGTTTCTGTACATCTGCATTGACATTGGTGTTATCTTTGTCTTTCTGCAAAACTGGAATGTTTCCACTTGCTGTAATTTAGAGAAAACAAAGATATGTGATTATGCATCAACATAATGAAATAGGTATAATTATTTCCAGTGTACTAACTACATTTTTTTCAATTATCTGAAATAACATTAGTGAAACACATTTGATAATCTAATTAAATTCACTACGGCATCACTGCAGCTCAATTCACAAAGAACTTCTTTGGGTTTACTGGCAATGCCTCTTTGACATATTTCCTCAACAATGATGCTCAAAATGCCTGTAGCCCCTTAATATTCTCAGAGTTCTTATTTGCCAGTGAAGTTCCTGCAGTATATTTTTTTGTACATGTAAAAATTAAAGCCAAATCCTTTCACACTGAAAAAAGACTTTTTATCTACACAGCTGATTCTATTTGGTGTTCAAAACTGCACAAGCATCTTGGGAATAGTTTGTTCAAAATTTGAACAAACTCAGATTAATATTTCTGAATTTGACTCATCTGCGAAGCAATGTTACTATAAGAAACAGAAAAAGTTGAGAAGTACTTCAAATGACAAATTTTAAATTTCCAGCATGAGTATTAAAAGCTGATTTTAAGGACTACTCTTATATTTATCTATTTAGGAACAGTATGACAAGACTGACGTAATATTCCAATTCACATAAACTCAATTCAAACACTGCATACCACACATACACACACAGACTAAATACAAATAATTCATAGAAATTATTCAGAGAAGTCACAAAAAGTTTAAAAACTAGTCAAAGCAGGAGATGTAAAACTGAACAATCATGAAAGTTGCTTGTACCTAGGAGCAAAATGTTTACTATTCCTTTATCAGCCAGAGAGTTGCAGAATAATAAAAAAAAAAAAAAAAAAAAAACAAACAAAAAACCCCACAAAACCCAACACATTTATTTGCTCATTTGCACAATTACGGACAATCATTAGCTTTTGCTTCACAGGACATTAATAAGTCGCCAAGAAGTCATGCACATTTCAGCTTCTACTCTGGATGCTGGAAGCAATCCTTTAGTGTATGCTGGGCATTACCATCATCACATCCGCTGCTACCAATGTAGAAAGTAGTGCAAACAGCAAATAGATACATGACTTAACACTGTTTTTATTAAATTTTCTTTAAAAAGAAGAGGAAAGATTGAGGTCATTTAAAAGAATAAGAAGTTGGTGATGGAATGTGAAAGAGTATGGATTTTGGAGTCACTCACAAATATCATCAGTGGTATCTTCTGTACCTTTCCCTCCACAGCACATTATGAAAGGCACTCTTCGCTCAACCACTGCCCGACACTGTACACATTTCTTCATCAAGCTTGCACAATCTGACAGAGAAATAAATCAACTCTGAATCCTGCTATTTCATTTTTCTTCCTTCCTATCCATAAGCTTATTCACAGTAACTATACAGCAATACCATAATAAATGCTTATATTACAGCTACCTACTTGTGTTCATCTTCAGATCATTTTCTGCAAATAATGCCTATAAACAATGCCTTGTTTGGGATTCAAAGTCAACCTATTCTGTTTATATTCTTATAACATATTTCAAGCAAGCAGGTTCCTCTTTCTCCAAATGGATGTCTATTCCACAGGAATTACAGAAGTTAAAAAAGTAAAATCACACACATTTGAGAACAGAATTTCCAAGAACGTCTTGACTACCTGTTTTTTCCTTTAGAACAAAGGATCTCACTTACTGTCCTGGTGCTCCAGGGGCAAATGGGTATGGCTCCTTACCCTTAAAAGAGTAAACCTATTATCTTTTGATATAATCCTAGAAAAGAGGCTGTAATTCTTCTACAAAAGGCAAATGAATATGTCTCATAAATGCTGAAGGTTACTGTTAACCAATAGAGCGGGTCCTATAAACTAAACAAATATGAAGACTCTCTCATCCTGCTTGAACAAGATGTCCAGAAAATAATCTGGAAAGAAATCATCTACATCTATTAAACCTTTTGCTGTCCTTGTTCCAGCTTAGACTTGGTGACATGTATTGTACTGCTGAAATCCTTCACCAGAGCAATCAACCTTTTTGCTGTCCTCTTCCTGGGAAACTAATAAAAAACGCCCTCTCTCATCATCTTTGAACTGGAGACAGTGAAAGGGGCCACATCAGGACAACTATCAAGTCAGTAGTGACTCTGTGTCAGATCTCTCAGCCAGAACAGAGGAAGAAACTAAGACTTCTCCAACGAGACGAAGTAAGCAGTTACTTATGGGAATGACTACCTTCCCTCTTATGTAGATCCTCAGCAGCAAGGACTGCTCTTCTCTAGGCAAATGACCCTTCAAAGCAGCCCTGAAATGTCTGGAGATGGCTGCATTCTCATCTATGTATTCTGAAAACCAAAAAAAATCTGGAGATCTCTTATGTCTTTTTTTGCTACACAAGATAAATCAGAGTGAATCATAACTGGTGCTCTTTACAAAGATATATGATGTGTCTTTAAGGGGACAAAATAGGCCCCTGTGCAAATCTGTACATCAGTAATGAATCATATTCAATATTTATTTACAATATTATTTTAAACACCATCTGCACATCTGAATGCCCCCCAAAAGCTGCAGCAAAGCAATAAAATTAATTCTAATTACTTCAGAAATTTTAATGATACACAGCAGGCTTCTATAATCTGAGCAAGCCTACTCCCAATTAAATAATTCAGAGGGAAGAGCACTTGCTTTCTGAATTTTTTTAAATCTTCACTTTGTCCTCCAATTATTTCATTACCAGCACATCTAATAATGCCAAAATTCTGACTATCACACCAGACTATCAGGTAAATTGGACTTGAAGTCAGATTACTAATGAGCTTTTAGCAATCTGATTAAAAATGTTCTGTTTCAAGATTACTTCAAAAAGAACTTCCATCAAGTTTACTTACTCTCACAGGCACACATATGACCACAAGGCTGGAAAAGCACTGCTGCCTTTTTATCTGAACATACTACACATTCTTCAATCTGTAAAGAACAATAAACACATATGAGAAAAGTTTATCTCCTGCTCTCTACATTAATTTGATTTTACACTCTCTTTGGCAAGGCATGTGGACTTTTAAGATGCTCCATCTACTGTTATTTTAACTAATTCAGCACTTCAAAATGCAACTTAAATGAGTTATCACACTGATTTCTAAGAATAGGTATTTGCTGGTAGCATTTATGTGTTCAGTAGACTGACAGGCACAGAGAAGCAGCTAAGACAGTGTATGTTTCCTTTTCTTTATTCTTTTCTCCTTCTTTGTTCCACCATATATACTTAAATTAGGGTTTTTCAGCCTGGAGAAGAGAAGGCTCCGGGGAGACCTCATGGCAGCCTTCCAGTACTTAAAGGGGGCCTATAAGAAAGATGGGGACAGACTTTTTAGTAGGCCCTGTTGCGATAGGACAAGGGGTAATGCTTTTAACCTAAAAGAGGGTAGATTCAGACTAGATAGAAGGAAGAAATTGTCTGTGATGAGGGTGGTGAAACACTGGAACAGGGTGCCCAGAGAGGTGGTAGATGCCCCATCCCTGGGAACACTCAAGGCCAGGTTGGATGGGGCTCTGAGCAACCTGATCGAGTTGAAGACGTCCCTGCTCATTGCAGGGGGTTGGACTGAATGACCTTGAAAGGTCCCTTCCAACCCAAACCGTTGTATGATTCTATGATACACTGCAAAGGGGAGATGAGCAATACACCTAGGCAATAAAACTCAATTACTGAAGGAGGCATTTATTTCTTTGGAGGTTTCTTGATTTTTAACAAAATTTTAGTCTCAGATTTATTTGAACTTAATAAGGAAAACTGTAGAACTGGAGTTTTGCTTTCTATAGGCACATACCAGAGCATTCACGTTTCCTCAAATAAAAATATGTTCCTGTATTTCCAGTAGCTAAATTCTATGACCAACAATCCATGTTTCACTGGCCCCTAAATATTTTCAACTTGCAGATTACCAAATTAAATCCTATAATGCCATAAGATCTTTTGTTTATGTCAGTTTTTCTACTACAAATTAAATTCTGATTAATGGACTGCTTCTCATAAAAATTGCCTAGGGTAAATTTCTTAAAAAAGCAAAGAAAAAACCCAAACCTACTGCAAATTTAATATAAAAGAACTATTGTTGCTTTTTTAGGTAATAAGCCACTTTATCAAATCTTGCAATTTTCAAGAAAATTGGAAGGTGTTCGGGGCAAAAACCTGGTATGGTAGTCTAATATAGACACACGTGTATGTGTGTGCATGTATGCGTGCACGCTTATCTCCTGCTCAAACCTGCCTCGCTGTTCATTTCACTACATCTACTATGGGAGAAAGGTCGCTCTCACTGCCTGAGAGACTTACCTCTCCTTTTTTTTTTATTCAGGCAGACTCCCAGTAGCTTCAATCATTGTACAGCCATATTTTAAAGACAAAGCTAGCTCAGAATAATTGTTTGAGAAAACATGAATGTTTAAAAAAGCACCACTGCACATCATTACATAGTAAGAACAAAAAATAACAGAATCAAAAGATCCTTCTCCCTTCAAGTTAATCCTGTGAAGAAGCTCAAGACTTGTCCTTCTGGGGCTGCCAGAACAAAACCCCTGGCAGCCTTCCTAATTGGATCTCCTGATCCATGTGGAGACTATAAACCACCTTGCTTTCATTCAGAACTAACACTGAGCTGATTAATTTAAGCTAACTAATGTGAATCAAGAGCATACCTTTCTTTCACAGTGAAAAAGTTTTACTGGAGGTTGAATTTGCTTTGATACTAGACCTAAAAGAATCTCAGTATTCACAACAGCGCAGTGTATCTTTTACCATTACTGTCGTATGGAAAGGAAAGTATGGTTAAAGCTCTGAATAATGAAAGAATTCCAAAGCGGGAAAATGGTAATTAGCATTTTTAGACGAGCAATCCTAGCTCATCTTTTACACCTGAAGTATTTTGTCCCATTACACTGAATAAGACACATCTCTTATAAATAAGCAAATTACAGATTATACTTTCAGTCCAAGATCTTAAAACACATTCCCTAGAAGTTTAAGCATCAGAGCATAAGTCTGTAGTACGTATTGTCAGTATTTTACATGTGGAAAGTGAGGAATATCAAAAGTTGGGAAACAGGAGGACACCTGGGGATACCATGACAAGAACACAGTTCTCTGCCGTTAAACCCAATATTACATTCCTTTTCTAGGTGCAAAAGGGCGTGATGAGTTCACACTGCCAACGTTACAAAGGAACATCTTCTCTACTCTGCTCAGTGCATTAACAGAAGATCACATATTTTAGCTTAAGAATTACAAAACATAGGGGAAAAAAAGTTGTTGAAGTCTATTACAGAGATGTTCTGAGAGACTGCTGTATTGCTACATTCAGGTGGTAGTATTAATATTAAAGGTTGGCACACTGACTGCAGCTGTGCCCTCAGACTCTTCTAAGGCACATTTAGCAAACTAGTCACTTATTTCATATCTTGCATGTAAAAAAAAATTACCTGGTTCTTGAGTAGAGACCATGGCAATTGCCTCCTGAGATGACACACACTCACTGACATCTCCATTAAAAGGAATGATGACACTTTCCCCTCGCTGCTGTAGCATTTTCTCCAGCAGCTTGTCCAAATCATCACCTAGATAAGAATTAGCAACACCAAATTATATGAAAGCCATTTCAGACAAATGATGTAGAACATTACATACTCACATGTTCTCACATAGAGAACATACTCACATTTCCCCCTCTGAAAGGGCAGGGGACTGGAGATACAGGGAAAAGAGGGAAGGAGAATATTTTTCTCTTTTATTTACTGATTTGCCAGTTGAGTGAATTCCAAAAAAGAAAGCAGAGCTGAATAATTTCAGCTCTGTGCCTTTACAGCTTGCAGTGACATCTGATGATTACAAAGAAACACCCACTATAAAACAACCTCTAAAACCTGTGCTGAAAGTACAAACAAGAAAAGACACATGCACTTATGGGTGCCCTACCATCACATTCAGCAGTATGAACAGTGTTAAAAATGTTTTGCCACAGGGTAACTCGTACTGCACAGCTGAAGGAGATGAGCACTCCTTTACACACAGTGAATGGAGAGAAGGAAAGAATGCCTCTTGGGGGAGAGGGCAGAGCTGTATTCGTGTGCACTTTAGCTGCTGAACAGGAGACACACGAGCCCTAAAGAAATTACTGTCTTGGCTAGAACTTCTGTTTCTTAGGATCACTCACCTAAAGATGTATTCTTGAAATGTGATGCCAGGAAACTAACTTTCCCTGTAATGAGCTCGTAACTGATCTCTTTTAAAAATTCACTGGTGGTAAGCATGCTTTCTGCAAGTGCCCTAGATTGATACTGACCTGGAGAAGAGGGGGAAAAAGCAAGAGCAATCTTTAATACAGTGTACTATCAACACAACCTTTTCATCCTAGAAACGTGGGTTGATCTTCAGTCATGGATCTCCACTGCCTGTACCCAGCAGACTGGGACAGTAGTCTCAAGTCTATTTTGCTAGTGACAGAAGAATTTGTTATACTGGTTTAGCACATCCTTTGCAAGCTGTTGCACATAGTTTTCAGTGACAAATTATACATAAAATAAGTATTTGTACCTTAGATGGAATGTAGGATTCTGGTTAAACATGAAAAAGTAATTATCCCTAGTGTGCAAAAAGTACAAAATAGACATTACTGATTTATCTGCCTACAAAGGAAAGATGACGAGTCAAAATTCAATTCCATCCAGACACACTCATGCACACACAGATATCACAGCCAGTCACCAATGTGGAATTTAAAAATCAACATGGTAAAAAGGATAAAAAGCATGTTCTGTTTTACAGTGGTCTGCAGAAGACTGTGGTCAATTCAATACCACTATGTGAAATAGCACAGCTCTTACGCAGAACAGAGAAAGATGAACAGACTATTTTATCACTGGGTCACTTCAAGATATTTTCTAAGGTAGCCACACAAACTCTCAGGCCTCTCAAGGAGTAGTAATGATTAGCATACAGCTATTTTTCTAGATCCTCATGGACATCAGTTCTCCAAGTCTTGATGGAGGAATAGTAAATTGGAACATTGCAGTACAAAAACACAAAGAAGAATAAAAAAAGGGATTTAAAAGCAGGAACAATGACTCGAGAAAATAAGTTCAGCAAAATTGCTTTCGTATTTGAAGCGTACTGCCAATATACTCACCTAGTACTACTACGCAGAATTCATTTCCTCTTATCTTTGATGCACAAATGGCAACTACATAATCTGGTAGCTTTTGCTGATGTTTCATTTCATTGAGAGACCTCAAGGTCTCTGAGATGCCCTCTGCCAGTGAATTCTGGGTAATGACCACATGCACAAGGTCCCGGGACACACTAGCGATTAACCTAGCAAGCCAAGGGAGTTGACCTGGTGACACAGAGGTACACTGTGTGCTCATTTGCAAGGATCGCTCTCTCAGAGTGAACTCCTGCATAGCTTTCAACATGATCTGCTCAAATTCTTCCCTCAGGGGTATCTGGTCAGGACCTACATTGAAAACAAACAAACAGAAGAACAGTTTCTCATATCAAAATGTTAATGAACCAGGAATAATCTTATGTCTCTCTTGATCTGACAAGCTCCTTCACCATATTTTTTCCATTTACAAAACCCACTCACTACTCGGTGGATATCTACCCACATGGCTCATTCTTGTTTTTTCATATTAGAAGCCTCTGTCTCACACCATCTGCCTTTTTTTTTTTTTTTTTAAAACAATGAGCCTCCTAGCTCATTCCTCTCACTCCTAGCTTTTCTACCTTCAGAAACTGGTGAAACAAACTAGGGAGTGTGAAAATATGTGCCTTTTGCCTGGAACAGAAGGACTGACCATGTAGCCTGCATATGTTTTTTACAGCAGAAAACCCAAATGCTTATCCTCAGCAGTCTAATCACAGCCACGCAGTATGACAAAGCCTGTCAAGTGGTCTTCGTTTTGCTTTTTCTCATCATGCATACCTAGTAAACTAAGTATGGATGTAAATGTATGTTTGACCTCTTGTTTTACTTTAGTTAGATTAATTTAACAAATCTTCAAACTTCTAATGTAAACAGGTATATCAACTTTAGATCTTCATTCCTCATTTGTAAACTGTATTGCGAACTTGAATTGGAAAATAGAAATTTGAAGTGTCCCGAAATTTGAAAGAAATTTGAAGCTATCCTATCTTAGCATCAGTCCCCAACTCAGCTTCAGTTAACATTTTGCTCAGAAAGATTTGTCACATTGTCAAAGATACTCAGGAACAGATAAAAATATTCATAAACAAGGAGTAAGAAGTAACAATAGCTTAAATTGCTAAGATCTCATGTCAGTGCCAAAGGAGACAGCTTCATGCTTCAGGAGCTTGCTTTTCTATGACAAGAAGAGCGGGCTTAAATACCAGAGATACGTGAAATGCTGGGTTTGGTTTTAGGTTTTCTTTCAGGGCCAAAGTCAACAAGCAAAAAGGGCAGTGAAAAAAAGGAAACAGAAAGGTTGTGAGAAGCAGGGCAGAGAGTGTGTAAATAACCTACAGTACAGAATCTGTAAAAACTGCTGCCTGTTGTCATTTTGCCATTTTGAGAAGTAACATGGAGAGTGTCACCATCCAATTACCATAGGATGGTAGGACAACTATAGACTTATAAATGCAAGTCTGTTTTCATTTTTGAAACAACCAAAAAGTTCTGATGAGTCTAATTTAATGCAGTGTGGGCATAATTCTCTCTTTATAGTTCTCTTTTTTGGGAAATATATTTTCTTTCCCTTCTAAGAAAACATCATGCATTCTAGGTCTTTGAAGATCTCAAACCAGAAAAAAATAGACATTTATTGACAGAGAGATAAATCTTCTTCTGCAGAAATAAAGTCTACCTATAACACAACAAACACAACAAGAAAGATGTTATACACTAAAAGGAATAAAAACAAGCTTTTGCTGATGGAGGGAGTTTACTTAAGAGACAGGCTCTAGACACAGGGGTCATCATGAATCCAAGAAAATGAAAGTAGTTGTACAAATGGAAAGGCTTCTGTATGAGAACACACAGAATTTCATTCAGATGATTTATAAGAGAAAAACTTTTAAAAATAGTTATTTATCAGACAGGCACTGATACTGAAATTAGTGAGTTGTTTAATATCACACTTGGCTCAGGGTAGTCTTACTCCACAACTATCCAGAAAAATAAAGGAACTACTATCAGATGAGGTGGAAGACAAAATGATAGATACAGATTTTGATGGTGAACAGTTTCATAAATACATATCAGGAATCTGTCAAGATTAAAAGGGAATACTTGGAAGCTTCTGTACAGAAATAAGTATGCAAAGGGTCATCTTGACTTTGAAAACAAAACCACAAAACAAAGAATACCATAAAATACTAATATTTGAAAAAAGACCTTATTAAGATAGTTATGCTTCCAAAAACACCTACAGTTTAAGACAATATATTAAAATGCCATCCATTTCTGGGTAGACACACTTCACAGGGCATCCCACAGAGAACTACTCCTCCAACCACTTAAGACCAGGAAAATTGCTGGAATAACGTCTTGCTCTGAGTGTCTGAATACCCCTTCCACTGAAGACAGAGGCTTGTTCCTGCTTTGAGTCTGGATGTGCATTCAGATACTGAAACTACAAAACACCTCTGGGTGTCACAGCATACACATAGTCAAAGCTACTCAAATGCACCACAAGACAGAAGGTAGAATAATTTTATAATTCTAAACAGGTATTTAACAGAAGGTCCAGAAATCTCCTCCAGCTGAAAAACCAAAATACAGACCTTAGCACTGTGTAGGATGAGATTGTGTTTGTAGAAACAGTAGTGCAATAGTGAAAAGCAGACAATTACAAATGATAGAATGTAACCCATACTGCAAATATGGGCATTTTGAGGTATAAAAACAAAGCTTGAGAATATTTCACTATGAATGCTGCCAAAGATAATAAATGTGAAATCTGAATAAGTACAGGAGACAGACTGTAAATACCACTGAAATCAAACACAGCTCTTGATCTTTTTTTACTTATTCCTTCATCACAGTCAGTGGAAGTTATTTATAGCAATGCTATAGCTCACAATCACAGCTTTAACTGTTTATAGTCTACACAGCAGGTTTAAAATGAAAGCATCAGAAATGCACTTATTTTGTTTACTTTGATTTGTAATATCACTGTGAAATTGTTCAGCTGATTTCTGAAAACGCATCAGCATTATCCTACAGTTAATAGAGTCATAATGTTACAGGAAAACTGAAAGGAATTCTCAGACATATCTTTTTTCAAAAAAGGAGGACTTTCATAAATAATATTCTTACGATCTCTGATCACAGTCACCTGCAAACATATTTTGTACAAATAGCAAGATCTGAAAAAAAATAGCCAAGACTTAGTATCTACTTCACTCTTCTGTCTGCTTTTTTGTCTTTGCCTTTATCTTAACTCTTTCATGATATGCTCTGGAAAAAAGGAGTAACTTTTTAGTCCTACTTTCTCAAGAAAAAAAGAGGCTCACAGGAGTAAACTTAATTTATGTATGTATTTGTCTCTTCTCCTCACCAAATACTTTTGAAGCTGGCTGCCCTCACATCATCTTTAATCTGCTTTGATTTTATAAAATGGGATAAAGGCTACAGTTCAGTGCAACTGTCACAATTCCAACAGTTTTAAGTTTATAGCCAAATTCAAACCAGCAACATGTTTTGATCACCATGGTCTGCAGAATATTTTTACTTTTCTCCTCATTAGGCTCCTTCATCTCTCAGTGCTGCTACCCACCTCCACATAAGGCCAAATGGAAAACTATTCAGTTTTGCACAGCTAAGAACAAAAGCCAAACTAAACACCTGCTAATAAGGGAAATGCTTTATGTTGAAAGCATGGTGCTCACTAGACACAGCTCAGCTCAGCTCTAGAAGCTTTGCATGAAGCCTCCTCTAGTCTGAAGCAAGTACAGACTTGCTGCATCCATCTACGGTTGGATTTGCTCTTGGGAGTGTGGTTCATTGACTCAGTAAGTTTCAAGAAATAGTTTATTCTTAATTGGAAATGCTGCATCATCTGGCTACCTGTTTCCCCAAAGGAAATTTGCAAGCTGCCCCTATCAATCCAGAATTGTGTGAAGCAGCTGGTTTTAACATGCAGACTCTACAAACATTCCAATGGAGATGAAAAACTCAAATAACAAATTTAAGCCACTGAGAGAAGGGCAACAGAAAAACATTCAGCCTGTAAAAAAGAAAGAAACCTTCTGTCAGTTCTAATATGGCATCCAATGGACTATTGAGGCAGAGAATGATAAATAAAGTAGATGAGTCACTTGGAGAGTATTACAGCAAATAGCCTCCTTCCTGTCTGTAACAGCACTGCATCAAGGGAGAAAAGCAAGTCATAAGAATCCAGGGGTGAAACCTGCACACAGCACATTTGCTCCCCAATTTATAGGGTTCCCACCAGTTGTGCTTCTTTTAAAATGTTTGCACATTTCATACCATTATGAATTACAGATGCCCTAACAGAAGCCCAGTGCAGGAAAAGCAGTGTGCTCTTCACAAAAGTTATTTCACACTCCTCTATGATAGGCAGCATCTTATCAAATACAGAAGTTAAGACTGAGACTGCTGTGAGAAGTTTCCCAATACTATCTTGCATTATTCTTTAACTTCTAAAACCTTACTGTTAACACCACTGCTTTTTACTCTAAGGTCAGGTAAAATGTCTAGACCTGCAGTAAGAGAAAGAAAATGTGGTTTCCTGCTTTGCTCTCAAACTTGCAAAGAGTCCATTTGAGAAACATTTACAAGAATGAGATATTCACTGAATCACTTGCTTTAGTCTGAATAACAAATGTGGTTTTCATGTAAACGGTGCTGTCACCAAAACAATGATGACCATCACACATCTGCCAGCATTTGTCACAAAACTGAATAAAGAGCTGTGATAACTGATGGTTTGATACCCTAAGCAAATGAGTTATCTGCATTGCAAATCCATTTTCACAAAGGTGACCTGGTCAATCCCCATATGGAGACCAGAAATAGTATCAGCCTTTAAATTCACTTCATTTCTTCAGTCTGATGAACAAAGTAACAGTCACACACACTAGATGGAGCCACTTACCTCTTCCAGGCACAAAAAGCCAGAAAATAAGGCTCTGAAACCGACATAAAGAGGGTGGGGAGAAAAAAACGACAGTCACAAATAAAAACGAGTGCTTATGACAAATTGCTTACCTAGTTGGACAAGATACTGAATAGTTAAAAGAATCATATTCTCCACACTTAGCAGCTGACTGCTGGTCAAACCCAAGAGATCCAAATCCTTGTTTTCCAGCTGTGGAATCTTGTAGCAATTCACCAGCAAGGGACTTACAACAATATCACCAACATTTCCATAGAAATAAGGTAAAGTGCCATAACCTTTGATAAAGGAAACAAAACCCCCCCCCCCAGAAATTTACAAAATATGCCACTATGTGAAATCTTGCACAATGTATACATTTCCAAACTTCTCCTTAATGTTATCTTGCAAAATATACTGCATCAGTAACTGTTCCTGGCATTATAATTGCTTACAAAATAAATGAGATAGGCCAGTGATCCTTTGCTGTATTTTACAACAAGGGATCACATAGATTTGCAAAAACCACAATAATTGCATACCAGCAGGATAATACTTATTGTTATTCAAATACAGATGAGAATATTATCTATTTGGGTCTTACCCTGACCTTTAAATACAGATTCTCCATAATATAGTGTACAAAATAAAAATCAATGGAAGCAAAAGTACATTGATCTTAACATTATAAAAGCAGCATAAGTCACGTTAGCATTGATTCAGCCACTGTGGCATTGCTGTGATTGATTTCACTTTCTTTTGCCACATTTCCATTCTGTTTTCATAAACAAGTTAAGTAACGTCAACAACTAAATTGACGTTCTGTAAGGTAAAGCCCATGAGCACAGGCTAACTCCTCTTTTCCTTGAGAATGTTTTTGTTTTTAAAAAAATTCCACACAGGTTTTGCCAAACCCATTCATTTAGGTACATCTGGTTCTGTACTATTAATAGGACACTGTTTCTCAGGGCCACTAACATTTAGCCTAACTGAGAACTTCATTGGCAACTCTCCAAAGAGCCTAAGGGCTGCATTCAATTTGCACTTAAGCTGATGACTGTAGGCACCCTCGTCTTTAATAAGGAAGTGTTTCTCTGAAAACCGTTAGAGCACTGTGTCTAGAGCTTTAGAACAGGCTTCCAGAAAACAACAGTAAGCAAAACAAAACTAGAAGTGTAACCCTGTCCTTGATGGATTTACTAGTGTAGATGGCCCTGTTAATTCTCTAGGAAGCAAGGACTTGAAGAACTTCTTGGTTTCTTCAGCAGTGATAAATTATTCCATGGATTGTATTGATAGGCATGTTATCTTAACACTGAAGCTGCTTTATATGACCATTTGTACTCTGGTGGACTGAGAAGAGATCTAGAGTCAAAAAAAAAATCACTCATCAAAATTTTGGCAGTACTAGCTGACCAGTCTTTTGTTACATAGTATGCCCAAAAAGCTCAGGTTGAAAGTCATATACACATTAGGAGTCATACTTTTAAAGTAAAAGCAATGTCTTTCTAAGGGTTAAGAATATACTTTATACAGCTAAAGGATTTTAAAAGCCTGATCTGTTATCTCAGTTGCTTACAAGAAGTATGGACTATTAAAGACAAAAAGTTAGTTATGATTTACTTCTGATTACTCAGTTCAAATCAATTTTCTGGCTCTCATGCAGAAACACTGGGCTTCAAGATCTGGACTATAAATGCTGCAGGAAACATTTATTTGTTTTGCAAGTTGTTTACACTGGAAAGCTATTTTCACTACATGGAGATATTTCTATTGTTGGACTGTACAAAACTTCAGTTTGGCCAGACTTTTTGTATAAATTTGACCTAGTCGTGACCCGTTTGCAATTCAGGTTCTCCAGAAATCACCTAACTTCTGATTTTAAATGTTGAGTAACTAAAGCAAACCATCCACGACAAACTAACTTCGTATTGTACTGAATGCCAGAACCAACAAAAAGAAATTGAAAAAACCCTTCTTCTAGGGGAGCATGTATTTGTTCAAAATGCAGCACTTGATTCCCCAGTGTAAGACTTACCTATCAGAATCACTGGTCTGACTCCTGAGTTATTCAGCAGGTTTTCAGGAACTATTACAGTCTCCCCTGCTGGGATGGGTTGAGGCTGTAAAATTCCAGTTAACATGGATTGAGGAACTGGGACTGACAAAAGAGGCTCTATAAAATAAAGAAAAGAGAAGCTTCCATTACTAAAAGGCTCATACTGTGATTTGGCCGTATGAACAAATAAAAAAAAATACTGCAGATCACTAACTGTAATAAAATTCAAAAGGTCTCTGCATTTCCTGCTATAGTTTTAAGTAATTTAAATTAAGAGCCTATAACCTCCTGTAGTCCCACCCCTAAAATAAAACTTTTTCTGACCACTGTATTGTTGGTGGGAATAAGAGAGAAAACACGGGTTTGAATATGCATCTTTAAAGAAAGCCAAGTACTATGCCAAAAGGGGACCTCTAAGATGGAGGCTATTTCTCAATACTGCCTCTCAATACAGGGGAAGAGAATGTTCTGACTTCTGACCTAGAATATATGTAGATAAGAAAAATAAAAACCGCCCAAAATCTCAAAGGTATCCTTGGAGAGTTACTACAAGGGTAAAAACTAGGCTTTACTCATGAAAGAGCAAGAGCAGCTTTCACAAGTAAAAAGAAACAAAGTGCAAGAATTTTGTAATCTGTAATCAGGTTTCAGTGTGAAGTCTGCTTCAGAAGTTTCTCAAGCTTCATTTGGTGGTTTGTAACAAATTTTTCAAATGATGCCATCAGTACAAAAGCATCAAAGGCAGAATGAATGAATGCATATGTTTTAGCAGTGGAAATTTTCTATTTATCAAACAGAAAAAAATACTATGAAAGACACATGGAAAATGGAGTACACAGCAGAGGTAGTAGATTGGTGGAGACAAACTCAACAAAAAGGGGGAGATTGCCTTATATCATGTGTCTTCAGCAGGTCTCGGAAGCTTGAAACCTACAGAAACTGCAACAGATTTCAGGTGCTCAAGTAGACAGGCCTGCACTACCATGTAATCCTGCTTCCTATTATAAGTATCTCTGAAAATTAATTCCAAAATATCTCTAAACCAAGCCCTCCAAAGCAGAGTTAAAAATACATTGTGCATGTTGACAAATGGCTTTTTTTCTTCCTTGTATGTTTATTCTCTCACTCTATAGAGACAGGAATAAGTAATTGTTTACTTCCTTTTACAAAGTAAGCTGAATCCCACAACTGAAAAGTGCTTAAATAGTGAACAGTTTTATGAATAGTGTAAAGAGGTACCTACATGGAAATGGATGAGTATTAACACATACATGTAATTAATTCTATTTCAGATCATGATGTTACATATCCCTCCTACAGCTTTTCCATGCATAACAGGTATTTGGAGTTACATTTGGGGGACTTAGATAGCTTGGAATTTTTATTAATATTATTTGCATCTTCCTTTCCTCTCTCTCCTCCAACAGTTTCATTTTCCCGGTGTTCCATCTTAGATTATGGCAACAAGGACCAGACAATCATGTGTGCTTTTCTGGGGCATCTGAAAAACTGTTCACGGTGTCCTTAACTACTTCAGCAAGCTCATTTATGTTTTCTGTGCAACACTTAAGAGAAGCAGCATAGGGCTGCTGGTCTGGCTGACTACATGTTTTTAAAAATGACATCTCTGTATTATTCAAGTTTTACCTGTTCTTGCTGAAGGCCGAATTGTAGGAACAGGTACTGCTAAACCAGGAGGTGGGACTGGGGACCCAGGAGACCATCCCCGGTGACGTTTCTTTGGTGGTCCAGAACTGGACATTGATGCTGAGAAGGGAAGCAAAAAATAATTCTAAACCCATCCTCCCAAACGACCAGATTCCAGCCCACATTTCCATTTCACATTGGTGTTTAGCTGGTATCACATCACAGAGCACCAGAGGTTTACACCTAGATTTACATGAAGCCAGACTGATTTCAAAAATGTTGTTATCTGTGATAAAAAGCACAACATTATCATTAATGGTCATGCCAAAAGCTAAATGGATCTGTAAAACTGAACTGTAGAAACAGCTATGATGGGAAGAAGAACAAAATCTCAAATTTCAGGCTCAACAGCCAGTGCAGCTTAAAATAAAACAGAGAGGTTTTCTTTACCTTGGTCTCCTGCTGCACAGCCAGGACTTGGAGATGTCGAGTGAGGCATTGGCCGAGAGACTGTTGAACTCAATACATTATTTCTTCCTCCATTAGCGTTTCCATTAGCAACATCAGTGGCACGCAGCGAAAGAGGAGCTGAGTATAATAAAATACAGAGCATGTGGCTTGAGACAATCTTGAAAACAAACAAACAAACAAAATAATACAGACACAAAAGAACAAGGCAAGATGAGTGACTGAAAGAAACACACTCCAGGGTAAGCATGAAGTGTACTTGGCAGACAATAATTTGGGCACAGGCTGCAAAATCCTAACCTTGAAATGAGATCTCCAGATTTCAGGGTGGGGAGGATAGGTGGAAGAAAAAATCCAAAACAAACTCCACCAAAATAAAACAGAAAGCTACAAACAAAAAAAAATTATTGGGAAGTTTGTGACACATTTTTTTAGATGCTGAAGATTTTAAAAAATGCACATCATAATTCAGTTTATAAAGATTTGTAAGCCACTTTGGTGCATCTATATATTTTTCCCCCAGTTGTACATGTGCCATACACAGTAATTGACTACATGGCTCTCATTTAAAGCCTTAGCAAAGGAGACTGGGTAGGGAAGACAGGGCAGTTTGCTGTAAAGTATACATGGTCTGAGCATTACTGAGGCAAATCATGCTTAATTTTGCTACCTCTGCCTAAGATGATCCTTCAGTCCCAGCAGGACTGACAGCCTGGCATGACCCACTATATCCAGATCACAAAATTAAACTACAATAACGGACGATCACAAGAAGTTATCTTCACACTTCTGAGCATATTCTTACATTTTTCAGAGCCTAATTTTTGCAGAAGAAAAAAAATAGCATAAACTGCATAGAGCGGACACGAAGCCCGGTGGGGACTACAGCTCCTTGCCATTATCTGCCAGCTCCATAATGATTTAGCTCCCACAAACATACTCCAGGAGCAACAGCAGGAGATGGTGCAGCAGCTTGCTGATGGCAGCTGCAATAGAAAGTGTTTGAGATGTGGGTATTTGGCTTAAAAGAATGCAATGTGGAACTCTCCAGTTGCAGTCATCCAAATAAATTCAGGCACAAGATTCTCAGGTTGCCAGTTAGCAAAATTTGCATAACATCACTTGCCCATTGCAAGCTCCCTATTTGTACTCTGAGTCAACTATTTGGTGTAGATAGATATGATGGATGTGGGTCAGAAGTGGTTGAAATGGTGAGAAGTTACTTCAGTGCAAGATAAATTCTCTTATACAGGTATGGAGGGGAAAAGCGTATTTTACACACAGAACAGTTAAAGATTCATCAAATACAACATAATAATATTATGTACATATAACAACATATATTGTATAAAATAGCATATATAATACATCATGCATAAAACATAATGTTCATGTGCATAAATAAACCAAATAAATTTGTATTTTTTCTTATTCAAGCATACTTCCCTGTAGTAAGCATGATGGGTTTTTTTCATTGCTTAAAGGACTAACCAGCTAATGTAATAAACAATCAGAATACCACAACAGAGTACCAGCGAGGGATTTAGATGCCACAGTTGAGGGTTCTAATTATTAAACGCACAATACAGAAATAAATAATTAAAACAGCACAGATACTAAAACTCCTTTAAATGAGACTAAATTCCATTAAATGTATGTGGAGGAACTGTACCTGTTACAGATGCAGAACAACACACATCTCTCAGTTACTGAGGCAAGAATCAGTGTGATACGAAGAGGTGACTTCTGTGCCCTTTTAGATACCTTAGGAAGTGCAAAGAGTGATATGACATGCACTTTTACCAGAATGTCAAATCTGAAAGCCAAGGTGTGGCTCAGTTTGGGGACAGTAATAGTCGTGGAAAATTTCTGTGCAGAGGACCACAAGAATGAGAGTTTTGCAGAATGCTAGTGAATGTTTTCCTTTCCTTTTTCCAGTAAAAAGATGACTCCCTTATTTCTTGGCTGTTAAGCTGGTAATTCCCTTGGCTCTCAGCTATCCTGGAAAGCAAAGCCATACCTGCAGAAAATGCCTTTCCTACGAGCTGTACTGACAGAGCCAGAGGTTTCACAATGTTCTTGTTCCGGGATGGGTCTTGAGTTCCACTTAAGTTAACAGCAGAAGATGATTTTGCTGGACTGAATACTGAAGAATCTGAGAAAATACATTTTTTAATTAAGTAATGATTAAAAATTATATATATGTATGTGTATATATAATTTGTATTACATACACATGAACAGTCATACACATTTATCTAAACTCTTGTCTGCACGTAACACAATTTTTTAAACTCCTAAGAAATATCCGTATATCTGTATTTTTTAGGAGTTGTAACAAACATTTAACTGGGCATTTCTACAGAATTTTATAATCTACTGAACCCATGACTGATCTCTTCTACAATATTTTGCATTCACATACACTCAAAAAGTATTTTAACTGCAGAAAGGGCTATCTCATTGCTCCTCAAAACACCCCCATGGGACAGGCAAGCAAACACAGTTATCCCGTGTTACAGATGTGAAAGCTAAGGCAAAGTGCTTATGTGACTTGCCCCCAGCAAGCATAGGGAATAAGCACTGGAATAAGTTGCCTAAAAAGGTTGTGGAATCTCCATCACCTAAGATTTTCAAGAACAAATTATTGAACCTCTGTCAGAAACAGCTGAGCTTGACTTAGGGCAGAAAAAAAAAATTATCAAATACATAACGCCCTTACAGCACTACTGTCTAAAAGGCTATGAAAAGTGTACGTCCATTTATAAGTCTGGGTAAGAAATGAAGGGTATCTGAATCCAAACTCACTGCATGAGTTAACAAACAGCAACTCCTTAGAGGACTTTACCAAGGCTGAAAAATGTAAACCTTATTTTATAGATGGGTAAACTGAAGAACAAACAAATTCTAATACCTGCCCAATATTAAACTGTAAATCATAACTGATTCCAAAACTCTCAGCATGTAGGCATTTAATATCCACAATTTACTTCAAGAACAATTTGACATTTGGATGCTGATACACTTACAAATCCAAATTCTCAACGGGAGTGAAAGAATATTAACTCAGTGTCTGTCCAGAAAGTAGTTTGCAACAAGCAGGCAAAGTAGGCTAAGTTCACCTACAGATGTCCTAGTAAAACAGCCAGGTAAAGAAAACAGAAGGCAAAGACCAACTTGATCTGCCAACTATGTTCACCCTCAGGCCACACACCATTTGGGAAAGGAGGGTGGGGAGGAGAGTCTGCTTTGCCAGACAGAGTAATTGAGATGGGGAACGAACACAGAACCCTCTGCTGCTGCTGCTCCACCAGAAAACCTTGTCCACATTCACAGGAAATATGCTGAATGGCTGTCAAAATAGACCACCAGGGTTAGGGGCTTTGGAGGAAAATGCCGGGGTATCATTACATATGATGTAGCAAATATGCAGTGTTGAAGTTTTCCTCAAAGTAAACTGTCCAGAAGCTTTGGGGTTTTTTTCTCTCTCTCTAGTTCTAGTACGTTTTCTTGAAATTTTATCTATGAACATAGATGTGGCTGGTATATGTTTAAACATCACACCAGTACCTAAGCATAGTACTACCAGTTATTGAAATTGTTCATCTTTCTGTTGTAAAACACTGTTTCTAGTTGCTTAACACCCTTTTAACACCTGAAATGAAGTTTTCCCTCATGTGTCTGCCTAAAACTAAATTTTTGATACTGTTCAAGGTCTCAGCCATTTTTCATTGCCAGTCACCTCTCCTTTGCAACATAACTGTATCTTCCCACTCCATTTTGAAAGGAACCTGACCCCGGACTGCAATGTCATGGCCACATCTTACAATCAACTTTACCTATGGTATTTCAAAATTCTCTTGTGCACTAATTTCTACCACAAAGTTACCATTTCAATGCAATACTCTTGACTGTGCCCATAACTGTCCACCTGCAGGTATCTTCTAGAACTTAAGAGACTGAACTGCTCACTTAAAAGGGCAGAAAACAGAAATATTTACACAACTTTAAAAGGAAAAAGGTATGAGTTGACAACAAACTGAAAACAATTTCAGAAAGCAACTTGCTAGTAAGTAGTCCTGTTTTAAAACAACTGAGAAGTCAACTCAAAGTACAAACAGCTGTACAGAGCCTGGGAGAGAAAAAATCAGACCTCCATCACAGGTGACACGTCAGAATTCACGCCACTGAAAAAAGGTGCTCCTGCACCTTCTCCCAGTCACAGGGGATTTATATGTATGCATGTGGCATTATTTTCACTAGAAGGTAACAGTAGAAGGAGATAAAAAGGTTTTGACAACATGACCTAATAGTACAAACAGTGACACACAGAAACACCAAGCAGGCTGAAAATCAGTGAGTGATAAGGAGAAAGCAGTATGTAAAAGGTGTATCTATTAACTTGGCAGGTACAATAGAAGACAAAGCTGTGTAAATACTGGATCACTTGCTATTTCAAATAAATAGGTTCTCATGCATCTGCACAGTTCTCATGCCAGGATCTGGAAGCCAAGGGAGCATGCAGTGAAATGCAGATGTGTTTAAACAACACTCTCATTTAATTTTAAACAAAGCCTAAAGCATATAGCTTCCTAAACAGAGACAGGGGTGAGCACCTGGGGAAAGTGTCTCTGAACATACCGATCAGTGATTACAACCTCATAAGAATGCATAGGTTCAGCTTTTGTTTGTTATTCCTTTTAACATACTTTGTAAGTGGGAAAAGTATTTTAACCATCTTGGTTTTGTATCTGCATTTCATTCTCCTCTAAAGAAATATATATTTTGGTACATACATATCAAACATTTCAACCATATCAACAACTAACAGAAAGTGTTCTCCTGTTTGTAATTTTTCAAGAAATGGCACAAACAGACACAAAAACATAACAGCATAGATGAAGCTGCAATAAAGGAACGAGAAAAAAAGCTCAAGGAAAAGCACCTTGGGTATTTGCAATAAAGAAATAGATAAATGAAATTAAGAAGCTGCTCATCAGCCAATGTCTATTTGATTTTTATAGTTTCTCCTTGTTTAAGTGTGTCATTAATAGCTTTCTAGAACAGTTATGAGATGCATGTCAGCTCACATAACAGAAAACCACTGTATGTGTATGGGGAAATTGCTATTCTAAGTATACCCTTGTGTGAAATAAAATTTAAATAAATAAATAAATAACCAAGTAAATAAATAAAAGCTGCCCCCTAACCTGAAAAGGAGATTAATTTCCTTTTCAAGACAAATAGTCTATATACTACATAAACATCTCACTCTAAATGTGTAATTCAAGTTTTTTGAGATCCACAAAAAATTAAATGAAACAAACATAGGGAGACACAGGATCAAATACATTAATCAAAAGATCTTTTAATACTTTTTAATCAACTACTCTTATGAGGACTATGCTAACCTTCTGCCTCACCTGGGTCTTAATCCTTCACAAAGCAAATTTTAAAAGGCATCCTCCCTGCTGTAATCTATACACAGCTTGAGGTAAATACCCAGTTGTTTACAGCATCCCTGAACCACCAATATCTGAGGTAACTTACCACCCCCAATGGTTATCTTTATAGCACTTTCAGCTCCTACCTGTCTGAGTGAACCCTGATTTGTATCCATTAGCTGATCCACCCTCTGGGGTCGTGGACGGTGACACCGAAGAATTTGGTTTAGCAGAGAGGCTAGCAGCAGATGATTGCCTGCTTCTACATTCTGCAAACGAAGCAGCTACAGTACATATTAACGAGGCCTGCCTTCCAGTAGGAAAGTTCAGCAACACAGTGGCGAAAGGTGACAAAATGTTAAAAGCATACATACGGCACGTACAACAAACAGCGGCAAATGGCAGCATTCAATGAAAATACGGCTCTTGCATTTTAGTCAACTTTGTCTTCTAATTAAGAAAACCTCCCTGGGGGCCACTCAGAGGGCCAGGCAAATACAGACCAGATGCTGCAAAATGGCAAAAGCCCTCAGTTCGCAGCTTCCGAGAGATTTGAAGGTATTGGACATATCCCAGGAAATACTCAGCGACTTCTGTGGCACAACCTTTATACAAACCATCATATGTTGCCCTTTAAAAGGGGAAATTGTGCTGAAACCCAGATTCTTAGTATGCCTCCACAAAGCCTTCAGGGAGATCTCGGCACTATGAGTGTATGTCTGGATGAAAACTGACTTGAGGGAGGAGAAAGTCACCTTAAAAATCACACATTAATCCATTTTAAAATCGAAGATTTAATCAGGTTTGAAGAGAAGGGAGTGTTTAAAAGAATTTCTCTTCTTCTAATGAGACCTTTAATATAAGTAAAGGGTGAAGGGCTACGAGATGGATGGTAGTAATATGGGAATACAGCCTATCAAAATAATG
This sequence comes from Elanus axillaris, assembly GCA_026212715.1. Classification (NCBI taxonomy): domain Eukaryota; kingdom Metazoa; phylum Chordata; class Aves; order Accipitriformes; family Accipitridae; genus Elanus; species Elanus axillaris. The sequence goes on along the minus strand of JANZLQ010000029.1, from coordinate 2,397,965 downwards.
CCCATGAGGTCGATTCTTGATCAATTTTCTAAACTTTCTTGGGTGCTCAAAACACTTGCAATCAGCATATAACCAAAATTAACCCCAGTATCTGCCTCTTTCACATGTGTGTTACACCTGACTGCATTTACTAGGACACATAAAAGCCATCTGCATGAGCATCAGGGACAGGTTTCAGAAAAAAAGGATTCAAAAAGTAATATAAGGTTTCCTTTTTCTGTATTTGGAACTTCACTACCAAATTAAATCTTTCTGTAGTTTCTCTGAAAAATGCTGCTGAAGAACATGTCTACTCTAAAGCAGTAGTTAATTATAGTCGCAACTGAGAAAAGCAGCTGAAGCCACGATCCCTTTGAACCACTAACTGATACAATACTATAATCACTCATACAGCTCAGTGATAACCATCTCTTTCTGGTGTCATGCTGCTATTCACATAAGGATGTGACTCTTCAGATGTGTGTCAGTCCTCCTGTGGAGCTTCTCCTCTCCTCACTTCATCATCCTCTTTGGAACAACAGGCACCAGATCGAACTCTGTCTCTACTGAGTGAAACCACAGCTGAGGAAGACAGGCAGTCTGCATATATACCAACTCAGTAGATAGTGAGTAGGTAAGCCATTCTCTCCTTAAGTCTTTGTATGGCTCTAGCTCCAAAAAAAATGCATCCTTCAATAACAGACCCCATGGGTACCTTGGCTTGGGATCACAAATATAATCTCTTTAGCACATAACTATATTGCACAAGCTACTCTGATAGAGGGTAAACCCAAGTGTAAAACACACCGGGAAGATGTCACTGGTAAATGGCAAGTGTGCAAGATTTCTCTGATTTCCTTGAGATCAGTGACCTGAGCTTTCTTGATCTTATGGTGTGATAGCTATCCTCAGGCATTAGACTGATTGAATTGCACCTGCTAAGATGAATATCAGTGGAAAGCCAATGTTGGAGCCCTAGCTGTGAGTCACCTTGCTTCAGGCACAGAAAAGAATCAGCAGACTGAGCAAACTCATTTCTTCTACCAAGATGGCTGCACATCCTAAGAAGAGCAGATTTAGGGCTCCTACTGAAAGTGCAGGGAGATGGAACAAGGCCATTTACGATTGTATGGTTACTATTAAGACTTAAATAAACCTCTTCGGGGAAAATCCAGACTTCAGTAAAATCAGTGGGAGGTTTTCCTTCAAGCAGTAAAGAAAGTAATCTTCTATGGCTCCTTTTGAATTCATACATTTTCAACAGCAACTTTCAATTTTCCATTCAACATCACACTAATATAATAAAAAAACCCTAAGTGAATGGGCACCTTTATTACCTTTCCAGCAAATAAGGGGTCCCTTTGACAGTACACCTTGGGAGCTTCTTACTAGGTAGTACTTTAAGTGCTTCTGCTTCTTTGGCTGAGTGGTTAATTTCAGGTTGATATGATTGGAAAACTCCGTGAAGTACCGAAATCCTCTTTCTCCACAGCCTATACAATTCCCAGAAAACCCTGGAAGAATGAAGCAGAAGATATATATACAGATGAAATGACTTGTACTAGCTGCTAGGAATAAGGCCACTTTAACCTACCTGCACATCCAGTTCAGAAAGACTGGAGGCCTCCATCCAAACAGCTTCTGTAGATGCCCTTCACAGCACACGTGTGCCAGGAAGCAGCCAAACACAGGCAAATTTCAGTCTTAGCTTTTCTGAAACTCTTCCATCTTTCTAGGTCATGCTAACTTATGCCAAAATCCTACCACCAATTTTCCACTCCAGGCAGTGCAGAGAGGAATAAATACTTGGCAGCAGAAGAGCTATGATGCCAGGCTAGGAAATTTCCATAAGGAAAAAACCCAACCCAATCAATTTTTTCTACATTAAAACCCCAAGGATTCCAAGCTGCATGCATCTCTCTCAAAACAGTGGCTAATCCACAGTAGCCACTGCAACTTCATGTGACCTAAAATTAACCTTAATATCTAATAAATTTTCTCTGAGACTGCTTATGCAAAGCACTTTCCAAGTAAGCTGTTACGGCTTATTAAAGTCTTAAAAGCAATCATTTGGTGTCAAGATTATCATGGCAAATGTTAGGAGTGCTTCAGAATGTTTTTAAAAACCTACAACCTGTCATGAAAGTAAGAGACTTGGGAGCAAAGGCAGAAGACTGCTTTTCTGCAATGTTTCCAAGGTCACTTCACAGAACGGGGTGAAATTTTGAGCTGTCTGGAGGACAGGGTCTGAGATTATAAGCACCCTTGATTTCCAGTGCCATTCACAGCTATGTTAATGGGAATGTTACATAGATGGCACCAGTCTAACTTAACTTCTCCTAGAACAAAGCATGGGGCACATTCTGAAATGGGCCTGCCTTAAAATCCTTGTTGTTTGAATAAGCCCTCTATTATCTCATGCTGAACAACCAAACTCCTCTGGCTTACTTGCCACTCCACTCACCACTGAATTGTTTTCAAGCCTTAATGAAGAAATGTTTTATATTCTTTCTGGAACACTAATAAGGATTTATAATAGTGCTGGGCAGACTAATAGCTAGAAGAAATGCTTCATTTTTCTGTTTTTCCATTTACTAATCAGTTCAAGATCTGTTACAGAACCAATTTTTAATCCTCACTACTATCACTATTTTCCACAATGCCAAGCACCTTGGAGAACACTGGTTCCTACACTCACCTGTCAGCCAAATTTGAAAAAGATATTCAGTCTTTTTGACAAAATGCATTTTCCATAAAACTTTTATTAATGAGGCCGTTGTCTCTAGCCTTACTGTGCCTCATTATCATCTTTTACCATCACGTTGCAAAGGATGCCGAGAAGTAGATTTCTTCATCCTGTTTCTCCTGGGACTGAATCAGTCCTTCCCTTCTCCCTTAAACCCACAGGAACTATTGGTGCATCTTCATCGTTGTCAGAAACAGTCATCAGGGTCTCACAGAGATACCAAGTCAATTCTTTGCTCATAGGTACAAGTTACACAGGCCTAGAGGCATTTAAATATGTAACATCCACAATGCCAGAGCAGAGATGAGAGTCACTTAGCTCATTATCAAGTGATATCAGAGATGATAGATGGATACAAAGCTGGGAGGGTGGGGGGAGGAAGGCTTACCAACAAAGACAATAGTACCACATTTAATCAGACTAAACACCATCTGTCTGTCAGATAGTTCTTATTGATCAACTCTTGACACTTCCCCTGCTCAGTGGGAAAGAAGGTCCTCTGAGGATGGCGGTATACAGCAGAGTACCCCATGATCCCACATGCCCAACCATACCCAGCAAGGGCACATCACACCACAGCTCCTATCTAACTCAGGCCAGTGGGATTTCTGTCTTAGGTCCAAAGGTTTACAGTGTGTAGTAGTATATTAAATGGGTTTAAGGGACAAATAACATTACAGCACCTAAGTACAAAACCGATGTGCTTTTAATAGTTTTGCAAAATATTGCTGGTCTAAACCAGAATTTGAACAGTATGGTTAAATCAGGGTATTTATGCTTTATTGTAATTTCTTCCCTGTTGAAAGGTCTTTCTGAATATATTCTAGGCAGCACAATGACTGGAGCGAGGAATGAGAGCATAAATTCAAAACAGGCTAAAGGAGCCAAAATACATTGAATCACTTTTACTGGCCTGTTAAAATGTGTACCAGTTGTAAGCCAGGCAGGATATCTAGGTGCACATACACCTGTTTTCAGTCACCAAGAAGCATTCTTTTAATAAACTTTTAAAGCTCATAAATGTAACCAATTATGACGTAAATGTTTGGAGTTTTTTCCCTATGTATTAGATTTTGAGAAGCAAACTGCCCTCAAAGCTCCTATTGAGAACAATGTTCCTGGTGGAGCCAAGGGCAGAATTTGTCCCTTAATCCACAGAAAAACAGACAGCTCATTTTCAACAGTGGCATGAGCATATTTCTTCTTAAACAAAAATGTTGTAAGCATCAGTAGAGATAAAGAGTATGTGGATAGTTCACATTTAGAATGCCAGGGCTGCAACTGACTTCTGCCCACACAGAAATCACTGAGCTTTGATTGTGGTTAATTGTGGAATCAGGGACTTGTTTTAAAATGGGCTTTTAAGGCAGGTTCAGCTACAGACTTAATTCAATAAAAACAAGCCTCTCCTCAACATATTTCTAATAGAAGGTCATTAGCTGAAATTACTTTAGATAATTTTGAACTGACCTTTTTCCCTGAATTACTATGGCACAATAAAAAAAAAAATCTCTTACCTAAAAGTGCATTTTTTCCATGATCATCTGGCAAAAACCGCTTGTCAACAGCGCAGACTAGAATGTGCTCAGGAAGGTTGGGAGATTTGGCTCCTACTAAAAGGAAGCCTGCTGGGATATCAATTTGCTCCATGCACAGAGATACTAACCGTAAATCCTTGCCTGCTTGACAAAAACCTAAAAAACAAACCAAAACAAATGATAAATCTTCAAAAGATTTCATTTAATTTTCTTCTTTTTATCAGTTACAAAAGCAAATGGGGTTTCACAACTTGATGCTGTAACTGGGGTTTTTAATATATCCTTTTCAAGGGAAATAGAGGAAATGGAGATAGCATCTCATCAGATCCACTAGCTCAGGGTTTCAGAGACAATAGATAAACATTACTTTAAAGAGATCCTGAACACATTCAGGCAGAGAAGAGACATAAGTCTCTAAAGACTAGATATCAAATGGCTCAGAAACTCAATTTTTCAAAAACATTCAAAGAAAGAAGGGAAGTTCGTGATTTTATAACAGAAAACAGCTCTTAAAACATGCCAAAGAGTATTTTTCCTTTGCCAAATTTTAGTTTACAGTGTTTTCAGGAGAACCAATTTTGTCTTTGTTGCTTTTAACAGGCTGGCAGTCGTACATAAACCTCACTAAGTAACGCGAAGGAATGAGAGAAATTGATGACTGAAGTTTAGTGCTGACTACTAAAGGAAAAATATTTTAAAATCTAATTTTTAACTTGTCTATATATTTTAGGAGTTCCAGCCAGTAAAATATTCACTGGTTTTAGAGATGTGCACCATGTTTTCTTCAAGTGTCCAACTGAGTCTCTTGAAGTCTCAATAGACTGTATGACTTCAAGTCTCCACTTAGTTTCTTCCCCATCCAAATACATGTATGCAGAAAAAAAAAAAAGAACATAATGTTGGTTCTTGTGCTACTTACTGGTCAATGTAAGGCTAAAGCCAGTGGCAGAAGTGGGCAAAACTGGGGACTGGAACGAGCTTCTGCTCTTCCATGTCCTGCAGTGAGCAGGTGGCAGGCTGGGGCATACAAAACAGCATGGCAAGGCAGCCCAGAGCTGTGACCAGGCACCGCAAGGAGGCCCTTGGGAGCTCCGGACCCGGGTTGAGCTTGGCAGCCACATACCAAACAGCCACAGTGGGGATTTTCAGAAGGTGGGATGGGACAGCTTAGAGCAATTACAGGACCTCTGGAGGTCCAGCTGGTCCAGTCTTTTGCTCAAACGAAAGGCAGCTTCAAAGTTAGATTCTTTTGCCCAAGTAAATTAACGACAACATTCAAAAACTCTTCCATTAGTTTCAACACTGGACTCACAGGGATCAAAATCATCCTTCACTTTTTTGTACAGCTCCACCATATTATTTTTATTGAGTAATTTCTATGTACAAGCAAGGAAACAACAGGTGTGTGAGAAAGCAACAGTCATGTGGCTTCCCTCACAGGAAAGGATACGATCACACCGGGCTTTCTGATTTCCCTTAGGCAGAAGTCAATGAAAGCACTACCAAGTTTTATGAAAAAACAGACTCTTATGTTGCATTCCCCTCCAATTCTCACTTCTCCAGCTGCAATATCAGTGCCACAGTCTGGCCTCACACATCTCCCAGCAGCAGCTGGTGGAACTCCCCCCCCGTTTCAGGATATCCAAAGACATCACACATTTATCCATTGACCATTTCTTGCTACAGCCATAGAAATACTGTAACATAGACAACACATGTATGCATCCACATGAATCCATACTTCAGAATAAAATAATAATCACAATAATCCACATCATTGTTAAAAACATAACAAACTTAATTTGAAATTACTGTAGTATCTATTAAGAATTCAGTTATTAATGTATATTGCTTAGATTTAATTTAAAATATATTCAAGTAGTCCATAGTTGTTACAGAAATTGTAAGGAAAAAGTCAAACCACTGGAGAAAGACACTGACTAAGCACTTGGAAACACAACATGATCACAACTTAACCAAGAGCCATCTCAACCTTCTATTAATATGTGTGTTTGCACTACTGTGCAAAACCCCATAGTTTAAAACTTCAGCAAAAATGGTGAAAGTTAATGTTTTTTTGTTTTTATCTCAAAACTGTACCAAGCACAGAGCATGCACAAAGTGGAATGCACAGAATCAGCTAGCATGAACTTCCTGGCAAGCAGCAGCTTGCTGAAAACACGGTCCAATACAGGTTCAGTCTTGCGCCTACACCCACAGTTTGCTGAACCAGTTCTTGGCTGAATAGTTTCTTCATTTATTCAATCAGTTCAGTTCCAGCAGTGGCTCATGTGAGCTGAAAGCTAGCTTGGATTCACCCCTCACTTACACCTTCTTCCAGCCAATGAATTAAAGGGAAGTGCCTAAAGTTTTTATTTGCAAATCAATGGATTATAACAATAACTTACCAATAAGAAGTTAGTTATGTTTTAGGGGAAAAGCATTTAAACCACATATTTAAAACAAAAATTATTATTTTCTGATTAGATGCAATTTGATTTTAGTATGTTAAACTCTTTTTAAGGTGTATTCCTCAGAAACATATTGTTCCTGATCGAATAGAAGGCTAGGTATCAGGCTAAGTATCATCTAGACTTTTCAATGTAGTTTAGAAACAAACAGTTGCAGATAAATCTAGGAAGAAAACTCCCTTACATTCAAAATAGATTTTGCTTATTCAAAATTTTCTACCATTTGGTTATTATGTCCAGAATTTTCAAAACTGGCCTTAAATATTTAGGCATTCAGTGAAATCTGAAGTAGCTGACATGCTTAGAAAATACCACTCTACATCTAGACTTAAAATAGAAAAATTACCCACTGCTGACAATGTGGGCAAACAGGAAATCTGTAGATAAGGATTATGAAACAGCAAGAGCAGCAAGATTCAACACAGATTTAAACCTGTGCTTTTACACAATTACTCTTTAGCCTTGTCTCTACCTAAAAATTTTCAGGAAATGCCCAGAAGCACAAATCATGACCAAGAAGAAGCTTTTGAATTAATTGTTAACAATGGCAATACCTAGAACACCAAAGAAAGCAGGATTTTGGCTATCAACGTTGTTAACAGTTATGTTTCAATATAGACTTGCTTTCAGAAAGAGCCCACAACATTGATAGGGCAGAATATCATATGAGAAACTTAGAGCCTCTTTGGGTGCTTGAGGGTTTTGGTGTCCCAGTGAGGTGAAGCAATGCTCCAGCACTCCACAACATCTGAGATGAAAACAAAGACTCAGCTATTATCCAGGCTAGGAGCAAAACCATTTCAGCTATACTTTGAGCAGCCGCATGTCACCATTCTACATGAATCCCCAGGGCTGAAGGTGCAGGAAAACCCTAAGAAACCCATCACAACATCTTAACAGGTTTATAAGCATTACTTGGTAATATCTTAGCACTACCCACTGAAACAAACTGCTGTATCTCAGTCTGCTACCACAAGCAACAGCAGCCTCTTACCTGAGATAGCGTTGATCTGAATGTATTTAATATTTCCCACCATTTAGGATATGTAGGACCACTACTGTAGAAATGCTGCATCCTGCCTAATCTGCAAACAATACCTGATTATACCCCCTGTATCGTCTCTTACTCCACCCAAAGTGCTCTCAGATCCCTTCCATGTTCCCCTTCTTCCTCCTTGCACAACCTCCTCCGGCATCCTCCTCTGCTTTGTTTGGCGACATCTCTGCATCAGAGGTATGTATGAGTAGACTGGCTGGCCAGCACATGCCTCTGTAATGTTCAGGCTGTGTAAGAGGAGAGCTATAATTACTTTTCTGCCCCAGGGGACATTAGATTGGGGACACTGATGTCATCCACCCAGCTCCTGAACTTCACGAATCTTGCTGGAATTCAGTACCTTTAGGATCTCTACCTCTCCGCCAGAAGTGGCAGAAACCAGCTACCAGCTTCCTTACAAATGGGCAGCAGAGCTCACAGGCAACTGCCAAAACCTTGTTTTCTGAGGGAGTGAGACAAGTGACAGGGCTGATATTAAAAGGTTTCCTCTGGCTCCCCTTCTATGGCGGGGAAAGGGATCCCAGCGGGTGAGCAGCAAGAGGGGGAAGCACAGACAGACCCTCAGAGGCCCTGGGGGCTCTCCTGTTTAGTCAACAGCTGCAGCAAGAGACAGGGAGAGCTGTGGAGCTTGGCCAGGTGCAGCCGGGGTCACTTCCACCGGGAGATATGGGGAGAACACAAATCTGCTTCTGTGCAGTAGAAGCCTTGAATTCTCCTTCATAGACTTCTAGATGCTATACTCAAGAGCCCTTCATTATCCTTCTTAACCATGGCTTTTGGGGCTACAAATCACTCTTCCAGTTTTAAGTTCCTGCTGCTTTTTTAAACTGAATGAAAACATTCCACCCAAGAAACATTGATTGGAAGCAAGTAACTGACTGTGGGGAGAGGAAGGATTAACTTTCTCTGATACATTGTCTTTTTCTAGCTAGCAAGAAACACAGAGACCCCAACCTTTTTTTTTTTTTTTTTTTTTGTTCTGCATGATTTTGCACTGATATTTCATTAACTGTTAGAGATAACCACTTCCACATTAGGAAAGACAAGGCATCATGTCTCTGTACAAGCAGAACTTGTGCTGCCCGTGTTTAAGAATTGGAACATGCAAAATCCATTTACATTTCATAGCTATTCATTTATAATTGAGCTTGCACCTAAATTTCTATGTCAAGTAGCACTAACACATATGACTTAAGAAGAAAGAATGGCACTTCAGTGTCACATTGACCTGTGTACCTTTTATAGACTTCTAAGTACGAAGAAGAGAAAACCCATGAGCCACTAAAACAAACTAGCTTCTCTTTATGAAATTGTTTACCAACATGTAACTATAAAAAGTAAAAGCACACAGATGAGCTGTTCCATTAAAAAAATCATCTTCCCACAGGATCTCAGCTTTGTTTTAAATAAAGAACAGGCATTTACATCCTGATTAGAGATTTGTAAATACCAAGAGCAGTCACAAAAACAAAAGAATAATTAATAGATTTTACAGATATTATCTGCTTTTCTTTGAAATAAATTTATTAGGTTTTGCTTCTGAGAGCACATTTGCATTCTCCAACATCACTTCATTTAAATTAATCCAGTCCCATCTTCCTGAAAATTAAAGCGCATACCCAAATCTGTCAACAGCTAGAAGTGCTGGAATCTTCTTAAAAATTAAATTTGTATATATTTTTCCCTTTTCCCACTAGTAACAAGAAGTAGTTTCAATGTGGGGTACCAGCCCCTTGTTGTACTGCAATAAATGGGGTATTTGCATAAGGAATTAGCTTCCAAGAATTACATATGAATTACCTGTCACTGTCACTTGCTATTGTAACTTCACAGTAACTGATCAGGTGTTAAGTACCTGCTTACCTAATTGCTTCTGAAACTACCTTAGCCCTTTAAGCATCAGGTAAATTGAGGATTTACTAACAAAAGAAAGGTGCTACTATTTTGTTTCCCACAGCTTGCATAAAATGCTATTCCACAAATTAGAAACAGGCTCTTTTAAAGCTACAGCAAACGTGGTTCAGTACAGCTTCTTGTATATTTTGTTGCATATTTGAGGTACCTGTATGAAAATGAAGAATTATGTTTCTTGAAACCTTATTTTCATGGAAGGTGTAAGTTAATTACAAAAATTTGTGTTGAGCAGAAAAAAAAGCCTCTGAAAATAAGTGAATTCTTTTTGTGACTAATACTAAGGATCAATAGCAAATGCAGTTACTCTTTCCAATGGGCTAACAGGAGAGTTAAGGGATCTAATGTTATGGCCAGCTGAGAAGGAACCTTTTAAACCAATGAATAAAGGCATTAAGATCTACTTTCTGCACCCATGTGACTGACAACTCAGCCATCTAAATAAAAGAACAAGTCACCATAGAAAATAATACGATGGTTATGACATACATCCTGAATTTAGGAAAAGCAAACAGCACAAACACCTTAGAAGGGAAAAAGGTTTCACTCCATCTGTGCTAAAAGGTGGGAGACAGTTTTTACAGCACGTGGAGCTATAAGCTGCACGTTCTAGTACCAGTGTTTTGCTTTTGGATAAGCAATTAAATACTTGCTTAGTTTAAAGCATCTGAACACTTACAGTGACTTCAATTAGTCTATCAGTATTCTTTAACTTTTCCTAATGTTATTTATCTTTGTAATTAAATAACTAAGATAAGGGATGTAAACAATGGCAGCAATCCTGTCTTACATCTCTGGAAGGGCATATTCATGAGATGAAAGATGAGCTATCAGATTAATATCTTGCTGAGATACAGTCTGCAGCATGAATGTCTGGGAATCTGGGTGTTTTCAACACTTACGTAAAACTGTCCTAACAGATTATTAGCAGTACTTAAAAATACGTATCTGCCTTTCCTTTTCCAGATTAAAAAAACACTGCTCTCTTAAATCAGCTTCTTGAGAACAATATTGAAGAGCAAGACAGATTTTGTAAATTCAGAATGGTAAAGTCGTCAAAGAGTAATGAACAATCCTAAAATTCTTTAGATGTAACATAGGAAACTTTCTTCTAGGGTCCTTTGATCATAAGAGACTTACGGATAAAAATCAAAACACAGAACTACCCCCGGAAGGTCATCTTTTTCCAGGACATACTAAAAAGCATAATATTACATATATACATTAGCATACAGTTACACATATTATGTAACTATAGCATAACTAGACATAACCTCGTGACATGCAATATGCAGCCACAGCATAGAGGTCTGCATTGCAGTGGGCGCTTGAGTGCTATGTCAGGAAGGGCAGCCTTATGAAGCAGTCCTGAGGTGGTAAAGGCACTAGCAAACGTGGAACAGTTTGCATGTGGATGGAAGGTCACCTCTCAAACAAAGACGCAGACATTTATCTGGAAGCTCACAACTAACATTTTTGTCTGGATGTGCAACTGCAACCAGGGATCACCAGAATGTGTGAGGGAGACTGAGAAAAATCTCTTGACGTCATATAAAAAGCTTTTTCACAATCAAACGCATAGTGGCCTTGGAGCCAGGTAAGGTTTTCAGACCTACTCCTGCTACTGGGAGGCTGGTCCAGAACTGTGTCACAAACAGTGAAAGAAGCCTAAACCTTTAACCTGGATGCATTCACAACCATTTTATGCATCCATTATGCTTCCACAGGGCCCTGTTGGCATGAATGGCTCTTCTCCTTCGTTAGCATTTTATTCTTGGTATATTCAGGTGTAAGCATTGCCTACCAGGACAAAAGCTGAGATGGCATAAGAGCCTCGTTAGATTGAGCTCCTTCCTCTTACCATCCTGTTGGTTGTCCTCCACATCCAACCCAGTTTATTCTACATTTCTTTAACAGAAATGATCAGAACTGCTCCTGCTCTCCACAGGAGGTTTTACAGCCTTTATTGATACTTGTCCTCAACTGAGAACACCTTCCTAGGAATACATCATTTTATAATTTCTCCTTCTCCCCACCAATTCACAAGCCTCCAAAGGATAGCAAACCAACTTCTGTGTGATTAACAAATTATCCCAACAATATTCCCCAGCTTCCCATGGTAGCCAGTAGCCTTTCTATTCTTTGTGTTGCAAGGAACTGGCAGTACATTGTTACAGAGGGTAAATATGCTCCTGTAAGCTGCATTTGGAAGGGGTAAAGGCAAAAATGTCAACTTTTGCCACTAACTACCCCCCAAAAATATCAAAGAATTACTGGTGATTAGTGCTTACTTCTATCACTGCATATAACCATACGCTACAGTAAGGTACAAACCCACTCTACAAATTATAACTTTTTATGAACTCTGCACAAGGAAGCCCATAATTCAGGAAGATATTGAATAAAATGTCAAGTAGGGCTTGGGAAAGGTTTTTTGGTTTCAAGTATTTGAGGGGGGCAGGGGGATGTTTTTAAGGGAAGTGCATCTAATGAATATGAATAGAAGTTAAACCTTCAGGACAGAACAATTATGGCATAAGATGAACCAACTACATCAAGTTTACTTGGTCCAAATAGATATACACATAACAATCTGACCCTTTCTTTAACACATTTAAAACCAAACAAAAATAGTACTGTCAACAATTTTGCTCATCTTGAACAACAATCAGGACAGCTCAGGGTAAGCAAGCAATGGCCAGCAGACAGGTGGGGAAGACAAAACAGACAAGTTTCTACTACCATCCCTCTTATCCCCTTGACAGCAGAAGAAACACCTAGTCTCTTCTCCGTTTTCTCTTTCCAAATTCTTCCTTCTGCCCATGGAAGCAACTAAATCCAGTTTGCCAATGTTTCTAAGAATAATTTAGGGAAAGATCAAGAACCAGCTGTACTGATGCTGACTTAGCTTAACTTCTTTGAGGACAGTAAACCAATGATAACCACAGAAAATAAAGGGTTTTCAGAAACTAACGAAGTGCCACAGTCAGTCTTAGACACTGCTTTCAAATAATACATTTTATGTCCTGAAACAAGTAATCTTAATCTGTATTTTCTCAGATTTAAGGCTTTGACTATAAACAATATTTCCATCCAGACTTCCTAGCTCAAAAGTTTCTAGTGGAAGAGAGTGAGCATTACACTGAGGATTAGTTGTGAAGATCACACAGTAATGAAAATGGACACCAACCATCAGTAGTGCAAGACCCTTCCGGGGCAGGTTTTTGTGAATACGGGATTGGTGGACTACTTGAATCTGACATGTCTTCATCCTCCTCTTCATCTTCCATTTCATTAACCGTTTGGTTGGTAGAAAAGTCCAGGTTTCCATTTTGTGAATATCGATGTACTAACTCTTTATCCAACTCTTCTACCTTTGGCTTCACATCTGAGAAGAATAAAAAATAAAATAAACTTTTCAACACTACTTGCATCTATCTCCTTTTAAAATAACCAGCATGCCATTATTTCTCTTTAATGAGGGCTAAGATTCAAATTTTGTGTCACACAATGAACTACTTTGAAGTTTTGGTTTTTTTTTAATGAAATGTATCCCACCCTTTTCTTACACAGAAAAACAACAATTGAAATGTGCCATACTTTCATGGTTACCTTCCGGCAAGAAAGGAGGCTGGTCAGGATCCAGGTACAGCTGTGAGAAAATCGGCCGTGGGACAACGCTGCTACATCTCAGAGAAGCTTCTATAGAGTTATGAAGAGCTTCTTCAAAACGGGCAGATTTTAGTTGCCCTGCATATGAATTCCCCATGATCTAAAACCACAAAGAAAACAGCTGATAAGGGGGTGGGAAAATGCATGTGCAGACCACTTACAAATGAAGAGTGAGGTCTTATTAACATCCATCATGACAGTGATATAAAATTAGTAAGAAAGTATGCTATGAAAATAACACCTCTAACTAGTACTACACATTCACATTTTGCTCTCAATTTGGTAGACTGTATCTTCTTGTTTTGACAACTGCTTTTAGCACATTTCTAACACTCTGCTTTCTGTCTTCTGCATATATGGCCTCTCAACAGGCTCAAGAACCTGCCTGGTGTAGAATTTAATGGAGGGTAGATAAAATCATTATTATTGTCTTAGGATTTTCAGAGTAGGCTACAGAAGGGTGAGTAACACATAAAATTAAAAACATCAAGTTTGGCTTCATCACTAGTTGTCTAACAGTGTGTTTACATTATTTTACTTGTCAGTATGCCATCATTTGCAGAGAAACAATACACAGAGTCAGCCAACAACTTGAATTTTTACTCTTGCTAATATTAACTGAAATTATGTGGAAGGTCAGTTCTCTGCCTTTTCAGGGTCTTCACCTCTTGTCTTCAGTGTAACACTATGATTTACATGTAGTCTGATCCATATAATTCAAATGACCTAATCATACTCTTACAACAAAAGATGTAAGTAAAAAAAAAAAAAAAAAAAAGAGAGAGAAATATCCAAACCATACACAGCAAATGCTGTGAAATATTTTTATGTTAAATTGTGCTTTATACTACTATAGTGGTAACAATCATTTAAATATCTGCCTTGACAAGTAATATTTGTGTTTAAATCAATGATGAATTTAAGAACTTAATGAAGTACTCAAGACAACCAGACCTGTAGATCATTACTTCTCCTTGGGTGACATTATACAGACCATAGACTGTTATACTTGTGCCCCCAGCATTAGGATACAGACTCTCAGATGTAAACATTTCGTAGGATGGCCATGGAAGATTTTACAATGAGCTAAGGGAGACTCACTGAAACATGAAATTTCCGCTTTGCTGGATCATCATACCATATGACATTTCCTCCAAAGAAACAGCAATCTAACATTTTCCAATATTCTGAACACAAGACTGCATTTTCAGAGAATTTTACTTCAACAGAGATAACTTTTCCCCAATTAAATCAATAGATAGAAAAGTACAAAACCTTATAATGTTATCTTTGTACTTCCCTTCAGTAGATGTCACCTAGCCCTATGACCGGAAGAGACCTTGGCCAGGAAGATAAGTTGGCATTTAGAAAACCTACAATTCCACTCCTGCTTTATCACTGGGTTGCTCAAGGTCCTCAAGGCTACCTGCAGAAGGGCAATAATGATGACAGCCACTTAGAGCAGCATTTGAGATCTGCTAGTATAGACAAATATCTAAGAGCTAAACATTACTATACTACTGGAATACATAGGCATGAAGCTTATCTAATTACTCACCTCCAACCTGGGAGAGAGGGTCAGTTCCCTGTTCAGTCAGAGACTTCATACAATTTTGGAAAAAAAAAATTCCACACCTCTGACTTAGACCAGTTTTTAATAAATTTTGGGGCAACAGCATTTCCCCAGCCCAACCGGAGACAATATAAACACGATTTCTTAACAGGACGCATTCAGGTATTTCAGCAATAAAATACTTCAGGCAAGCAGATTCTCTTTTTAATTCTGTAAGTTTTCATTAAATTTGGAAATAGCAGGGAATATGTACAAACACTAAACTACAAAGTGAGTCAGGGAAAAAGTTATGCTGAAGCTAGATTAAGGTTGCAGTACACTAAATCCTTTCAGGTGCCTTTGAACAAAGGATTGATAAAAAACAGCTAAGTGGCTGAAATCCTGGTTTTAATGAAACGAGCAATATTTCCATAAACATCAGTGAAACCATGACAAACTACTATATCATTAAATTGCATACCATAAAATTTCATTTCTGTGATACGGAATTTTAAGTCAGGTACGATGTGCTTAAGGTAGGATTTCAGGAATGTATTCAAATGAAAAGACTTCAGTTAAAATATAATAATAAAAAAGATTCAATCTTTAAGAATCAGAAAATTTGCAATTCCCACAGCACATCATCTGCCTTAAGTCTGTTCAGCCTCCACATTTTTTCTACAATCTGTATGTTGTATACAATCTATGCCAACTATTTTCATTTTGATGGGAAACTCTTAATAAAATACAGTATGCACATAGTAAAAATGCTGGCGAGACAAGGCTATTTAATTTGTCTCCCTGGCATCTCTACAAAGAGACTTGCCTGTGGACAGCGATTGCTGCGGACCTACCTGAGAAAGTTGTTAATATTACCAGAGGACATTTCTAGCTTGGCAAGAGAAAACAAGATTGCAATTGGAAATGCCAAGTAAGGGAAAGCTTAGGAACTGCAACTTGTGTGAGCACTGGCCTCTGCAGCATGGAAGCGGAGCAGGAGGAGGGCTTGTCGGGGATGCACTTGTGCAAGACGGGGCATGCGGAGCAGGTAGCAGAGGGCAGAGTGGCCAGGGGTCCTGCTGGGCTGCGGCGGGGGAGGCTGGGAACCCTGGACACCAGCACCAGGGAGCCAGCCCTGGGCAGCTGATTTCCTAACACCGCCCAAGGCCATTAGGGCAGCTGGGCCTCATTTGGAGTTCAAGGGAGCTGAGAGGGAAGAGCAAGGGTGGGAGGAGCAGGAGGCTCTCCCTCTGCAGGGGAGAGGAGCTGGCGAGACCCTCCAACAGTGAGCTGCAGGCTGGTTTGGGTTGTGCCATCCTGATCCAGCCTGCCCAAAAGCCAGGAGCACCAATTCAAGGTTTTAATGTCTTATCACTTCTGCTTTTGATTCTACCCCTGAACCCTTGGTGCAAATAGGAAGCACTTCGTTTTCCTCCTCCCAGGGTAAATGGGAGGCAGCTCACAGTGAGCGCACCACAGCAGCGGCAGAGGAGGCAGCGGGAGCGTAATGCGCTTTAAACTTGCTCGTGTGTGTGGAGGGGGGTTGAGGAGGCTGCGAAGAGTCTGGAGGAAAACTAAATTGCTGGGATTTTAAGGGAAGAAAGAAAGAAGAAAATAATAATTTCTCTTATAAAGATATGTACCTGCCATATCTGCATTTAAATATGACCAAACCCAAGGATTTAATATAACTAAATTAATGCTCATTGTTAAAAAAAGTTACCCTGATAATATGTCTGTCCTACATTCCTATAGGAGGCCATTTGGTGAAAAGAAAACAAACAAACAAACCACCCCCTGTTGCTTTCTAAAGTGTAATTAAGACAAATTTTCCCTAAAATTCTGCACATCTGATGTAGCAGCAATGAGCTCAGGGAGGTGTGGGAAAGACGGTCCCAGGCTGAGGGCAGTTGAGACTGTCTGACACGGTGTCCAAGAGAAAATGGAGCTGCACTTGACTGAGGAGTTCCTCCCCAATCTCACACGCCTGTTTTTCCTCCTGTCAACACTAATACATTAGTGCACTCCCTCATACCCACTGTCCTATATCCAGCCAGCCATACTGCACCGAACTACGCCAGAGCCTACTTGGGTGCACTGAAAAGTTTCTAATGGGCAGGAAGTTTGATTTTGGGGTAAATAATTCTTTCCATATCTATATGCATATTAATTGCAGCTAGCTCAGCACAAAGCTGGGTAGATTCCCAGCGACGAGTAATTTGCACATCTGTAATACAGTATTCCAACCCTCACCTTTCGTTTTACCTACACCAGTGGACACCAGTCTAATTCCTAAGTTGCCTACTTCTCTTAGCAACCATTTGAGCTCCGAGAAACATGACACTGATGTTCAAGAAGAACCAGAGCCCAGGTCCAGCAGACTTGCAGTGTGTAAGTACAGTAAACACTACCCACTTTTACTTAGAAAAATAGGTGACTATGGTCCTTCACATACCAGAAAAAAAAAAAAAAGTAACCTCTGGAAAGTGGGTTGTTACCCAATAGCTCTTGGGAGCTGGAACTGCACATTGAGTTGAAGGCTCTGCTAGTAAAAATATAATCAGATCATTCAGTACACCAGATACCACATATTTGGCCTCCAGGTGGGTCATGACCCCAGTGACTTTAAAGGAGAGGAACTGAACTGGAGGATGAGGGAGGGGGTGAGTGTTGTTGTTATGGCTTAAAGCAATTTCACAATTACCTGATAGCGAATGATGAATCTGATGCAAACACCCTCCATTAAGTCAGCTCTATCAAGTCCTTACTTTGTGTTTAACCTAATGATGTAATTGTGTTCTCCAAAACACATAATCTGGCTTCTGATCTGGCCTAACCCCACAGGGAAGTTTCTCTTCAAAGGAAAAGAAAGCAAGTTCCTTCACAAAGGCACTGCCAGGCCCAGCACAGCTTCTGTATCTCAAAGTGTTATCTTAGGCAAAGAGAGACCAGGCATCTATTTATGCTGTAGAATTGTTTGGGAACTGGTTGTTTCAAGTACAGCTAGCATTTTCTATAATTTACATCATTCTTATTGATGTTCTGGGAGTAGAATTTTTTTTCCCATTAGAGCATCATCAAGATGTATCATGAACATGCATACAGCAGAAAGGATGACTGTTAATAACGACAATAACAAATATATACACTAATTAAAAGTGTAGACTTCGAAGTCAAAAGTATGTACCCAGCATTAACCACAGTATTCAGTTCAGAAAGACTTATGTGTGAGTCAATACAAGAGTGCAAGGCAGAGTAGTCTCATTAACAGATCCCTTATCTCACAACCTTTGTAAGATTCCCCCCCCAGTCCTTTTAAAATCCTGAGATTCTCACCCTGCTTTTCTCTTGGTTGGATATTCAAACTCAACTGTAACAGAGTTTACAATCTTATGTAGCAAGTGATAGATAAATAATCCATTCACAAAGTCTTTCAGGAAAAAATGAACAATTACTTTGTATTGACTCTGTTTACAGTGGAGTTTCCTTTCATTTTTATTTTTCATTTTATTTTGAAGAAAATTTTGATAGCATCCACTACTGTTTAGAATCTAGTCTTTCAGTCTGACATTGCCGCTACTGTGTCAGAGGAATAGGAAAGATCAAGAATGCCTATTATTTCCTGACAAGGTTCTTCCTCTTACTGTTCAATTAATAGTACCTGTATTTAGAGTATTGCATCAGATTACCTGGGATTTGGACAATTCCTTGGACAGACAAATGGATACACAACAGAGCTACATGCGGGATGGTGGAACAGGAGTGGAACAGTGGAACAGTCCCCACAACACAAAGCAGAAAGCAAATCACAGTTGGTGCTAATACGGAGGCTTCTATGCCCTTACTGCTCCATCCCTTCCAGCCCAAGACTACACCCACAGTCTTCAGGCACAGTTCACAAAAGAAACACACTAAAGGTAAAATTCACACTTGAATTCAGGGTGGTGTTAGCAAGTTGAACTTTGATGCATGAAGCTGTCAACTTCAAATCACCCCCAAATACTGCAAAAATTAAGCCTGAATTGTATTTTTAAAAATTCATTGATTTGGGAGTTTTCAGCTTCACAGTATAAACCAGCAGTGATGTAACACTGAGGCTGAAAAAGGAAAACTACCAAGAAATAGAAACTGAAACTCAGTCTCATCTCTTAAAATTTGAAATACCTCTTTAGTTCCTTTTAACAGTATTTTTTACTGAGCTGTACACATAAAGAGGGGCTTACAACTGCAATCAAACAGAATATATTGTGAAGTGCAATGTTACAGAAGTCACTCCAAGTTAAGCTCAAGTCAAGTTTTACAAAATGGTAGTTCAGCAGCTTTAACTTAGGGGTTCAGCACTTGTGTTTATTGCCTAACATCTCGCATTTTCCTTCATCTTTCAAATGTTCTGCTAAAACTCTCCCAGAATCTTTAGATGCAATCTTTTTGTAAATCTGAAGTTTTAAAACACTATTTTTGAGTTAAGTCTGTGTAGTTAGTATCAAATTATGTAAACCCAACAACAGTCAGTTCTTATACCCAACCTGGAGCTAGAAGTTATTTCACATGTGTATTGGGTCTGGCTGAGACGGAATTAATTCTCCCCATAGCAGGCCTCATAGTGCTGTGTTCTGCACTGGTAGCTAGAAAGGTGTTGATAACACACCAGTGTTTTGGCTTCTGCTGAGCAGTGCTGGCACAGCATCAAGGCTGTGTCCCCAACATTTTTTGCCCCCCTCAACGGGAGGCTGGGGCTG
>JANZLQ010000029.1:2364013-2378200 GCA_026212715.1 Elanus axillaris | reverse complement strand
AATTGTCTGTGATGAGGGTGGTGAAACACTGGAACAGGGTGCCCAGAGAGGTGGTAGATGCCCCATCCCTGGGAACATTCAAGGCCAGGTTGGATGGAGCTCTGAGCAACCTGACTGAGTTGAAGATGTCCTTGCTCATTGCAGGGGGGTTCGACTAGGTGACCTTGAAAGGTCCCTTCCAATCCAAATTATTCTATGATACTACAAAATTCACTTATAAGAGAATTTTACAGTAATCTGGTTTAACTTTCTGGGTTAGGGTTTCTCAAGCCCTTTAATGAGATGAATTGTATATATAGTATGACCACAGACACTGCATACCACTCCATTCATACTGGTCTGGACCACCTTTTCCAGTTCATAGAACTGTTGTCTAGGTTCATTTCTTTCTTAGCTATGCAGATATTACTGTAAGTTTTTATACGGAAGACTAAGAAAAGTACTGAGCAGGTATTCCCCTCTCTCAATCTGATTTAGCAAAAGAAATCGAATGAAGGTTATCCACATAGGTTAGCTTTCACCTGGGAAAGCTGATTACCACACATTAGCTTCTTAAGATGGATGAGTGGAAGTAGAAGTCTTACTTTGCTGCTCTGAATCACCCAGTGGCAGAACCTTTTCACTGACTATAAAGAAAGTCTAGAGAAGAGGAGCTCACATTATGTTAATGTTTGGCCTTTGAAAATATGCATTGCAGAATACTCAATGGTAGAAGAAGAAAAAATAAGAGAGTGAATAGTAAAAACAGCACAAATTCATATTTACAATTCCTATATTTACTCTGAGGTAGAGAAAAAAACATATCACAGAAGCAGACTAGTCAAGTGTGTTTGGAAAAAGATTAAAAGGAATAGAGTGTGCTTTCTACAGATCAGAAAACCTGTGTGTGGAACATGAGGGGTTTGGTGGTTTTTTTTTCATTTGGGTGGCATTTTTGTGTGTGTGTGGTTTGTGGTTTTTTTTGTGGGTTTTTTGTTTGTTTTTTTTAAACAGCCAAAAATCAACAGAAAGACGAGACTTGGTGATTATGGGGAATAAAAGAATACTCAAACAGAAAAGCAATGGGGATGTACCCATATAGTCACAATTACTTGGGAGCAACCATTTAAGAACCCTGAGGACCTTACTGGGATTAGGTCCTCAAAATAGGGCATAACAGGTTGATACTCTAAAGGAGATTAAATTCATGATTCCAAAGAAAGAAAAGGTGAAAGCTGAAAGTAATTATTAACTTCAAAAACAAGCACATATTAATCAGTTTACAGGCTAATCATCTTTCCAAGCAGCCCTAAGGCATAAAGGAACTCAGAAGAACTGATTATTACTGAAGGAAGTTATACTTCAAGAAAAGCAGCAATTTATCTTTAATGTAAAAAAAAAAAAACCAACCATGGGGGGGGGGGGGAATCTATTTAAATAAAGCTTCCTCAAGTGACTGTTCTAGGAACTCTGAGGACCTGAACAATAAAGACATTGCAAGGTGGGGAGAGAATGAGGGGCAGGTTGGACATGAGTACAAGCAAGCAGAAAACAGTAACATACAACATTGGGACAAGATATCATTACGATGCAAAATTAATTCCATCCAGTGAGACACTTGTAAGGCAAAATATCACCTAAAATATACTACAATTTTCCTTGACTTCTTTTTTTACTTTTCCATTAAAAACAGAAAGAGAACCAATAAACTTTGGAAGTTTTTACCTTTGTCCTAGACTGAACTTGTTCTTTACAGATGAGGCATTTTTTCACCCGTGGTGAGCACAGAGAACATGTGGCAATATGTCCACATGGGCCAAACAGAGTATCTCTCTTCATGTCTGAACACACCATACATTCTTCTAAAGTTTCAGAATCATTGTTGATCATAGATGGACTTCGGGAACCAACCTGACCACTACAAAGAAACCTTGCAGTCAAACTTACTTTTAAGAATTTTTTAAATAATTAATTTAAAATGCACATCAATTGGCTGTTTATGTATATATTCCTACGCATTCAGGCATCATAAAGCAATCCAAACTGCATTTTCCCAAATATACAGTTGACACCAGAGTACAAGGTCACATGCTCAGGTAAGACACTGTACAAAAACAGGCCACACAAGTTAGAATAGCATCTCATGAACATAAAAAACCCTTCCCTCCCACCCTAAGAGTTTAATTTATTAATAAACACATACCCTGTAGATTCAGAACAGCACAGCCTAACACCTTGATCTTGAAGATACTTCCAACACTTAGCAAGTGATAGGCTCGTAAAAGAAGCCCTAGGCTCCCGGCAGCGGGTTCCCCTCGGATCTTTGTCCTATGCCGCTGCTCCACCAGCGGAGGGAGCGCGCGTTGAACTTAAGCAGCTCATCCCTACAGCCCTCACCAGCCCATAAAAGGTGGAAGAGCAGCAGCCACAGGGATGACGCCGAGACAGATGGACAGATGCAGTAAGAAAGACTCAGAATAAGCACCTTACACACCAGGGCAGCATCAACAAAAACGGTCTCTCTTCGTGACAGTCTGAAAGTACATTTTTGATTTCCATACAGGTATTAAGGATGAGAATCACATAAGCCAGCAGTGGGAACACAACTAGGACAAGTAGCAAGCTGAAACTTCTCATACTCCATGCACTTGATAACATGACATTTCACTGAAATCACAATTCCTAGAGAAGTGCTTCCGAGACATCAGACCAACCTGTCCTCTTTTTACAGAATCATATAATCATTCAGGTTGAGAGGTACTCAGGAGGTCACCTGCTCAAAGCAGCATCAACACTGAATTCACACCAGGTTATAGTGGGCTTTTCCCATTCCAGTCTTCAAAACTTGCATGGACAGAGATCGCACAACCTCCCTGAGCAACCTGTTGCAGTGCTTAGTTATTCTTTCAGTGATTTGCACCCCACCTCCCTTTCTGGGATCATTTGAAGTTCTACCAACCTCCACCTGCATGTTTCCACCTTCCCATTCTCCTCCCTCCCATATTAACAGATAGAAAAGTCCTGCAAGACTTGTATAAGTTTCAAGTAATGTATTTGTAAATAGCATTCAATGTACCTTAGAAAATAAAGAATTAATTCAAAGTCAAGAAAAAGCTTGTATGTTTTAACACTATTGCTAATAAAGGTACAATGTTTTAAATACATCAGTTAATCTATAGAAAGCAGAGATTTGGAAACTGCATATTTTATGAATATACAAACCTGACTTTTTCTTTGTGACATTTAGCCAATGCTTTGCAGAGACTAGGATCAGGGCAGAGATCGAGAGGAGACTGACCCTTCTTATTACGAATGCTGAGGTCAGCTCCGTTGGCTGCCAGGAAGCAAGCAATAGATGCTGCACTCTTCTTCTCTGCTCCCTGAGTGCCAAGTCCCATTATTAACTGAAAGAAAACAAATACATAAGCAACTTGAGAGACTCTCTAAACAGTTAGGAATAGTCTGGCTAAAGGAAAACTACTTGACATGTGCACATGCACATACACACACATATGTATAAATCTGTAAGCCGAAGGAAGCACCTCTAGAACTAAAAATCAAAACAATCACATAGTTCCTTAATTTTGAGTCAGCTATACTCAACTTTCCTTTAAGGAACTAAAATTCAGCAAGGAATAGTTGAGCTATTGAAGCATTCAATCTCCTGCACACCTATACTCACTTGTGAAGTGGCTGTCCTTCTGTATAAGCACTGTAAAGGGCAAAGTCCCAGTGGGTCTATTCAGAATAGACTCGAAGTACACTGAAATTGCTGAATTCAGACAAAATGCTACCACCATCATGCTTGGACTGAAAACATAGTCAGGCAGAGAACTGAATGCACACTTACTTTTAGTCTAGCAAGTAAAGTACCTGCCCAAGAAAGACTTGATTTCAGTTGCCTTCTCAGCCTGGAGGGATTTAAACTAGTATACCTGTCCTCCATCCTAATCATATAATGCTCCTTTGCCCTTTTACAACTATTACTCTATTTCTGTATTAGTGTACCTATTACACACAATTCACGGGGCCAGCTAGAAAATGAAGAGCGAAGGCTCACTACCATAGCCCAGCAAAGAGAGGATTCACATATTCTGGAGCATTGTGGGCCTGCTCCCAAAATCTTTTTTTGTATTAAAGCTTAATCAGACAAAATACGTAAGTATAATGAAGTCTACATATAACATGAAACTGCTGGCACCACTAAGAATCCCTCAGCAAACTATACTAGACTATACTGAAAGGAACAGCTTTGACACAGCTGGGACAGCTCCAATTCAAGGAGTTTTAAGTGCTGAATTCCAGAATTAGAAAGGTTTTGACAGCAGGATAGAGGCAGGATTTTGTATGCACCTTTTTCCCATTAATTAAGCGCCCAACTTGACTGACGTACATCTCTCTATGCCACTTTCAGTTTGTACAATCTATCCCTCCAGCTGGTCTTCTAAAAGCTGGGTGTCAAGTATCACCCCTAAAAATTAAGAAATTTTGGCTGGATTAACAACCATTTTAGTATTTAAAGAACTAAATGTGCTATTTTAGACACAACAGCATATAGGAATGAATTTAAAATACCAGATACCTGTCACCAAAGCCCTAAGGGTTGCGTATCTTAAAGTCTGAACTATGAAGAAAACAGTTTTCAAAACCCCTCTAGTTATTTCCCTCATCCTTCAGAGATGACTTGTGAAGAAAAAGGCTTGGTTTGGGTCCATGTCCTGCAGCATGTGAAGTATGTATTAGAAGTCTTTACCCTGCCTTGATAACTGCAAGATTATTCTTACCATACAGCCACCCAATTTCCTAGGGAAGCAATTTTTGTAAACTTCAGTCTATATGTTTTTTTTTGTTGTTGTTAGGAGTTCTCACATCAGTAAGTCTGAGGTGCTGCAAGACTCTGAAAAGTCACTTCACGAATTCACAGATACTGATGGACCTGCATTCTTCCCTGTGATCAGGTAAGAACAGTATAGCTTGAAAGATTTTATACCAAGAAAACCAGTAAATTATGGAGAGAAACAGTTTTGTGGTGTCCAGATAATACAACATTTTTGTTTATAAATTCAGAGTGGTTTTCTGCACCTCAATTACAGTATTGGCTGAAGTGAAGCAGAGATTTTATCTAGCTTCAATCCAGATACCTTGGACCATGACAGTAATCCAGCCAAGGCAGGACAATGCCTAGTGAAAGCTGATTTCCTCCAAGGTTGGGAAAGTAGATGTTTTTTGAAGGCATGCCTACACCAAATGCTGTAGTCCTTTCTTGTTTGCGGCGACAAGAGTTCTCTTGCCACCCACACTTGAACCTTATGGGCCCTAAGCTGTTCCTGAATGAAACAGCTATTTGTTTCCAAGAGGAAAATCACGCACAGATCATTTGTTTCACTTGGTGTGGATATACACTATGCCAAGACTGGCTCCTCTGCCTGGAACAGTCATGAGAATTATTCAAGAAAATCTTGAATCCTAAAATGCCTCTGTGTGCTGTATACTTTGAAAACATCAGAACAATATTGCATCCCATGACACTTCTCTGGTAGTCTGCAAGATTTCAGTCACACAGAATGAAAAAAAACCAAAACAACCCATGCACAAAAAAAAACCATTATGTCTTAGTGCCTTGTATGGCTGCAGCAAGCCTCCTCTGGAGGGTTCTAGTCCTGACTTGCATCAACACAAGCCAGTCCCAGCCAATTCAACTGCAAGGGACAAGTCTCAGTGTAATCTACACAAACAGTATAAATATCATCTTAAGTAATTGTAACTACTGAGCTATCTTTGAAGCCATCAACACCTGACTTCATCAGAATTTCTTTCTTTTGTTAGGATTTAGGCAGTGGCATCATTTTGAATTTTAAAAAAATTTTAAGGGTCTCAAAGATACCTATATTAAAATAAATTACACTAAATGATCCTGGGGAATAATACATTTATTTAGGATAAATAAAAAGTACCCTAGACCAAGGAACACTGTAATAAAGCAACTGATACTACTTTTTTTGTGGTGGTGGGGACTGTACTTGAGAAACTTTTTCTCCTCCCAGCTATACAATCATCACAATGTGCTGGATAAAAAACTTCAAAATTATTTAAAGAAATGGGGTTCACAGCTCATAGCACTTGAATACAGAAATGTTTTTCAGATTGATACATAAAATACGTAGGACTTTGTGAACCATCAAGATTATTCACTACATGCATTTTAAATACCAAAAAACCAACTGAAGAACAACCTGACAAAAATTGGTTTAGGTATTACAACAGCTTAATATTGACACTCAGAAGGAACTACTAAAAATCAATGCTACAAAATTTGTTCCATATAATTCCACTTATGAAATAAGTTCACAATATCAGTAAAAAATACTGTTTCATATTTTAAACCATGCTCACTGCAAAAAGTAACAAATGGTAGAATTTTCAATGAAGCTGTTGTCCAACCAACTTTATCGAATATGGAAAACATCTAAAACCCCGCAAGTGAAATTTTTGTTCTTTTTCAGTTCAACTGAAAAGAAAATAGAAATAATTATTTCTTGAAGTACCATAATACAAAGAGGCACCCTACAGGGCTCAGTAGGTCGGTATCTTCAAGACAGCAGTCTAAAGATCATTAAAATTTAGCCAAGCAAAAATGAGCTCTAAAATACTTAAGATTTACATATCAGATTTGCTATCACATACACCAAAGAAATCTGACACATTTCCCAATCTTTAAAGGAACTAATAAGAATTTAAAAAACCAAACCAAAACATTCTGTCAATTTAAGTCATTGTATTCACAAAAAGAAAGCCTTACTGTTTCCCAGACTAAATTGCTAATCCTATTTATCCTCTATTATCCGTCACCTTATGTGCAATTCTATACAAGACAAATTAGAAATGTGTCCTTGGACAGCTTTAAAGGTCCAGATGCCTGCACGTATTTTAGCAGCCTAGATCCTGTCTTGTTTTAATATATGATTTTGGGCCAAAGATGGTTTACTATTAAAATTGTTTGCTAGTAAAATCTAGTTTAGAGTGGGTTTACATTACTTTTATTTAAATAAAGGTAGATAGGTACAAGTATTGTTCTCAATTACTATTTTTCACAAAACATTGTCAAGGTAGTTTGATCTGCTCATCATCTTAAAAAGTTTTCAGGTATATTTTAGCCAGGCTTTATTCCATCTTTTACATTTCAGCCATATCTCATGTTGCTGCCACATAAAATTAAAATAAGCACGTTTTCACCTTTTCTCTGAGGGCACATATCTTCTCCACACCACTTAAACTGCCCAAATTTGTTACTTAGGCAAAAACTTTCTCTGCAGCTAAACAAAGTGAAAAAAAATGACCAATAGTTTGATTAAGCTAATATAGAAGGTACTGGTTAATCATGATTTTTTAAAGCTTTAGAACATTTGTAGGTGATCAGACGTACAATCATGCAGGGATTCGTTTGTTTGTTGTGGTGTCCTCCCCCTGCCCTTTTTAAAAATTATTATTATTTTAATAGAAATAAACAAAAACTGTAACTAATTTTTTTTTAAACCAAGGATACATCTGAAATGAAATCAGAGAAAAACTTAGTTCTTCGAAACAAAATCCCCCTAAACTAAAATTTAGGAAGGTGGTAGAAAAAACCCACTACTTGTGTTAAAAAACTCAAAACACAACTCTAGTTTCGTTGTAGATGCCACTAATAAGATGGGCAGAGAAACCTATTTATGAAATGCGCAATCAGAGAAGTATTTATCTCCCATTCATTTGTTTTACAGTTAAATACATGCATATCAAGTATTCTGGCCACCTCTCACAGAGTCCATTTCAGATCATAGAAGCAAGTGAACTGTAATTGCTTTCCTCCTCTCACTTAAAGTGACACAAGCATTTTCTTATATATGTCAGTCATATTTTAAATCTCTTTTCAAAGTTTATTCTAGTATATTTCAGTGAGATTAAGTAAGCAGTCTGAAAAACATTTGTTGTCCAGTGGAATTACTGTTTTGAACAAAGGCTTTTTAATAAAATTGATGGGATTTTTTTTGAATGAAATGCAAAAATCTTATCATCCACAGTTAAAATTAGAAAAAACACTATGACACTGGTAACTAACAATTCAGCAAATCTGATCCGCTGTTGCATTGTACATCTTTAATAATTAAAGAAAAGATATTGTTCGTTTTTCTCAATCCAAATCACTCCAGAATTTTATTTCTCCTTTGCCTATCAGCAAAGCTATGAACTTCATCTTTGCATATGGGGTTCACACAGCTTTTTGCGTGTGAGTGTTCCTTTAATCAATAAAACATTTTGACCTTTATTACCTGGAGTTTCTTTGACTACTTCCTTACTACAGCACAATTTCTGAAATGAACTCTGTCAGAAAGATAAACAACAATAAACATACGAACATTAAGAATGCCTTGTTCTAACAGAATAACTTTCAGAAGGTTATAGAAGCAGCTAAACAATTAAAACTACAACGACATGCAAGATGTTGCATCACACAAAACAATTTTAGTCTTATTCTGTACTGTAATACTGTTTATTTCTCTTTCCTAAAAAGCTACTTTTCATTTTTTGGCAGCCATATGTGTTCGCTATGGAAGACAGATCTGTATAAATATTTTGAACTAAATAACCCCATTTTTCTTTAACAAAGATAATGACTACATGTGAAAAGCCACATACAATAATATGATTTCTGCCTACACTGCAGTTTAATGCAGAATGTCTACATAAACTTATGCTGCCAAAAACCAGTTGAACAGTACAGAACTAGACAAACTAGACAAAGAGACAAACATACAGAAAAAAAGGAATAAATAAATGCATTTTATTTACTGTGTTCTTTGATGGCTCCCAAGCAGTATCTACCTTGCCCACATCTTGCATGTCTTGGAGTTGGCGGAGCTGTGACAGAGTGTGGTGTCTCAGAGCTTCATGCAGGGGAGTATCCCCATCTTTATCCTGAATATCCAGCTTAGCACCTGCACGGACTAAGAGCTGAAAAGAGAGAACTGAATTTACAACTCAAACAAGCTATTTATTCCTTCTAAAACTAGTTTCAGGAAACTATGGTTTAGGATGCTCTGGATGGTCCGAAAGGGTTATTCTTTTATCTTGCTACAATTCACAGTTGAGTTTATTTAAATTTATTTTCCCATACCTGGAGCTCAGCCCTCAACTGAAGCATTTATCTCTTTTAAATACCAAGTTTATTTCAGCAGAAGCCTAACACTTGCCTGTGCTCTTGAGGGAGTGCTATAAGAGATGCTATTTTAGAGGATTCTTTCTACTGTCCAAAGCCTTTTAATTCTTACAAGACAGCCTACAAACAATGTAACATACTACAGCAATGTATCAGAAATAGAACAAGTGGGCAATACTTCAGATACATATATATTCTTTCCTATTAGGTATCAATGACCTCAAAAATCACCACTTTCACACCATGTTACACTTTATAACTTAATTTACAGTATCCTCCTGTTAGCAAAGTAGTTAAGCATGTACTTAGGTTTACCCTTATTCAGCAGAAGACATAAAAACCAATTACACTATTAAATACTATCTCAGAACACTTTGGAAAGTAATGAACTGTAAGACTCATCTTTAAGGCTAATTTTAGACACACGTTCCAGGTCACATGACATGAAAGCAAGCATAAGGCTGCAGAGGCCCTCCTATTCACATTGCCTTTGTGTACAGCCTTCCCATAATTCGATACACCAGAACTTCCTTAGATATACTGTTAAACAAAACAAATCAACACATGCTGACAAATAACACTTGCCCCTAAAAATTAAACCCTGTCACTGTTGCTATTCAGAAACCTGTAGATAGCAGCTGAGGTTTTAATTTAGTTTTGAGCTTTTGCTGCTCTGCAAAATTTGAATTAGCAGCAGAGACAAAAGGCATAGCCTAGAAACAGGAATGCATGAAGGGGGATCTTCCTCTTCAGAACTCACATTCTTGCAAGGATCTCAGCCTCTTGGAACCAAAGAATCTCTGACTCTAGAAAACTCTAAAAGGAAAATAGCTTAAAAGGAATTCAGAACTTAATTTTCAAGAAAATAACTGCCTGTAATTGACTGCAGCTTACCATTCTCCCCAATCTTTCCTTCCACAAATGAAACAAAGAAAACCAGCTAATAGTTGCAACAGTCTCCCAACTTCTTACACTTTCTAAATGGATTTACTCTGGCCCAATTTTTTTTTCTCATATTCATATCTTGTGTCTGCCACTAGCTATTTACTACTTGACAACTTCTGGAAGAAAATCTGTAAAAGAACTATTTTCAAAGCAACCTGGAATCCTTTGCTACCATGGAAATTCAAAGCCCTTGCAGAAGTTTAAAAAAATAAAAATAAAATTCAAAAAACCCCGAAACACCACAAACCAGCACTCTGTCATGGCAGAAGGGATTTTAAAAGAACCCTGCTACCTTTGACCACTATTCCACAGATGCCTGAGGGTACAACCCAGCCCTGGAAGGTACCCAATAGGAATTAATTTTGAAATATGGAGCCAACATGTTCTTTGCATGGCTGCATGAGTTATTTTAGGACTTCTCAAAGTTAATCCAACTCTGAAGTACGGATACTCTACAGGGTCATTCACTTAAACATTCT
Organism: Elanus axillaris; assembly: GCA_026212715.1. Classification (NCBI taxonomy): domain Eukaryota; kingdom Metazoa; phylum Chordata; class Aves; order Accipitriformes; family Accipitridae; genus Elanus; species Elanus axillaris. The sequence continues at coordinate 2,367,601 of JANZLQ010000029.1, read as the reverse complement.
CAGATATAAGCATGTCAGTCCAATACACTTACATGCCTCCTTTCCTGCTCATCTGCTACACTAGTATTGTATTCCCAGGTACCGTGTCAGTTCCAGAAGGGCACAAGAGCTCACCAAATATAGCTGCCGAATAGCTTGCAGGATGCAAGTGACACTGACTCTAGGAAACCATTCTTTTGGTAGCAAGCAGTTCCAGATATAGGGCCATATCACATGTTTCACTGTAATGGGATCACATCCATCAGCCCTTGGAGATGGAGAAACCTTACAGCAAAATAATGCTAAACAGAACTGCAGATACAGGTCTGCATAGGGGGTACAATTCCCTGCAGGCCTGAATAAGAGACAGTTAATAAGATGATTCTCGCTCTACAAAGACAAATTAAACAAATTTACGTAGAGGGCAAAGGCCAGGTTGAGGTATTCACTAATAGGGAACATCTCCTACAGCAGTGACTGCTCTCTGAGCCTCAACAGCCCACACTAGCAATCCAAACACCGAGTCACATAGGTCCCATATAGACAGTGCACCCAGGCCAGAATGGGCAAGCTGTGCCAGACTCCAATTTCCTGTGCCAGCAAGAAAGTTCTGTTAAATTAAATTGAAAGCTAAGAACAGCGAAAGTTACACACTTGAAGACTGGAACGTAGTTAAACTCCTAAAAACATGTTTCACTTGGCTACAATTTGCAAAAGCTATAAGCAAGAATAATTACTCATACAGCAAGAGGCATCAAAAATGCTATTCGAAGGCCTTGTTACGGACGAGACTCATGCAAGTAACAGAGGAACACATTCTCTCCCTTACTCAACAAGGAGGGATGCTGGAATTGGCAACCACGTAGAGGAAACCATAATGCACATATACAAAAATTTAGTATTCCCAAAGTATCCTTCATATTGCTGACTGACCTTCTGTGCAAGTTGGCATGTTTCTGAATTGATCAAAATTAATCATACAAACATTCAATGGCTACATATTGTTAAATCATTTTTTAAATGTTTGTGAAGTACTCATGTCTTAACAGCTACAGTCAGCTTGAGTCGAGTACCATTAACCATATGGTTTATTGCAAATAAGATACTTACTCTAACAATTTGCGTATGCTGTCGTTCAACAGCAAGGTGCAGTGCAGTTTGCTGGTTAACATTCTGGATATCCAGGTTAGCATTGCCCTGAAAGACATTCAAAGCATTAGGGTGTTATCATCCTAGCAATTCATCTGCAGGCAAGGCAGTCCACTAGGGCACTGAATATGACCCCAAATACGATTCCTAGTTTGGAAATTTGAGAGCAGAAGTGATTAAATACTTTAATTATTCCCTGTACAGATCTTGATCTGTTGAATCAAACTAGGTATCAAATTCTTCAGTCCCTCTGCACCATTAGGCCATTGTAATGATCTCAAAGGCAAGTTTGACCTTTAGAGCTCACCACACGTCCTTCCCTGCTCCACTGCTCCTGCATTGCGATTGCAGGCGTAAAGCAGCAAACTATTTTCACATCAGATGGTTAACTGAAGTATGACATTTAAATCCTCCCGAGAAGAGAGTCCTACCTGGTGCACCAAAAGTTCAGCCACTTCCACATGATTATTGAGAGCTGCCAGATGCAAGGCAGTGTAACCATCATCTTTTTTCTCGTCAACAATCCATGGTCGTGGTAACTTGGACAACAATACACGCATTGCACTGAAATAAACACACAGAGATGCATAAATACACCTATAATGTGTTTGTTGAATAACAACAGGACAGAGTAAAACAATATTCCTTCTCAGAACTACAAAGCAGTAGTAGCTAAAAATAACATTAGTATTTTTTCAAAAAAAGAAAGTGGGTGAAAAGCTATACCAACAGTTCCAAAGCATAATAATTTCATGTTCAGTTCCTTCTAGTTAAAGCATACAAACCAACCATACAATACCCAAAACAGAGTATGGGAATCTGATTTCTTCAGAACAATGTTATCTAGCAGTAAAAATACCTTAAAAGAAAGTATTCATGCAAATTCTGAAACAGACAGAATTGTTCTACCTCAAAATCCTTATAGCATCCTTAACTATTTATTTAATGACCAAGTTCTATCACATTAGATTTCTTTAAAATCACCACTTTGTAAACTGATGCCATGGGCTGTAACAGACAAGACTTTCAATTTCTGAGATAAAACTGGAGTAAGGCCTCTTACTCACTTTACAGTTTCAGCATTTGTCTGTGGCTATCAGTGGAATATTTTCATAACAGATAATGGCCAAGTATCACATATCATGCCAGTGTCTAGTACCACACCCCACTTCTGTATGTGCTTACCAAGATGCCTACCAAAGGAAGGGGATTTATTTTCTTACACCTCAAATTCAAGGGTGGGGCAAAGCAACCTGATTACTAGAGTATTAAAACACACTAAAATTCATGAAGTCCAAAGACTGCCGTGTTAAGGATACTTATAACACAATGCTAGATAACAAATTGCTCAATCTTGTATTCTCTCACAAATGGGCTTTTCTTAAGTTCATGTGTCTTCACTTAGCTTTTGGAATAGGTAAGTAACCAAACTTAATTGCCCTATTGCTGTATCTTTATAAACAGCACATGCAGCTCCCTTACAACAGTTCCTCTGAGACAAACGGAAATCCAGAAAACGCTACAATCTTGTGTCAGGAAAACTCTTCTATCATCTGATCTTTCCCTACTGTTGAAGCAACATGATATTTAGAGGAGAAGCTGAGCTTCTTCACAAAATTCAAAACTTTAATATCCAAGTAATATTACCTAATGCAAGTAGAACCACTCAGTCACAGAACGCCTTGGAAAGCAGACACTATAATAGTATTAAACAGTCCTTCTTCACTAGCCACCTGATACTGAAAACGTGGGATCCCAATAAGCCTCAGAAATATCCTCATAAAATGAGTCTCTCAGCTTTTACTTAAAAACATTCTCAACAGATAGCAAGAAGATGATTGTGCTGTCAAGTAATGACTGAGCTCCTAATTCATTCCAATAATCTGTTACCTTGAACATCCACACCATGTAAGTGTTATTCACTCCTAAGCTCTCATTTAGAGTAAGCCAATGAGTTTCCCATAAAACAAACAAAAAGCTGTGGTTCTGGGAATAGCTCACTCCAACGAGCCTGCCTGAAAAGCTGAAGTAAGAGTCCATGGGGTAGACTACCAGTAAGACAGTGCACTCCTTCCTAAACACTTCTTCGACACTATCCTAACAGACCCTGACTTCTTAAGCATCTCCATGTTCTCCTGCTACTGCACTGAGTACCCAACATAAATTCTCAAGTTTCACACTTAATATATCATCCTGGCAGTTGCAGTTTAACAGTCACTTTTTTCCCCAGATTCAGAGTGTGTGAAGATGAAGGAGCCACAACACAGGAACCAGAATGCAGGAACTGCATCTTCAAGCGGCAGGATCACAGAAGCCCACAGGAGACCCACGAACAACTGCTACATGGAACATCCACGGCCAGGCTGCTCTGGAGGTTTGTCCCTGTGATGGGTTGACCCTGGCTGGACGCCAGGTGCCCACCAAAGCCACTCTATCACTCCCCCTCCTCAGTTGGACAGG
>JANZLQ010000029.1:2309736-2358112 GCA_026212715.1 Elanus axillaris | reverse complement strand
GCCCCCCCACCCCGTTTCTAAGTATAGTGACAACCTCATCAGGGTTTACTAGTAGGAGCGCAAGCTCAGTGAAAACCTGGGAAATCTAACTGGAAACACGAGAGCGCGCTTTATTTGGCAGCGCTAAAAAAACCCGGGGACAAATGGCCGGGCGGCGGCGGAGGTGCAGGCTGCACAATCAATCGGCAGAGCGCCCGATAGCGGCTCCTCCGCTGCCGGATCGACAATCGACAGCTGAGAGACTATTTTTTGCAATGGTTGACTAAATATGGTCAGGGAAGAGAGAGGCACAAGAGAGCCTGTTTGCCTGGGAGTGCATGTTTCAAATGCTTAGCTGCCTATAAAGCCGTAACAGTTTTGCTCGTGCCCTCTAAGTGGGAAATACGGTTAGTGTCTTCTGTAGTGTGCGTGTGGGAGCCCTGACCTCGCTAGCAGACTTGACCTCTGAAGATGGAAAGTAGCTTCAACACAGACCTGCCTACAGTTAAGCCTGGAAACATAACCTCAAGCAAGAAAAGATGCAGTGCAATATCTAAGGAACTAGAAGAAACCAATATTTGCCGGGGGCGGGGGGAGACGATCGCGCTTTTTTGTGTGCCTTTTTTTTTTTTTTTTTGAAGCAACTCCAACTTTTGGGGGCTTGGTTTTGGTTTTTTGTTGGGTTTATATTTTTCTTTTTGCCTGTGATTATTTTCATCTGACAGTGGGCTAAGTTCACCTTCCCTTGGCTTCCTAGCATCTATCCTTGGAGTCTTAACTCTCAGTCCAGCAGACATAAGGTATAATTTCTATACAACATCATCCATATTTTAGCATTCCAAGAAAGGCAGCAGGTGCCAATTAGGCACCCATCTTCATGCTTTTTTTTTTCTTTTAAGTTTTATCTATTTAAGGTGGTGAGGTACTGTATGCACCGACATTCACCCCCCCCTTGCCTCCCCCTCCCATGTAATGAAGAGCTGATTCAGCGAATAGAGTGAGAGAGCACTCAGGATGAGATGGCTGCTGCTGATGTGTCTCTAGGTCATTACCTCTCTTCCAACTGCAAATGCTGCATGATACTAAGCTTACAGGTAATAGAACATCAGGAGACCTGCATTATTCTGCACGTTTAAAGGATGCCTATGACTTTCTGCATGTATATCTTATTTACTAAAATGTTTTTTTATTGTTATGTTAATCCCTCTACTCTGGGAACAGCTTAATTTTGAGTGTGTTAAAGTATCAAGCATTTGTAGTGTAAAGAGCAGGTTGAAAGAAAACAACATTAGTCCAAATTTCATAGCCAAAAAACCCCAACTTGCTTGGTAGGCAGAATTCTTTTTAAAGAAGATAAACTCAAAAAAATTGCAATGCCATTAACTGGTTGTTCATTTCAGTGAAATATATTCTTATCTTCCTATGCACAACTACAAAAATGACCAACTTTAAAAAGAAAATCTAATAAACAGTGTGGTAGTGCAATGCTGAGTTCTCAAGTAGGTCTAAGCAAAATTTTCAAGGTGCTTTATCTCAGATGTACATGAAAACAACCTACTTAAAAACTAGAATGTGACTGCTGTGATTCTAATGCTGCATTGCTGTTTCTCCTTGTAGTACTGTGCTAGCTACTGCTACACTCTGATTTGCTCTCTGTCAGCTGCACTAGGTTTTTGTCATGAGCTGCAGAAATTCTTACTTCCTCTGCTCTCAGCTTTCCTTATGACTATTACATTTACTAATTGTTAAACTTATTTCAAATTTACCTTCTAATGCTGTAAAAGGCAAAGCTTACTCTTTACTGTAACCCCAATCAGCTCCTGAAATACAAATTAAGCAACAATAAGCTGTATCTGACAGCCCCTTAGAAGTCAAACCCGTACTGTACATCAAATATTTAACTACCATTCCAAACCAAGGCGCGGAGTCTGACGAAACAGGGTTAAACTTGGGGTTTGTTTCTTTGAGGACTTTTGGGGGGTTTTAGTGGTTTTTTTTTTTTAGTTGTCTCAAATATTTCAAGTGTGGACAAGATTTTGGCTGAAGCAGGTGAGTGCCTGTTTTAAAAAAATTAGAAAAGCTGCTTGCAGAAACGTTGAATAGGTATTAGCTTTCACATGTGACCTTTGGCCTAACAATCCAAATCCTGTCACAGCAGTTAGAGGTTGTTTTCTTAATTCAATGTCATAATCTTTACGATAAGCAGCATCACTGGTGGCATGTGCTGTTATTATGGGTTGTTTGTTTTTTTTTAAACTACTCTGGACTACAGCAGAAATAAGTATAAGCCTGCAAAGAGTTTGCAGAATACTGGATGGGATGCCAAAAGCATGGAAGTGGGACTGGGGAGGGGAGGAAAATAAGTTTAACTGCCATATTAGATGAGTCTATGCTTCCCTTCAGGACACTAGATGCAAACTGTATACCAGCATGGAAATCTGCTAGAAGACCTGAGAGGAAGCTGAAGTTTTTACAGTGGAATACAACTATGAATTCCAAGAAAACACGTTGCAAAGCTACCAGTGATTCAACTCTCCACTCAAACGTGGTCACTCAGAATGAACAGCAAGAGGCTGCAAAAAACTGGAAAAGCACTTCTAACGTCCATGCCATCCCAGAACAATGAACTATAACCGGCTTTAAGCCACTATGCAGGTAAATTGCATTGCAAAGTTCAGTTAGAGTAAGTTTTATTTTCTACCATCAGTTAATCATAACATTGTTCTTCCAAAGAATTGTCAGCCTGAGTTTTACCCAATGACAGCAACGGAAAGCAGCAAAATACTTTTCAGGTTCATCTGACAGGTAGTCAAGCAACTCTGTGTACCTGCTCAGAGTACATACTTCTTTATGTACCCATATGAACATACAATGCTATGGAATGTAAAGAAGTATGTATTTTTGGCAGGCACGGAACGACCAGTAAGAGGAAACTAAACAGCTGTTGGAAGAAACAGGTTTCCCTCTTGTTTGAATGTCATTCATGTGACAAATTAGCTTGCTAAGGGTCAGCTGGTATTGCCAAAATAACTTATACTTGTTAGTAACAAATCACAAAACATTAAATTACGTGACTATAACAGTGGGTAGGAAGAATTGTTCACAGCTGATAAACAGAACATTAGTTGTAAACAAAGAATTCAAAACAAGGCTGGAAATGAACCCTTGAAATACACCAATTAAGACTGCAGCATAGCTGCAAAATTTATCATTATCAGTACTCCTCACTTAATAGAACCTAGACTAATCTTTAAAGCCTGATTATCAAAACATCTCATTAAGAACAAGCCATTGTTCTACTAATCACAGCCAGTTCTGTGTACTTCAGATGGTAGAATTTAAATTTACATCTACCACAAAATATTTTATCTACAGGTTGCAACTAAGACACAAGTAGAAACAGCTCAGAAATCAAGGCTGTGATTGATAGAAACTGATAGCCAAAATAATTGAGTATGATAACTTCTGCAATTTAATATGAGACTTAAGTTAGAATTTTCTCCAAATCAGCACTTATTACGCTCACTGAGCTCTTCGACACAAAGTGCAGTGTCAGGTTTATGCACAGAAAGTGACAATACAGAGATTTCTAGGCCACAGTTGCTAGTCAGCGGATTAAAGCTATTGACAGATTCCTAAATTGACAGATTCCTAAATGAAAACACAAATGACAACTACAACCTAAAAGGTAAGTTATCTTAAATACTATTTTCAAATAAGCTGAATTTATTTTAAATTCAAATTTAAGAAAATTGGTCATGAAAATATGACTTTGTAGCATCCAGAACATTGTAAGAACTATGTAAGAAATAGTCCTGCAACAGTTTCAAGCTCTAAAAGCAGCATTAATTAAAATATACTGGCGCATACCATCCCTAAGTAAAGACACTCAACATCAAATTCAGGAACAAGGAAAAATATGAGTAAAGACCTCCTGGCTCATCAATCCAGCTGTTCCTATTCACAACAGCAGCCTTCTAAATGCAGTTATTAAATAGGATACATCCAGGATAAGTAGGCACATTTGGCCTAAAGATTCCAACTGTACCCCTGTGCTTACTAAAATGTCTGGGAGAAAAAAAAAATCAAGAAAAATAAAAAAAGGCAATGCTCAATTTTTAGATGGAGAATCTTATTTTTAAATATTCACATAATTCTGAAGTATTTAATACTCTACATAGCCTGCTATTTTTATTAGCTGAAACTACGGAACAACATATATATACAAAAACATTATCAGAACCATTTTCTTAAGTAAAATATTAATATTTCATTTAAAAGCTGTTTCTTTTATGAGAAGATAATTTGGCATGAAGACTACAGTATCTTAACATCTAAATTGAAACGTGGTTTACAGTGGGAAACAAACCAAATTGTAGTAGCTTTTCTAAATGGAGCAACACTACTGAACTTGATCATGCTCACAGAATCAATTTGGTATTAGCAACAGCTTTACAGAGGGGCTAAATGCTAAGCATTTACTTCTTTTTCCTGAAGAGTTCCTGTCCTCACCACCAATTGATTTGGCTTCCACTATATACTGAGACCAACTTTTTAACAGCTTAAATTTATTTTGAAAGGTTTTTGGTAGCAATTCATTATGTTGTGTTCTTTGTCTTCTTTGTATAACATTGCAATGCTATTCCAAAACAAAGTGACAGTTCAGAGTGATAGAAAAGTTAAAATTATATGTTGACATTGCTTCCTGCTAGTTCATGTTAGCATATCTCTAAGAATACATATCCAGTCACTCTAAAATGTCACATCCATCACTTAGATCAGCTGTTCAATTTTAACTGAGCACACGTTGAACTTTGGGCATCTGCTGACACAGTTGTAACTCAAACATTTCAACTGTGTGACTGACAGGGATAACAGATGCTGACATTATCAAATGCTACACGGCTTTTTTTTCCACGGCCGTTTTTTGTCCCGATATGGCCAGTGCATGAAACTGTATTGCCATCCAAAAGTGCACTTGAGCAGCTGTATCTGTAAAACAGTTCCTGTATAACTGGTAAAAATAGAAACTAATTTTATAGCCATCTTAATGCTTAAGTCCAAGTGACACACCTGCTATGTTTCTATTAGGATACATGGTGTTGGGAATGTATTTACATAAATCTTCTCACCAGCATCAGACTACGCAACAAACAGATGTAGACTATACTTGACATACTCATTACTAGTGAATGGCTTGAACTAAGGTTGCCCCCTACTTCTCACTGCAGTCAAAGCTCAAAAAGAATTCAGCATACAACAAAAAAAGTTATGTGAGCATGCACAAATGTATTAAGGAGTTTAATTTTGAAGAAATCAGACACAACCCCAGATGATTCTTTAAAAGCTGTATTTTTCTGGCATTAAACGTTATTACATATACTATCAGGGTAAAGAAAAAATCTATCCTGCTATATTGTATAATCATTTCTAAAAAGTTAATACTAACCAGATACAGTAACGGAATCAAAAGCACTTGACATTTATACTTGTGCTAACCAACTACAGCATTAGAGCAGCTGCAAAAAGCAAACTACCAAAAAATGCAGATAGAAAAAAAAATTTAAACTGTTAACTATAATTTGATTTGAGACTTATCCAAAGATCCTCAAGGAAATACTTGAGAAAGGAACAAACCTAGATACCGTACAGGTCTTGCTGGTATACAGCTTTCCATTTTGCTGTCTCCAAATTAGTGAAGAAATTTAAACTTGCATTGACTAGAAACAAAATGTGTAACACAGAAGAAAGCCACAGGTTTTTGAACCATTTATGTACTTTAAAATGTGCTACTGAATTACAACCTTCCTGCACTCCAATGCTTTGCTAAAGCTGGTAAAATGGAACCAAATCACCTCTTCAATGGATTTGGTCCCCTTCAACCAGCTGTAGCTATGCATTGATCACTACAGGATTTCTCCTATTTTTAAAACCGGATTTAAGTCTGCTCAGAGTAATTACACAGTCCTCTGCAGTTGAGTTCAGTTATTCTAGGTACCTTGAAGATGGAAGGTAACGAGGAGTGTAGCAAATTCTGTATTTCAAGGTCTTTCAAATTTCAAGGTCTTATTTGTAAATAAACAGCTACTGATGTTTAATATTCTGTCCACATTCAGTCAAAACTGATCTCTTACAACATTTATAAAGACAACAGGTAAACAGTGAAATAAACACATTTTCCAATGATTTATTGTCTCTTGTATTTTTCCTCAAGTATGTTGCCCTTTGTAACAGAACAGACCAAAAAAACCTGATCAAAAGGAAGCAATCATGAACAGTATTGGCAATGGAGGATAAGTTTGCTTTCAGGGCACCTTTCTTCCTGTGCCCCCTCCCCTCTTTTTTTTTTTGTTTGTTTTTTTTTTAAATTGCACAAGGGAGGAAACTCCACAGGGAAGGAACTGTATTTGCCATCTTGCACATGCTGGCATATTGTTTACTATTTAAAGATAATAAATTTGTCACTGGCCTCAACAGCTACAGGCTGATCTGCCATCTAATTATAGGTCTGCTCATGGAGATTATATTCTTTCTCCAAATCAACTTTAACAAAAGTCTTCTTTCAAAGCATTTTCTGACATAATACTTTAATAAGAGGGTTTAGGAGCATGTTTTTTTTGCACTCAGCTTCAACCTATACTTACTGTTGGAACTGCAAATCTGAAAGCAAAAAACCCCTTTTACTGGCTTAAAAAATAATTGTACAACTCTTTAATTACCTCACAACTTGTCTCTGTGAGGCTCTCCATCGCAATATAGCACAAAAGTCCCTGAAACACTCATTAACACTAAGTCCAGGTGAGAAACCCCATCTCTCAAATACATTGCTTAAAAACAGTTAAGAATTCCACTACCAACCAGCTCAAATCATCTGCAAGTCTACAAACAAGGAGAGATCTATTAAATAAGACGAGCATGGGAAAAAATTCCATTTTAAACCACAACCTCCTACTTGCTAGTTTACAAACATAAAGATGACTTACTCCTTGCTACTGGACAGCAATATATGAAATCTGCATCTTACCCCACTATTTTAATTCTTTAAATTTAAGTCCAGCAGAATTTATTGCTCTGAAGAACTAGTTGTTATAGCATGTGCAGAGTCAGGTCAGCTCTAAAAGCAGCCTCTATTTAAGACGCTAGCTGCAGTGTGAATAAAGCTTTCTTCACAAGATACAACACAAATCTAGAACTAACTGGGGCAACGGATATAAAATACGCCTACACTTCAGTCATGTCTTCAGTTCAAAAATCTGAAATCACAGGTATGTGAATAGATCAAAGACAACCAAGAGTTGATAACATGGAAAAAAATAACCTATCTGTACAGTATTTTCAATTTTTACTCTCCTTTTTTCTGTCTGAAAAATCTCATTAACACAGAAAAGGCAAAGTCTGCCAAGCTTTGAGGTTCACAGTACTTCAGTACTTTGAAAAAAGTCCAAAATAAATGCACTGTTAATATGACTGGCTCAGTTAAAAATCATGAACAAGAAACCATGTATTAAACAAAATCTTAACTTCCCCACACTTCATTTCAAATTTCTTTTCAGCTCCTTCTCCCGTGCACAAGTTTAAAGCTACGTACAACAAACTGAGTAGCATTCAATCTACATTTCAACATTATACATTAGCATGAAAACCAAGAGTTCTGTTTCTGTACTAATTCACAAGGTATGAACAGGAGCAAATCATTAAAAGGAGAAATAATCCACTAGTAATAGGATGATCTCCAAAACACACTTTACCTTGACTTCTGGAAAACACAACCGAACTGTCACAGAAGATTAAGTGCTGAGAAGTATTTAAGCTATTTGACATAATGCTATCTTTCTTATAATATTTATCTAATATTCAAATGTTTGAAATGGTATATAAGCATTAATTTTCATATGAAAAATTAAAAACCTCCAAATGTTCTCCTCAACACAGTTTGTGTGGGGTTTTTTTTCAGAGATTTATCTCCCTACTGTTAGGAAAGGTCAGAACTCAAGCAAGAAGCAGAACAGCTTTTGCACTTAAAATTAAATTGGTTCCAAATACCTGTTTGATATCAACTAGAAAAAATTCTGTAGAAATCTAATTCACTCTATTGTGGTATCCACACACTTAACACATGCATTTATTTTATATCAGTAACTAGGAAGACAGATGTGGACTTAAACAATACTTACATACATAGTAAGTATTTTTATAAATCTAGATATTTACGCACACATGCATACACACTTACATACATATACAAATATATGTTTAACTTTTATTTATAACATTTATTTCTATATTTGACCTTAAGGAGAATTTAGTGTACTGTATTCCATATAAGGCACCACAGCTTGAACCCACAAAAGCTCCAGTTTAGGTGGAGTAGGAAAGCTTAGATGAGGAAAGACAGGTCCTTAAGTAAGGTTTCAAGCAGAATATATTATGTACCACTTGTGACCCATACCAACTACAAGGTAAAGTTCAAGTGGTTATTTTTAACAGTGTTTTAAATAGCTGGTGCTTAGTGCATGTAACAGATTAGTAATATCCATTGTTCTTTACCAGATTAGAAAAACAAAGTGGCAAATATAAAACCTTTGGTTTCATTCAGAAAGAGGCCAGTGATAGAACTACAGAATCAATGAAATAAATTACTATCACTAAAATCTGAATAAAATAAAACTTAACTCCTAAATTAATCAAATTATTATGATTTTTTGGCCAGGACAAAAACAAAGTTACAAAATTTTCAAAATAGATTTCTTCTGCTTCTTTTTTATTAATTTCTTCCCAGGTTGATGTATAAAATATCTAACACTGTGAACAAATAAAACTACTATTTCTGTGATGGAGACAAGATTATCTTTTTTTACATGCTTCAGAAGTGCTCAGATATAACTGCAACCAAAAAAGTAGATATCTAACAGCTTTAGACATCTAACTGGTTTAGATGCAAGTGAAAACCCATGCATAGGCAGGACCAACACAGGGTTCAAATCACTAATACTGGAAACATTCTCCTATTCTTTTAGTAAAAGCTTTTGTAAAGGAGAGAAGGTTCTGGGAAAAATTGCACTATGCCTCACATTCTGCCAGCTGTCAAAGTGATCCAGTCTGAACTACACTTTGGATCCCTCCATCAAAGAAAAAGTCTGCAGGTCCTAAAACATTCACACACAGAAAAATCTTCAGCAACCCTGTAAAGAGCTCCCCCCTGCCCCGCTTTCCCTGTATCTCACAAGAGCCTAAGGAAAGCATTGCAGAACAACAAAAATAACAAAAAATACCCCACCTAGGTAGCTGGAGACAGGGAACAGTACTCCCAGCTAATGCTGTTATGCAAATAAGAATTTGCATTAAGTGAGTAAGTTACCAAGTCAGACTTGAAAGAATTGTCTCCTGAATGCCAAAAATAATCTCCCTTCACTAGGTGCTTGACATGTTCTCTTATAGACATTTTATGAGCACTGTAGAAAACTGTAAACACATTTATTGTTCCTATCAACAACTCCAACCACTACTTTTACTTTGTGAAAGGTGATTCCATTCTATACACATGTATAAATGCTTATGTTTACTTTTTAACTACCAATCTTGATAGCTATGACCTAAGAGACTAAGCCAGATTTTATTCCCATACATTAATATACAGCCTTATTTGTCCAATTTCACTCAAGAGAAAAGTAGCAGAATTTACTAAACACACATTGCTTATTTCATGTAAAATACACCAAATTCTCCACCACGCAATTAATATTTTGAAGTCTTGCTAGACTGACAGCTCTGAAGAATAGCATTTATCCACAATGTAATAAGCAACCAGCAATGCAGCAAGCTTTCCATTAAGTTCTGTCTATGCAATACAGTTTTTGAAAGCTATCTTAACCAAAGCTTGAATGTAGATGTATAGTATGCAACTAGCACAAAAAAAATTATGCTTTGAAACTAACTTTTTCAGGCAAATTGCTATATAAAAAGCTGAAATACGAAATTCCTTGTACACATACTTCTAAGAAAACAAAACTAAATGTTTCTTGTACTGACAAATACAATTTAATGCAACAATCCTAAGATCACTTTGCAACTGCATGGTACCTTTAATAATAATTATTCACAAATATGTATTCCTTAAAAACTCAAATCCCTTTTTTCAATATCCAAAGGTTGGGGGAACAGGAACATTTTTACAAATCCTATCTTAAGATCTTACTTAATAACTTGCTTATCAAAACACTTACTGGCAAAATTTTATAGCCACCATATGATATTTCCCAAGGATTTGGAGTTACCTGAATACAGCACTAAACTGACCAGACTACTAGTTTCATTCTAATAATGGCTTCCCAAGTATTAGAAAGACGCATATCTAAGCAACATCAAAATGTAAGAAATAATTGCATGCAGGTTTAAGGATCTTTTGAAAGAATACTATAATTCTACCATCCCATTCACTTGTTTTCCTTTTACACATGATAAAATAATCTTTAAAAACAAATTGTTACCTAGGGTTTCCTCTTAATGCAGCATGGTGAAGAGCATTAAACCCATTGTTGTTGGTGATAGTAACATCTGCTCCAGCTTCTAACAATACAGCAAGGATGTCATCACGCTTTTTACTTATTGCATCATGAAGTGGAGTGTCACCTTCAGAATCCTAAAACCAGAAACATCTTACATCAATTTTTACATGCATCCCCACTGAAGAAAAAGGATGCTTAAATATCACTAGAAAAACCGATTACACAATCACAAAACAGCTCTTCAGACCTAAACGTTTTGCTATACTGCAGAGTTCAGAACAAGCTACTTTCTGATCTTGCTCTGGTTTTGCAAACCCTTCAGTGAGAACCCACCCAAGGCTCCATCCAGCCTTCTATGACTACACTACTACCAGAACTTAAGCATGCTTTGCATCCGATAATACTGAAGACAATGGTGTGGACATCAACTTCTCCATGCCTCATATACAGCTGGAGTTGATGCCTAAGTTACAAATTATAAGTAATAGGAAGACAGCAAAAAAAATTAATAGAACAAAGAGGAGACTAGCCAGACAGTGGGAAGACAGGGAATTGAGTGATGAAGGCTAAGATTGAGCCAGCAATTAACCATGTAAAAGACGATACCACAAAGAGTGTAAAATAAAAGCATAAGCAAAGCAAAATAAAATGCAGTCCAAGAAAAACTTAGGCACATCTCTTGTTTTAACTGAAGCAGATCGTTTTCCATGAAGCAAAGGCCAATGTCATAAGCAATATTAAGCTTTTAAACTTCTTGTGGCTAATACCAGATTACATTACACAAGGTACATGAAAATATTTCAGTGCATAATTGAACAGGCAAAGAATTTATATTTTTAGCTTGATGTTTTATTTTTCAAATATCCCAAATAAGGGAAAAATACTTTTTATTCCTAGAAGCATTTTGTACAGTACTTATTCAAGGACCCAAATGGTTGGACTGAAAAGGAATGCCCTAGACTAACAGTGAGAAAACACATCCATTTAAGCTTACTTGCTGCTATATAGGCAAACTCTCTAGATTTATGCTTCCAGTAAAATTCTAACACCATATAAGTCAGGAAGTCTTTTGTCACTGACACTGACTCAACTGCAAACTGACTAACACAGGAACTGAACATTTTAGCAATACACTAATACAAAAACAAATCTTCACAGTCTTTACAGAGACAATCAAAAACTGCCAAACAAAAAGTGCCAGAACATGTAAACACTTGAACCACTGTCAACCAGTTTGCCAAAACTAAATTATGTAGCTTTTATTTGGTTTAATTGATCAAATTTCCTGAATTTACTGTTTACAAACATGTTTCTGTTTACATAGTGAATTGGCTTGAGTAGTACAGTGCTGGCCAGCTAAATTCCAGTCATGCCTCTGTCTGCCTTCCCTGTGCTCTCTCCACCAAATCAATCGCCTACTCACGATTGCACACCAGAGTGTGTGCACACCAGAGTCCTCAGCACACACGCGGGATCTGAAAGTTCATTATTTTCAATGACAATTCTGTTTTCCAGACAGAGTTCCATATCACCATTCTACTGGATTTTTCAATCCAGACAGAACTCTATAATTTATAAGTCAGACACATCCATGTTGGCTACCCATGTATCATTATATGATATACAGTCCCCCTTTATTGGGCTCAACACATCATATTTCTTATTATAACTCCTGTTCAATAAATACTAAATAGGGTCTGGATGTTTGTTAGCTGGCTAACAGCTCAACCTCAGCAAGATCAAGACAGTACCTATAAACCCAGGTGGAAGCAGATAACTAAACGATCACTATATTCACTATTTCAAAAAAGTTTCCTCATCTTTTTTTTATGTGGATATACAGCTTCAGAAAAATCACTGATCATTGACATGGCAAAACAACGAGGTACATGTCTTATTACTGTGTATCTTGATTTGCCCAGAACATTACAGCTTTTTCTTTCTGTTGCAAACCTCTTCAAACTTACCCATTCTGATTTGTTTTACTAATGTACTGCATGCAGCTACATTTAGCTCATGCAGAATGTGGATACCTGCTTATTTGATAACAGGTTTCTACCTTCTCAACAGGAGGTTGCACTCCTATGTCACAGCTTCCACCACATTCGTTATAGATTAAACTCCCTGGGAAATTATGGTACTGGAGGCCCTATGCACAAGGGCTTTTTAGATAAAAGGCTGAACATTTTTTAAAAGAGAATCTGGCTAAATAGTTTATCAACAATAGGTCAATGCTGAAAAAAGTTTTCTTTCAGTGAAACACTCTACAGTATTGTCAGCCAAAAAATGCAAAGCTGTGCCTTGCAGAAGGAGCAAACAGCTGTGGATTTGATGGAAGGGGGAATTAATCTGGAAAGTTAACAATTACACATAACTTCAGTCTGTGAAAATACCAATTAACATCAACTGAGTAGAATAAATCAGGTGCCTATCTAGCTGTTAAGAAAACAAATAGATTTAATAGCATTTTTATTACAACTGATCACATGCTGAGGTAGAGGCTGGGACAGGTAACTTCACAAGGTCCATTCCTTTCAATCCTATTTTCCATTATTCTTCTATCACCTATACACAGCATCTACATACAGCAGATCATAAAATTCAGTAGCTAAAAAGTAAATATACATTAATATCTACTTTACCTGGAGACTAGGATGGCAGCCAAAGTCCAGTAAAGTCTTCACAACTTGCAGGTGACCTTTGTTGACAGCAATATGAAGTGGAGTCTGCCTGCGTTTGTTGCGAGCATTCAAATCTGCACTGCCTCGGTGCAAAACTTCTATCACAGCACCCTCATCACCGAAGGCTGCATGATGGACAGCCCTGTCTCCATCTTTGTCCTAAAGTAGAAACATTAATTTGACCTAGTCTATTCCACATTTCCTTTACATTTAAACAAGATGATTAATTTAAACTGCACAATTGTGCATATTTGATTTCTCTTTAAAGAGAAAGAAAAATTATACCATTCAAATACCCAATTAAAACAACTGCTCAAACCACAGCAATAGAGGATGAAGAATCTGTTCACGTATAAATATACAGCATATGATATTCTATACAACTATTGCCCTGAATTTTTGTGTGATGTGCTCATCAGAAACTTGAATAGATTCATTTGGGTTTTTACTACAAAACAAACCACTGTCAAAAAGGCCCAAACAAACCCCCACAAACAAAACCCAACCCCCAAAAACATTACACTTGGTAACCCAGGGTAACCATTCCTGTAACCCAGGAAGCATTACAGATTCCAAATCATGGTATAAGACAAGAGAATTCCTTGTTCATACAATTAAGCTAGTATTTATTAGTTTTGATTACATGTGTCTTATTAATTAGAATTTCTGATTCTATGATGATGATTCAGAGCATTAAAGCTCTGATTAATCTCAGTTTGTTTCAGTTTCATCCAAACTAAGAATTAAGATATTAAAGTAATAAATTTGTCAGTTTGGGTTCTTTTAACATCCGTATGAGTGGACTGAACTACATGAAACGTTTTCAAATATTAATCAAGTGATTTCAACATTAATGACAGTATACAAAAGCTAAAAGTAAAGTGGGAGGTATATATGTATATACATATATAAGAGATTTCAATAAAATAATAGCTTCCATAAGCTAATTCCTAACTAAATTTTTGTGCACAGTGGAATATTACTATGTATTTGTAGGATTTAATTTTGACAAAAGAGATGCTGAAAACTATAAGGAGGAAAAATCATGACTGCTCAAGGGTGCACTGGATGTCTCTCCTGGGTAAGCTTTATTTCTCTTAATAATTTCCTTCTCCTTCAGCAATGTCTTTTAAAAGTTATTTTTATTATGTGCAACACATTTCTAATACATTTTACATCAATGCAGAAATTAATAGTTCTTAGAATAAATGGTATTTGCACAATTACAAGATAACAATGAGACTACAGCATTTTTAAAAAATTATGTAAGGATACTTACCTGCTAATTATCAAATATATCTTTTTAGAAATATGATTTTTGAGATGGTCAGTGCAGTAAACTGCAGTTTCAATAGCTTTTGAAAACAAGATATATTTATGCCTTCCAAATCAACTCATGCTATGAAATTGTCTTCTAAGATTGCACGATTGCTTCTCGGGCTCATCTAACACAAACAGTCAAAAGAAGCCAAAGCTTGCCCATTTGGAAGGGGAAAGGATCAGAAAGGGGGACTTCTCTGTATCTCTCATCTGGTTATAAAGATCATTATGAGGTGAAACTTATCAAGAGCCTGACAGTAGTGTTAAACCGCTACAAAGTTTGTATTTACAGAGCACTTTGTTTCACAAGTATGTAGTAATTTGTCTTTTCGTATTTGCAGTCTGCAAAGTACACCGAGATACTTACTGATGAAACACCATATAATTTATTAAATATTTTACAGTTTTAGCATATTCCTATTTTGAGAAGCAAACCCCTGATTTTATTGAATCTTAATGTTTAGAATTCCTACTTAAATGAGAAGAGGTCCAAGGAAACATGTGCCTTTTTTTTAGCTCAGCATCAAAACAATCTCAGGAGCTGAATCCCACTGTGTAGTTTCTACACAAGAGCATATTAATATACCTAGAAAAAGCTAGCAACTAATTTAGCATCTGTCTTAAGACTTATATTTAGATATAAATCTAAATATTAAAAGCACTATATTTCTATGCATGCCAACAATATAATATTGTTAACGCTGGCAATATAATAACTTATACCCATTAATTTCTGCAGACTAGAAGGCTATGTATTTTTACTATGTAATATCTACGTCAGGCTTTTTGAACTCTATGAGTAACAAATTATTTTCTGACTAAACAGAGGCCACTTGAACTCTACATAAAGCTGTCAGAGACATAAGCACAGAGCAGACAATGAGGCCATCCCCAGAAAATGTCATCGTGAGTGTACGTACTCTGCAACAGTGGCTGTAAGTGTAAATATATCCAACTTGGCTACAAAGCAGGCAAAATAAGGATTTTTATCCATTGCTTCCATGCCACAGACCATAACAGTAAATTAAACAGACTAAATTTTTGCTCTCTGCTTAATGGGAGGCTCTGCTGGGTCTTCATATCACTAATTTATAGGCAGCTGATATTTTTTAAAGCCTGAAACATATAATCATTAATCATATCATATAGTAATTATACCATTATATTGGTTGTAATTATATAATAACTAATGCAATTACATAATTAAGTAGGACTACCTTCTTCACTTAAGCAACTGAGTTACATGAAAAAGGCTTGAAAATTCAAACAAAATCCCTCAAAATTTTTTTTAATGCTAGTGTTATGAATCTTCTGTAGCCTGAGCAAACGATCTCTTAACAATTCTACTGCTAGCAGATTACCAGATGTATTATCTTGAAGCTGTTTGAGCAGAGCTTCTACTTCCTTTTCTAATGCTTCTAACCCTTCCTTAGACCAGAGAAGAAATTATTAGTCCACCAGTTGATTACACAGCAGCTTTGATCCCATAGTACAGATGAAAAGCAGCTTAGTCTAGTTTGTAACAGTATATGGTTTGTACTGCAGTGAAAGCACTACTTCTAAACTGAAGCTACTTCACAGAAATCAAGACCACAGTAAGTATGTACTGCATCAAATCTAAGCCACCTTTATAAGGGTGTTCTGCTAAATTGTAAAGTAATGGTCTATCTGTGCATATAAGAACAATTTTAGTTCCAAGAAGTACATCATTGCTTCCTTAATGTTTTAACATATTATAATTTCTGTATATCAAATACAATATAAATCTAAATGCCCAAACATGTAAATTGCTTTTCTGTTACGCAAATGATGACTGGGCACACTATTAACTTCTAAACATTCTGTCAGGCTTTAATTTATATACTTAAGAGAAATTTGACAGCTCATTCTGCTTCACAAAATAAACAAAGGCTGCAATATCAGTGCATTCTGTGTAAGTAAACAAGGGAAAATGAATTCAAAATGCAGATATCACAGTATGCTGATAGGTAATTTTCTCACAAAAAATAATTCTATAAAACCTAAACAAAAGAACTCCTTCTATTTTGGATGAAGTTAAAAGAAAACAACCCACACCTGAAAAACTGGAAGCAGAGTTGGCATTTCCTACCCAAAGATACTGTTATTACTTTCTGCTCAAATTTAACTGTCTCCCAACTGAACAATGTATCTAAGAAGCACAGTAAGTATCTGAAGTTGGAGATGTACCATCCGATGACATCTTTTTCTCCAAATGCCACAGGCAGCATGCTAGCCTATTGCATTCTACTGTTGAAATGAAATAACAAATAAAGAAGGGGCTTCATCCTCTACAACCACGTACTAGCTTACACAGCTATACTATATTAGCATTATATTTCACTTAATTACAGGTGCTAAAGAATTAAATATTGACACTTTGTAACACTTAGTAGGAGGCTAATTTGGGAACATAATCACAGTAAGAAAAAGTTTTTCACTAGCTCTGACATTTACGAAGAAGGCAACTCCCAATAAAATTGTTATTTAACAAAGTATTCAATATTTAGGTTACCTCTGCTTCTACATCCACATTCTGTTTCAGAAGCAACTTCAAAATGTCAACATGGCCATTCTGACTAGCAGCTTGCATAGCTGTGTGTCCAGCACATTGTCCATTCACCTGGAAGCATATCAATACTTCGAGGTAAGTTGCAAGATACACACATAGCTATGAGACACTTCAGCAGTATACATGCAAGTGTATTCGAAAACGTAAAGCAACAGCATACATACGAAAGTATCATATGAACAATTTTTAGACAGCTGCCTTTCTAGCACATATAGATGGATCTCCTATGTCTTCTCTATTTCATTTCTATAGCATTAGCTAGATTGAAGGAAAGAAGCCAGAAATTAATTTATTTCAAACATTAAGACCTTAACAATAGTTGGATTATAAACTTCCATCTTTTGGCTACTGTAAAGGCAAGATTTTGAGAACAGGTCTCAGAATGATACCCATCCTCTACTCTACTGTATATTTAACTTCATTTTCTAATTCATGGCAACAACAGGAGTCAGTCTGAACAAAATACCATGTTTTGTATAATCCTGAGCTACAAATCAATCCTCAGAGCTGAAGGAGTTTAGTCTCTTATCTGCAAGAATTACTGCTGCTGTAGTAAGAAAAACATCTGATTGTGATTTTAAAGTATGTTCCCCAAACAAAGTACTGTAATTCTTAAGCATTTTCTTTTATTTTTTTCAGAACTAGGTGATTAGACAGGTTGGTATAAGGGACCTGACAGAGAACAGATTAAATGATCTACCTCATGAGTTAAAAAAACAAAACCCCCAACAGCAGCAAAAAAATTTCCCCAAGATCTACTCTCCTTCTTTGTATCCCCCTTGAAACAAAAGAACTTGAAGACCCTTCATCAATTGTGAATGTTTGGTTCGCTGCCCTGACTCTGGCAAACAGGGGTTGGAAGGTATTTTAATTCATGGCAGACAACAGAACACAAGATGCGTCTGGCAAAAAAAAAGGTGTAAAGCACTATTTTCACAAACCCCCAACATATTTCATAGGGCAACAAATGGGATTAAGAAACAGTGGAACCAGCTGTACTACTTCTGTGCAGACACACTACTGACTGGCAAGGAGTATCTAGGACAGCTTCACTTCCTTGAGTATTACGGGTCCCCAGAACAGGTCCTCCCAAAACAGAACACTCACATCTACATCTGGTCTCTTCAGCAAGTCTTCCACTTTAGCAACATCTCCATTGGCAGCAGCTTTAACCAATTCTTCATTGAGATCTCCAGATTCTTGGGTTTCAAATAATTTCTTCAATAGCTGGGACAATCTCTCTATAATTATTAAACAAAGGACAATTAAGGTTACAATTCTAATCACACAAGAACAGAAAAATAACAGCTAAATTTGTCATGCTTCTAAAGGCATGTACATAGTAAATACAGAAACCACCATAAAATGACAGCTGTAAGTTATTATTCAGTTCCAAGTAAGCTCTGCAGTCCAATACCCTTTAGACAGTTAAGACTGTTTTGAAGTGTCTGGTGTGACAAAGTTGATTGAACCACAAACAGCTTGTCTACTGCAGAATAGAGAAGGGTGGGGATGAGGTAAAAACATGAATTTACATATTGATATAACAAGTCTAGTCTTCTAGCTTAACTTTGGGTATATCCTGCCCTCTGTGATTTGAAACTAAGTCCTATTACTCTTATAGCTCTTTTTAAGGCCGCTGTGACTGTCTTTATTGCAGAAAATTCACTCTAGTTATGCCTCCCTAGGAAAAAGTCTAGAAAACTATGTAGAAAGGCTTCTTGGCATTAAAGCAAATATGTGAAGAGAAAAAAACAACTAGCTGTGACCAGAAAAAGGAAAAAACATTTCAGTTTAATTGATCTGTGAAACAGTCAACAGAACATAAAACAATTGGATAATCTGTCTGCCTTGTTATTAGATGAATGAGAGCAGGTTCAACAGAGCTGAAATGTGATTACATAGACACCAAAAAAATCCCACTGTAATTAGTCAAAGGATGTCTGACTAGATTTTAAGACAAAAATTTTAAGGAAAGAATATTATCCTGAGTAACCGTTTGCAAGAGATCCCTCATTTACACTTGCTTTCCCACACCACCTATTAAACAAGGAGTCTGCTTGCTACAGCCAGTGACACTCTCGTCATGCCTTAGTCCCTATTCCCATCCAATGTCCCTTCCAATCATTTAAATTTTAAAGTCCTTAGAGCAGACCTCCAAAGACATCCCTGCACTGTGGCCAAACAGAAACCCCAATTTGATTTGGATGTTTTGCACCTTATCAAGACAACAACAAACACCTCCATACCAACTGCAAACTTTTTCTTCTACCTTTCTCAAAGGTATAAGATCAATTAGCCGAACCCCAAGCCTGAGTATTATTAAACTTGCATACAAACTATGTGCTAGTACTTATTAACAATTTTTTAATTAACACAAATACTTGACATACATACATTACTGGTTAGTCTTCAAACTTACCACCAGATGCATTACTTATAGCCGATCCCGCTGATGCCACCTTTGAGACAGCTGCTGGATTATATGTCCAAGATGTCCCACAAACCTCTACCTTTAAGTCGCTGTCTGAATAGATCTGCTGGACCCGACCAACTTTACCTAAAGTCTGCATTAAAGAAAACATCAAATGCAAATAATACTAAAAATATTTAGAAATATGAACGTTATATATTAAGTCACAAATTTTATGAAATCCATTGTTTAATAGTACAATCACTATACCTTTAGCTAAGTTTCATCAGGCTAAGCAGATTACTACATCTGAGCAAGTATCACACCACATTTGATGAAATACTTTCTCTTAGGAGAAAATCACTTCGACTCCCACAACCTCCAGATATTTAGTACCAAGCATAACTAGAACTATTATACAAGTTTTGTCATTCTATGAATCCAAACATACAACTACTTACTGGAAGCATTGCTTCAGCCCATTCTCCATGACCTCTCTGAAGAAGCTTGATTCGCTCTAAATCATAACATACTTGAACAAGGTCACCCACTTGAAATTGAGAGGTACCTCCTTCTGCACCTTGAGCAGCATCTCCACTTCGGACAACATTGGCTTTGGTGAGAACAGCTGGATTAAACGTCCACCTAGACAATTAATCATTTAAAGTAGATTCTAAACATGCAAAACGAAATATATGTTTAAAAATTATCTGTTGCACAACATTCTGCTTGTATGCCTACAAACTTTCTGCAATTTGTTGTTAACTGTTTTTTGTCCATAAACTTCTCTGTGGCTCATTAGTTGAATATTTCCACGGTAATCTTCAAAGATGTACATTTGTAAAAGCAACAAAGAAATATCCTGCCTAAGGGGAAGCAAGCTGACAGCAATATAATAGTCGTAAAAGTAGCTATACAGTTTGTTAATTTTTCCATGGAGAGAAGGAAACAACTCTGGTTGAAAAAGGGAAGAGCCAAGCTGTCTCACAAAGGATTGGACTGCCAGGAAACAACATGGGAAGAACACAGAATTTTGCTCCCTCTCCCTCTAGGTCAAAGCTGCAACATTGTTATAAAATACTCTCTAATTAAATGGATGTCCTAGATACACCTCAATTTTTAACCAAACTATGCTAATTTGTACTATAAATTTTATTGGTTTAGAGGCATTTAGCTATTTTTATGCTGAGTTATATTTTAATATATAATATGGTGACCTCTCCTTTACCTGCTATTTGGTCTGGGGTTGGTTTTCATTCAGCTACCTGATCTAGATGAGAAGCATCAAATAATCTCTATAAAGGGCAAAGTCAGGGAGGAAATCACAATACAGAGCAGTTCTCACTGGCTCTGCAGCCATGACTGTCAAAAGAAAAGCCACTTGCAGCCCTTCAGCTTGTGTTAGCTGGGAAAACAGCTTTGTCTTGCATTACTTTGCAATATTAACAAACAATATATTGAGGGAAAGCCTGAATGAATTACACACTGTTAATCCTTTCTGGACCAATTGAACAGGTCAGTCTCCAGATACAACTGAAATATTCCATTCATCAGCTACTTTTTAAAGATGAGCCCAATACTTGAGAGCAAGACAACACAAAACCATGTGGACATGTTAGCTCAGATGCAGCTGTAGAACTGGGTTTGAATCCTTTTAGCATGGATGCAGCTTATCAAATTTCAAACCTAAACTGCTTCCAGGGAGTGGTTTTGGCAACAGCTTCCCTAACACTTCCCACTCTCAGTCCATATTTACATAAACTAACATTCCTTTGAATAATAGGACACTAGATATATATCATGCCAAGGTCACTACATTAGACAAGATCCCCAACATAAATTTGTCACCTGTCCTCTTAAACTATTTTCCTGAAAACCTGCAATGCATTGCTATTGCTATTACCATTCTTCTTGAAACCATGGGTTACTTCGTAATTAAAAAATAAATTACTGCTTAAACCACCACATTTTGGAAATAAGTAGTCCAGAAAGTCATTCCTTATTTTGGACTCAAATTTTCACCAAGTGAGAGAGGCAACAAACTTCCCATTGAAGCATCTTTAAAGGTAAGTCCTCATTACACATTGTAGAATGAATATAAAAATTCTCTCAGAAATCTTAACAGACACAAAAGGAGAACAGAACATTTCTGGTACCAAGTGATCACAAGTGCTGAAGGAAAAGGAAGTCTGTGAGAATCAATAATGAAGGCTATATAACAAACCTGTTGCCACTTGGATATTGTACTACAATGTCATGATCCTCGTCAATGCCACAAACTGTTCCAGTTGTTGTTAAAGTTTCAAACATGCCATCAGTCCATCCTCCATGACCATGCTGCAAAGACTGTACAATTTCCAAATCAAGGTCAATGTTTACAAGGTCACCTATTTGCAGCCCACCAGGGTTTCTGTTACCATTTTGCTCACCTGAAATGGAATAAAAAGAAAGTGTTTACTTGACCACACTAATTTTCCACACAGTTTAAAGAACAGAAGTTAATTTCTGAGACTTGATGACTGCAACTGTAGTGGCCAATAGGTAAAAGGGAGTGAACAGCTGAAAAAGAACTCTGAACCTCTGGCTGTGGAATTGTGTGTTTCATGTTGAGTTTTCAAGGCAAATAGCAATGACACTGACAAATACTAAATACTTGTGACAGGCTCCACTATGGGCTCTAACTGGGATGGTAACAGCTATCATATGGTATTAGACATCTAGATACATAAAAGCTGTGGTAATTTCGAAAGAGTCATACACAAAGTGCCATCTATCCACTCAGATGCTGAAAGATAAGCAGAAGGCTCACAGAAAGTGGTTTTGAATTGGGTCAGTACTTGAATGTGGAGAAAACACTCGCAAAAGAACACCTCCAAAATGATCAGTGATGAAAATCTTTAACCTTGTAAGTAGGGAGATGACTATAAACAAACAAAAAAACCAACAACCCTGCAAATTTAAAATTAAAGCGTTCTCCCTGGACAATGCCTGCTTTCAAAAGAAGTGTCATAGCAAAAATTCATTAGCTGGAGGGAAATGGCATACATTCAAAACACATCAAGCTGTGTTAACTGATAAGAGAACACACTTATGGACCTCCTCACTGCCAGAACAAGAGGATGGTATCTGGTGCAATCCACAGAACGGTGAAGAGTACAACTGCAGAAGTCATGTAGATTGAGTTCAATGGCAACATCAGTGGCAAAGGACAGGGTGAGCACAGTTCCTTTAGTAATATTGTTGTCTCTAAGCGGATGTGTGTGTTTGTTTTTCCTCTGCCAAGCAAGAGGTAATAATGGAAAAGGGTCCTTGCACTGTAACAATAAGGAAGTAGAAACAAATAGTCTGACACAGAGTCAAAAATGTTATTTGGAGGGAGACTGATTCTAGAAATCCACATCAGATGTTGGCAGCACTAGTTGCAGCACTAAAAGTATCCAGAGGACAGAATGGCAAAGAAGAGAATCTGAAACTATGCAAGAAGAAAGTGCTGAGAAAGAAACACCGCTATGAATAAATGCTTGTGTTCAATGGACTTTGACTTCTGTGACCACTCAGTGACTTCTTTCTGTCCTGGTCTTAGTTTAAAGGACCTACAGATGGAACAGTATTTTCAGTCTGCACCCTTCACAGCAAAACACACATAACATGGAGAACAGCCACTTCTGCAGAGGACAAAGTCAACAATTAATTCTTCAGAAAAGCTACTGATATGGAACTCACTAGATGGAAAACTTTGACAGCAAACATCCCAGAGACAGCCCTGACAAGACAGGGAAGTCTAAGAAAGGAAGAGATATAAACCAGCAAAGAATTATAGAAGCATTAGTTGGAAGAAAGGATCTCTAGGGGTCATCTGGTCTGATAACCCACACACAGCCAAACTAACAACCTCTCCAAGTAACTTTTTGCAGTGCTGCAATATAGAGCTGTAGATGTTAACAGAAAAATTCTTCAATATCTGATCTGAACCTCCTGAGTCACTTAAGGTGGCCTTAAGACCACTACCATTTGTTTTTATGACATTTGCCACTACTGAAATTTTGGTGCCATCATTTCAATCACCCTTCAACTGGTTGTAGGTGGCTAGTCAATTACCTGTTAGCCTCCTTTTTACCAGAATAAACAAGCCCAGCTTCTCCTCCTTGCAAATCAGGTCCTCTCAGTCTCTTAATCACTTTAGCAGGCCACCATCAGACCCTCTACATTTTCTCAAAACTGGGAGGGGAGGGAAGAGGAGATGGACAGACAATGACACAAACAGGACACAGAATTCTAGACACAACTTCATCACCATTGAGAAGATGGGGATAATAGCTTTTCCTATTCTGTTGCCTACCATCTTCCTAATATAGCCAACTATGAAATTTGCCTTATTTGCAATGACAGCACACTGCTGTCTCGTTCAATTTGGCATTTAGTGTAACACCCAGGTCTTCCTCAGCAAGGCTCCTCACTCAGGCATTCACAATTCCCAGTATGGGAATTCCTGGCACATAGGCTTATTTCAACCAGAGTACAAAACTGCACTTCTGATTGAACTCCACGATGTCTCCATTCACCAAATTTTTCACTTCCTCAAGGCTCTTCTGAACAAAGCTCTACTTTCAGCCACACCCCTCTGGCAACTTGCTGTCACCTGCAAATTGTCTGGGATTGTATTCAGCCTCATCATCAAGGTCACCAATGTGGTACTGAACAAAATCAGTCCCCATATTTTGCCCCAACTACATACAACTCCATTATTAGGCCCCTGCTGGAGTATTATTCCCACTCTATTTCAAATACCACAAAGCTTCAAAAATAACTTTCTAGTTTTTAATGCAAGCATACATTCAAATTCACAGCATGAATGTGAACTACATTTAGAAGGCAAATAAAAGGGACAGATGTTATAACAAAGAGCAAGACTGAGAAGATGGAGCATAATGTGGCAAGAATGATGAACTGAGTTCATTGTCATCCATTAAGAGCAACTTTATATAGTGGAACGGGAAGAATTTAACAAAGAATAGTCTCTTACAATCTTTAGTGATTAATATTCACGCATTTAAGTATGATATCACCCTAAAAGCTACATGCAGAAAAAAAGAGACCTGTGCTTTTAAAGCAATGAACCAAAATAAATAGAGGGCATGCATAAGAACCTAAGTTTACCTCTGTAATAAGGAGCCAGTAAGACCCTATTACTACTTTTCTATTTTTCATGTCAGACTAATATGACAACATTAATTTTAAGTACAGAAGCAAGATACAAAGATCAGAGTGCCTTGGCTTTTTACTTTCAAAAAACTAATTTACTTGACAGTAAATAGCTAAGTGACTTCTTGAACAACTAGGGTTTTTTCTAAACAAAACAGACCTTTACCATTTCCACCTTTTCACCAATGTTGTCAAAAGAATAGTGCTTGCAGGTCATACTTCAAGTACTTGTGCAAGTAATTACATTAAGACTAGTAAACAGAGAATTCTCATCACTTTAGAAAAGCCAGTTATTATCAGCTAACTTTTTGGTTTACACATTTGAGTATAATAAGAAACTCAAGAAGAAAAAAATTTTCTGCAGTGTCCAGTTTTATGACCAGGTGTTTTCCCAACGAAACACACATCAAGAAAAAATTTGCCAATATTTCAAAAACCAAAACACCCGGCAATTTTCTTATACTCTGCACATGTCTACAATCCAGCTAAGACACTAGAGGAATAAGTCAGTGTAATAGCTAATATGGAAAACCTCAACCGAGATTTCACAATATAACCTGTTGCTTTATATGGCCATGCACATGCTACTTCACTGAACATCTCTGAATATTCAAAGACAGTCTTACACGAATGCACAACCATGTTTGGCTCTTTAGAAATACAGAACACAAGACATATAACTGAATTTACTACTCAGTCAACACTTAACAGCTCCCTTGCCATCCATTTTGGCTGATACCAAATAAATGTAGAAAAGTGTTACAATTTATCATTAATGCATAAAAATGCTACCATAGAAATGCTAGCATTTACATTTCACTAGTAAGGACATTACTTTTAGATAACATTTAAAAATGAAAGAGAAATCCAGACTAAGTATAATTAACACACATCAAGATAGATTTACTTTATCATCAACTCACCTAACACAGGACAATGGTCCCTGTAGAAAGAGCCTCCTTTTGCATCTTGGACACATTTCAAGTCAGACTATGGAGAGAGATTGAGACAACTTTAGTCCTCACTGAGTCTCCAGCTTAACATAAGTCAGTGAAACTAGAACTGAAATACACTCAATTAAGAAAGGCTGAAAATGATGTGTACAAAAAAACATACCCCATGAATTTGTTACCAATGTATATAATCTCAAATACTTTCCAATCTATCAGCCTTGACAGTCTCAAGATTTTAATAACCTTTACCAATATAAAGGCCTATAAAGGATGACACATTTTTAACTCAAGGAGAGGTATTAAAATAACACAAAGCTCCTTTGCATTGCTTTATAAAGTTATCTTTCCTTTTAAAAAAAGTCTGTGAACACAAGCAAGGAAACTAACAAACAAAAAAATAAAACTGCAGAAAGTGCTCAAGGCCACAGCCTTTCCTGTACAAATCAATTAAAGCCTGCCAGTGCTGCCCTATCTTCCCAATCCATTTTGAGATACATGTTTACCTTAGAGAAGAAAACCTGACATTCAAATTCTACAAAATGAAGAATTTTCAATTAAAAAATATACAGAACACAATATTACTTTTTTTAAAAAAACACTATGCTGAGCTAAACATAATCTTTTTAAACACAAAAGTTCTAAAGCTCATCCTTCAGAAAGACTGTTTCATATTATCCAAGAAACAGAATTTGAGTGTGACAACCAACTCCTATTCATAAAGCCAGCAGAGTCCCTATAATTCTCTCCTCTAGTTTTCTTTCCCTGTGTAACCCTTAAGAGCCAAATGGCTACCATCTGCCATTGCTCCCTGTGGAACAATTCTCACTAAACAAAGGGCATTTTGTGTGCACGATGATTTGGGAAGAAGATAGGAAACTGTTTGCAAAGTGTGTCAGAATATTCTGTGGGTTGAGGGAGGAAATAAAGAACAGGTGGTGGTTATGACATCATCAACCAGAACTAAAACAAATACTTAAACAATTATTTTTCCCAACCCAAGATTTATTGACAGAGTGTGCTCCTGCAAAAGGATTAAAATGAAAACTCTTAAGGCTTCCAAATCATCAAGGCACTGATGAACGCAATACTACCCTCAGTGACCTGTAACTGCTAAGAAGCCATAAACAATACAAAATTCAGCATATATCCTATGAAGAACATACTGCCACTTTTTGAAAAAGTTATGAAAACAGCCAGATGAAAATAATGAGATTTAGCCACTCTTCAAATCACACCAGAAATCAGTTTGCTCAGCCCAGCAGCAGCAGGCTGGCAACAAAATGCTGCCACCCGGTGGGCAGGTGCTGGCTTTAATTCAGCCAGAGACAAAGGGGCTGTGCTGACCATCCCAGATGGCAAACTCATTCACTCCCCCAGACCAACAGAGATTTAATGTGCCCAGGAGCACTTGGTCTCACCCACTGAATGCAAACTCTTCGTGTTATGCAACAACCAGCTGTCTGTGCAAGAGTATACATACAAGACCTCTTTTCGCACTCTTCAGAGCATTAAGAATAGAGCACAAGAAGGTCCTAAGTGGTTTTCCTCCCAGCCAGGCAAAATTGGGGTGAAAGACTGCCTGCATTACAGCAAGTGTTAACATACAGAGCAGACTGATGGCAAAAAGCTAGCAGAAGAAACAAAATATTCAGTAAAAGGGTAATTACTATTTTGCAGCAGAAATTATTAGGAAGCAGGTTAAGATACCTTAAGTTTTATAGAAAAAAACCAAATAAACCCAGAAACCTACAAAGCTGCACTCTCTTTTTACCCTGCCTGTACTGTGCCCTGTGCAGTTTATTTCTGGGTTATAATGATATGCTTGGTTGTAAAACTAAGTGGTAACTTTATGTTCAACCTCAGCTTCAAATCAGTCTTCCTTTCACTTACATGATGAAGTCAATGTTAGGTCACTAAGGAGTAAAACAAGAGTCTGATCTAAGTATCACAGAAAAGCAAGGCAACATGATTATTTTCTTTACATAAGCCTTCACCAAAAAAGCTGAGAACCCAAAGCACGCAGAAAGATGAGGCATTGACAGGACGAACCTAACTTGTATATATTGTATATACAGCAAAGAGTTTCAGCAACTTTGCGAACAGCAACACTAAGAAAAGTAAAATCAACATGATAAAGGCCTGCAAATGTCTTTAAAAAAAAAAACATAGCCAAAAGATCCTAAGGTTTTAAGATAGGAAACTGTACTTAGTTGTACTTCAGTTTCACAAAAGCTGGGTAAGGTAAGCAACTATAATTCTACTTCTAGCACTCAGCTACTATAGTTACCAGAAAAGGAGAACAAGCTTTCTTCTGGCCAAGTAGTTTAAGTAAAAAAAATCAGGGGTGATGTTAAGCTCCTGGTCATCCTCCCCTGGAGACTAAGTGGCAAGAGGCCCCTCTAGTGAGGACGGAGCACAAACACACAAACACACCCGAAGCCCGGCCACATTAGGCTGACAGTGCATTGCTGCTGCCAGCTCTGCTGTACCACACTTCAGAGAACCCTACCAGGATTTTTAGAAGTTTTATGAGTCTCCGAGTCTTGTAAATGGATTGAAATAATGGATTGTTTGGAGATGAGACATACAAGTGCAAAAAGGACTGTACCAAAACACAGGTAACATTAAAACACAAGTTTTAGACTCACAGTGACACCATGTGCAGAAAAAGAAGTAACAACTGTGAGAGGCTGGGTATAAATACATAGTAGAGACAAACATGCAAAGATGAAAACAAAACATAGGCTTTTATACATTAACTTGATGGAGAAATCATTCAATGAACCCTGAATAGGATTCTTTTCAAGAAACAGAAAAACAAGCTACAGATTTTGTGGAATTTGTATATAGTTAGAGAAGAGGTGGAAGCCCCAGTTAAGCAGGAAATCATTATAATGAAAACTGAAGGAACAGCACAAGCACAAAACATCGCACATCAGGACTTTCAGAACAGTAGTAACAACTAATGCACATGAGCAGTGGGTTTTTTTTTGCCTACAGTGAAGAACTTTGGTCTTCTAGCATCTACCTTCTGACTTTCTGTAAACATCTTTGCATTCCAGTTGTATGAGACTGGATTACATAAAGATCGTGATCTGCTCAGCCAAATGGGAAATACAGAAAACAGAACTGTTTACTTTGACTTACCATCCAGTTATACCATTGAAATAACAGCAGCAATTTTGTAATCATAAAAACTTCAGAGAATGAAAAAACTTACATTACAGCAATGTCAGCAGTATTGGCAGATGGTGTAAAAGCACCATCATCCCTGACCTTGAAGAGAAAAACAATACTGAAGGAGTAGCTGCCTACTGGAATAACCATTAAATTATTCCAATCAATATGGAATGCCATCCATCAAAATCAGGGAGGTGAGTATACATACTTGATAAGAAAAGTAGATGTGTTACTAAGAAAAAGAAGAATGTTTGATCCAGATGCACTGAAACACCATCTAACACCAGCAGCAAATACCAGGAGAGAAATTAATACTGATCTTACAGATACATGAGCAGGAATGGTGCTGCAGGTATTGGAGGTACCTATGAATACCCCCTTTAAAAAGTCATTTTAAGTCTTTAAACTCACAACATCCCTTGGCAAGGAAATAAGCCCTTACAGGGCAAATGGAGAAAGCCCAGTGCATGACGCTTTGTCACCTGATTAAAGTAACAAGGGACTGGATAAATCCGTAAGTTTTAGCTAAATGTTTGTAAGAAATGCTCTATTTCAAATTTAATGAACTCAAATTTCAGTTTTGAGAAGTGAAAGCAAAAGATGGTAAAGAAAGTGACTGAAATGACAAAGACATGTA
Organism: Elanus axillaris; assembly: GCA_026212715.1. Lineage (NCBI taxonomy): Eukaryota > Metazoa > Chordata > Aves > Accipitriformes > Accipitridae > Elanus > Elanus axillaris. The sequence goes on along the minus strand of JANZLQ010000029.1, from coordinate 2,328,652 downwards.
AGATATAAAAACAATAGCAACAGCTTCTTACAGAAGAAATCAGATCTCGGGCAAATCCTGAAGTCAACAGTTTATAATTCTGTTGTCTAATTATTATAGGCACTGAGCAGTAAATACATTTCTGCTTAATGGAAATAATGTTTCTAAGCAACTCAGTTATGGGAAGATGAAAAACTTGGCTTGGTTGAGACTACAGGAGAAATGCAGAGAAGTAAGACTACATAAACAAGAAGAAAAACAAAGTCTGCTGAAAAATGCACAAGGTATGAATATCTACTTCCTCTCTGGATTCCAAACAATTAACCACCTAGCTTTGGCTATATTCTGAGTAATGTAATAAAAAACACATGCTGCATGTGTAAAGGTGGCCAAAATTCATGTTTCTGTGTTTTCAATCAGTTTTGATCGGCAGCTAGAAGCAACAAAAGGACACTAAAAGAACAAAATAATAAAAATCCTTATTGCTCCTTCCTAAACCCCTCATTTTGAACATACTGGGGACAAAATAAAGGATTGGAGAGCTGAAGATTTGACTTACATTACAGACCTGACAGTTGTAACTGCAGGAGAAAATGTATTTCTATATATTTTATAATACACACCCACAGTGCCAAGTATGCAAAGACATTTACCTTGGGTTTTTTTAAAAAAAGGTGTTAAGTCATTCTTAAAGTCCTCTAGAGTAATTTCAAGGTTTATCTTTAAGAGTAACCCAAATAAACGTTGGTGAACAGACATTAGGTATCAATCAGGATAAGAAAGTTTAAAGTAATGTCAAAAACACAAAGGCAAGGAATCTTCTCAATTTCCCTTATGCACTCAACTATTCAGAATTCATGGGGAAAAAGAAAAGTACACAAACGGCTTACAGATTACTGTGACAATGATGGATGATGACTACAGTTACTTCTTTCAGAGGCTACAGATTAAAGCAAGATCTTCCAAAATGAAAAACAAGAAGAGATTAATCACAGCAAAAAAGGCAAGTGGTACAGAACAAAGGACTTAGGTAGCACAAAACTGATTCCTAAATAATGAAATTGATTTAGGGCACTCCTGCTGATGGAACTATTTTCTTGAGTTTTTATAGCAAAATAATTCTATTAATAAATAGTAGAATATAATGCTTATTGAAAACCAATGGAAGTTACCAGCTTTACATCCTCAGCTGTTTGATATGAAGAAATAAAAAACAGAAACAAATCCAAAAAGCTGAATCACAAACTTCTCATTAATTCTCTAATTCCACATAGTGTATCTTCTTACTGCAAAAGGCTATATTCACACATTTCTAAAAGCAGGTAATGTGGTTAACATCTCGGGCTGGCTCTAGAATCCAAATACATATGAAATGCAAGCACTGTCAATAACCATATTTGCCAACAGTACTTCATTCCTACTATGGATGTAGCAAACGTTATTCAACCTAACAGCATCATAAAAACAGATTTCAGTTCAGGAATTTGTGGCCTGTAGCAGCAGAAACTCCCAGATTCAAATGCCAGGCTTCACAAAGGAAGGCAAGATGCACCCCTCTCAACCACTTTGTATGTAAACACAGCAACAGCAAACTCAAATAAACCCTCTAAGGATCTGACCACAAATAAACACAAGTTTTCAGCCAGCACCTGCTGCCCCACCAGCCAATCCTCATCTCTCCCAAGGAAAAGCTGGCAGGCCAGATAGATTAATTTTGAGGACCAGATGCAGCCTGTCAGCTATCAAACAAGCAACCCTGACTTACAATAATAAGCTGTGTTTCTTTAATCAGCTCCATTTGCATCTGAGTCAAGTGTTATTCATTTGCAAGTAGGGGTCTCTTCCCAGCTGTATTTACATGGGCACACAGTTTGAGTATTGTTGATTCCACATTTGCTGGACATTCTTAAGCAATTTCTAAGTCCCAAGACAAGTTTGCCCCAACTTTATATGAACTTTCTGACAGTCTATTAAGTCAGCTTTACATAACAGCACATAAACAGTAGTACACAATCATAATGAACTGTACACTTAGCAAGCAATTAATTGGTTATAAAATTTAACATTACATTCAAATAACTATTTGTCACAGATATTCAAGAACTCATTCTGAAGTTAAAATTGCATTTGATAAAAGTACACAACAAACAAGATAATTGTAGGAATGGATTACAATCAGGTAAGCACTACATATAAAGCCTCAAATTATCCTTTTTATACATATGTACATATATTATGTATTATCATATATATTATATATGTAGTTTTCACATACATTTTAACAGGTTTTTGTTGTTAATTAAATGACTGACCAAATATTTCTATTTGTACAAATATTGTGGGAAGGGTCACACTTATCCATGCAAATTTACAGTTGCAGTAGTTAACCAAGTATTCTACAAATATTTAACACTTCTTTATGTGGCTATAGTTTGGCAACAGAATATAGCTGATTTACAAATAATAAATATATTTTTATTATTAAGGGAATTACTATTTCAGAACAGAATGTAACTTCTTACATATTTTTTTTTCTGAGACCAGAAGGAATCTTTAAGGATTCCACAGCACTCCTACTATGTAGTCCACAAATTTTAACATAGTAACTGAAATTGCAACACACAAAAAAAAAAAAATCAGTTGATCTGTATCTACTTCTATCTAGATTTTTTAAATTGTCTTCCTTTTCCATGCATCACTATCAAATATAAGGGGGAAGATACCAACCATTTGTTTAATAAAATCACACTACAAAATACTACATATAACTTCCTCTCCATTTTGCCAGTATATAAGGAATTTTCTTAGAACTGGAGGGGACCATGAAGCACATAATTCAATACTAACTTATATTTTCTCTTTAGCATCTTCATTCATCAGAAAAGCTGACCTGCATTAAAGATGTTTAGTTTTTTTAAACCTGACACTAAAATATGTATTTACTGCAAGAGTGGTATGTAGTATTTATTTTTTATTATAAAAATAAAATTTATTTCTCTATCAGGCAAAATATTTTACTTTCAAAAAAGTAGACTTGTCATTGTTTAACATTTTATTACCAATGCACATCTGACAAGATGACACTTCAATGTTAGGTTAACATGGTTTTCCTCTGCAGTATCAAACAAAAATCATGCAAAGAAAATGCTAATTAAGATGTTATAAGCAGTTGATAATCAAAGTAACCTTTCCCTGACCCACATTAGGATAAGAAAACCCAGCAACAGAAGGCACTTAGGCTAGAGTCTGACCCATTTTCTCTCTAAAGCTGTAGAAGCTAGCAAGTAAAAAAGAAAAATCTAGTGCTAAAGCAAATTAAGTTTGTAACTTAATTCAACACCTTTCCATTGACAAAAAAATTCCTCTCAAGAGGATTCTGAGTGTTGCTTGTAATTTTAAAACTGCAAATCTTGCAGTAATCACACCAAAATTTAAAGTGAACTGAAGACATCAGGAGTTAAAGAAATAGGGTTTTTAAAAAGTTCATAACTAAGCTTCTTTTTCTTTTTCTGAATTTTAATTTAAGCACAATAGTAGCACACTAAGATAATCATATATGCAATGTAAACATTTACTATACTGTGGCAGAAACCAGCCCTTTAATTATTCACGTTTTATAAATTCCCAGATCAGACTTTCTTCCTAATACATATGCATGATCCATACAGCTGTATTCACAATGACCTGACTAATAGCATGCAAACTGACAAAGGATATTACAAAAGCAGAATAATAAAACACAAGTTATTCTTACTACCCTTCCCCCACCATGCATTTTACCCTTTGTGTTCTTTTATACTTACCATGCCCTCAAAGCCAACTCTGTAAAGGTTTTTAGCACCATTGTCCCAAAGAACATATGCTGCACTATGTGGACTTGATGCACTCCAATCTTGGATTTCAGTTACCTATTCAGTTTTAAAATAAGAAAATTGTTTCTAGAACAAAGACTTAGAAGCACAATTTGAACTTAAAACCTTATTCATTGCTTTAGAATAATTCAGGATACAGCAGTTTTACTGAATTTAATAAAATTTATTCTGAAGTTGTTTTCTGTTTGATACAAGTGTTCCCTAGGTCCCTTAAGATGGCAGCCTGAATATATCCTTTGTAGGCCTATTTTTATTTTGTATATTTGGTAGGTCATCTAACTACATAAATAGAGAACAAAATCTGAACTGTAAAACTTTATTTATGATACTTTGACATGTTCTTACTAGAAGTTAAGAAAAACAGGATGAAAACTATTTTAATTGCTTCAATTTGGTTTAACTTGCATTGGCCTGGTGGCAGTGCACTATGTTAGGAGACAAAGTTTTATTTCCAGAGCCAATCTGTTTAACAACAGTACAAAAGAAGGGAATTGAAAAGGACTCTCCCTGACATTTCTGAAATCATAAGGCTATGCACCAAATTCTGAAAACACTTCCATTATTAAAAAAAAATTAATTTCCAGAATTTATCTTAATTTTCTTTGTATTTATTTAAAAACTGTTTCTGCTATATACCATCTGTTTTTCCTCATTGAGAGCAGTTAAATGCATTTATACCTATTTTCAGCTTCCAAATAATCCCACTAATTCAAGTTTAGTACATAAAAAAGACAATGCAGGATAAGAGCCCTATTTTGCAAAGTTTCAGAGATTTCAAAATATCTTGCCAAATTCACAGCAAGGGGTAAATAATCAAGAGGAAAAAAGCTGCTTCTGAATATCCCTTGCTTTAAGAGATTTGAATTTATTATTTCCTCTCAATAAAATCCAAAATGAAATCCCCAAAAGTCCTAAAGCTTCCATAAATGTCTAGGATATAAAATAGGCTAAATATCTTTTTTAAGGAAGTTTACACTTTCTTTTAAACACTGCTTAAGAGTGCTAAAAGTAAGTGCAACAAAAAAAACACCAGTTCACCAAGATATAAGGACATCCAATTCTCCTTCCAGAACATCTCATATTTGGTGATAAAAGTCATAGTATATTTTACACTCCCTGCTGTATGTTCATATTTATAACAAACCTTCAGTAGTTCTGAAGGTAAATATAAGTTGCAGACAGAAACATTTGCATGGAATTATATGTTGTTAATTGTAACCTTTGCAATTTTCAATAAATCTGAATATTTTTGTAATACAACTATATAAAAACATTAATATAATGTCCTAAGCCGGTAATACAATATCCGCATCCAACACTTGCAAAATTTTGATTTTAAACTGGGAAAGTCCCTGTAACTATTAGGTGCAAAACAAAAATCTAGAATGCAAGCACTGAAAACCAAGAGCAAGAGATACACAAATGTGCTGATCCACCAGCAATAAGACTACAGAATGCAGTGATGACCAGAAAGGGCTATTCCTGAGAGCTCTGGTTTTGTATCGGCTCTCTAATAATGTTGAAATATGCCCAAGATCTTAATGCTGTTACAAGCCAGTCTTAAACAGAACAACCAAGACAAAAATTCAGTAGTTGTAAAAAATTTTGCTGGTAATGTAAAAATGCAAATTTAAATTTAGAAGAACTGGTCACAGTATACATCCCTTCCTCCTCCTAAATGGTTGAGCATTACAGAATAAGATTTAAAAATGTCCAGCAAATTAAAATAATAACTTTTATGATGATATCTTTACACTAAAATTAGAAAGGCCACTGAAGCCATTACAAGCGCATGCAGAAATGCATCTTCTTATTTAAACCAGTTTTATTTTTACCTTTCCTCTGCGCCCATTGCCACCATCCTGATCTTCCCACTGCCAGTCAACTCCTCGCACCACCCTGGCACCTGCAAAGATTCCTCTTGCTGTAATTTTCTTTGACTTACGGCGAGACTCCAACAATACCCTGAAGTTATTAAAAGAAGAACCCACAAATGTCAAGATAACAAAGAAAGTCCAAAACAAATCTTTGGGGATGGGAAGGAAGGATAGCATCTTGAAACAAAAATAACCCCACAAATGCAGATTTTGGTGCATGAATCACATCCATTCAATTCTCAACTCAAACAGCAGCCCACAAGATAAAAAACCACGATCTTCCTAAGTCTCCTTTTTTGTATGTTCATAATTAGTTTTTAATTCTAATGATAATTTTTTCCTCCGAACTTCCTACTACCAGCAATAATCTTGTAACCACTTACACAGAGATCTGTACTATTATTCAAATCATTTAAGAAACAGAGAGTCATAGAAGCAACACATTTCTGTTTCTCTTAGATGCACCCTAGGCCAATATTACTGCCCTTCAATTGCCCTGCCATTTTTATTCAGAATTATGCTATTAAGTAGGAGCTACATCTCTTTCCCCTCCATGTCTCAGTTTATTTTATACATACTTCTTACAGCATATCTTGGCAAATTTAAGTCAATATATCAGCATCCATTTTTTCAGTCATAATGTTATTTTTCTAAAGTAAACATCTTCTTTCCCTCTGACTACAACAGAATTGAAGTAGATAAGCCCAAACAGAACAGTTCATGAGTATTTAACTTACAAATAGAAACAGGAGACAAACATTTTCCTGCCTTTTTAGTCATCTCAAAAGCCACCAGTCTGCATGCAACCAGATTTCTTACTTCATGCCAGGAAAATGTTGCCAGACAAAAGTATTTTTCAGCTGAAATTCTGAATGTTTCCTGACCTCTTCAGGAAGTGTATCACCCTCCTGCTAAACTTTTAACATCCAGCAGATGGCAGACAAGGAAAAAGTTAAACTGTTGGAATCAATGCAAAGAGCACATGAAAATTTTAGCCATTTTTATCCAAGTAATATAAAAGAGTGATATAAAACACAAAGTTATGTTGTTTATAGCAGCATTTTAGAAAGTTCTTAACACCTACAAAACTGAGACAAAACCAGCATACATTACTTTGGTATGCTGCCCATATGACATCCCAGACTCAAGAATAAAATAGGTAAGAGTTACGCTTTCCTTCATCCAACCATCCTTAGATGCCTCTTGCTATTTTTCCTATAAGATATCCCTCAAATTCAATACCACTGGTTTGCCCTTTTCTCCTCCCTCAGTTAACTTTAATCAATTTCAATCAGCTAAGCTCGACCCAACAGAAATAGCTCCTTGGCATATGAAGCTGCCTTCTAGATAAGAGTTGCAAAACAGCTCAATGGGCATAAACAACAATAGGGAGAAAGTGACAAGATTCAAAAGATTTCCTGCAATTCTATACATTGTGTACAACCTATCTCCAAAAAATAAGCTTATGCTTTATACACCATAACAGACCACTTAAAACTACAAAGGAAACTTCAGCTAAAATATATATATATACACACATAGAAGAAAAAAAGTCTGGCAAGCATTCTCAAAAGCAGTCAGATTTTTAAAAAAGAAATAAATAGAAAAACAGATTTGTATTTTGTTACACATTCTCTATTAATTACACTAAGCCAGCACTTTTTACTCTTGGATCTAACTTGTAAATCTTGTTCTGCATTAAACATTATAATTGAGACACTAAGCTCATGATATCTATTTGGTACCTAGATCTGCTGGCATGAATCTCAAGAAAACAGAAGTTCCTTTTTGATTAAGCCACTGACCTGGGCATTTGAGCCATAGTTAAACTTCAAGGCAAACATTTGAGAAAATAAACACAGTTCCTACAAGACACACATCATGAGAACTTGGTTTGCATGCTCCAACCACTTGCCTTAACTGTAAAAGCACTGATGAGAGCACATCACTGAATTACAACATATCTGTAAACCCTACTTCTCCAAGAGGAGGAAATAAATGTTGTCTTACACACATTGCATTTAACCAAGTATTGTATCTAACAAAAAAAGCTTCCAATGATCTAATGAAAGAACATTCTGGAGAGATCACAGAGGCGATACCATGACATGTGGCCTTTACACAATGCTTTACTGTAGCTCTCAAAGTATTTAGTAACAGGCAAATACCACTGTTCTCACTTAACTAGTAGATAAATCATGGAGAGAGGCTTTGGATTTAGACAAGTTAAAATCAAGAACACAAGAAGAGCTATGCAAGAACACACTAAATGCCAATTTTGTTCAGAGTTCTCCGCTGGGAGACAATAACAGATGCTTAAGAAAAGAACATGAAAACCAAGGCAAGGGTAGAACAACCCTTCACAGCATCTTTTCTCTGCTTTTTGTGGTGAGCAGGTTAAACAGTTCAAGTAAAAGTTTTTGTCTCCAGGTCATTCTGTTTTTCACAGCCCACAAGGAGGGTATTTTCCCTCAATCTGTCTACACCATTTTTGAACCCAATTAAACTTTCCCATTCAGGAATTCATTGACAAAACATTTTGTGATTATACACTGTGTACAGGTAATTGCCTTTCTTTTAAAGCTGCTATATCATAACACAAGAACTAGGAAGACTGCAGTGACGTTAAAAGAAACTGAATAATCATATCCTAACTTTTTTCTCTACTCCATTCTTCCTAGAATTTTCATGTATTCCAAGGTCCAAAGATACATCCTAGCTACCCTCCCTCACAGAGGCAGAATCAGTAGTAGAATCTACACCTCAAGCCACTATCTTACCAAATCCAAGTTTCAGTAACCAAACCTGCAGTTTAAAACTTAACCACAATTAAGTGTTCCTATTTAATTTTGTGGGGAAAAATATTATATTTTACCTTTCACTTCCTGGTGTGGTAATTCTGTAAAAACGATGCCTCAAGTGATGTTTGTCCCCATGATAGCAAACTGTGCACAAGTCATAATTTGTGCACTCAGCACATTTCCATCGGATGCCAATGATGGGTTGCTGCCGACAAGTATCACACATAGTCCCATCATGTTTGATACCTGTGGGGAGAAAAAGAACAAAAAAAGACTAACAACTTTGCTACATCACTACACGGATTTCTGCTGCACACCATTATAATTTGAAACCATATACTAAAAAGGTAACAACAAAGAAAGTCTGCTAGTGATACCTATCTGCCTATACAACTGAGGGGAAGAAATAATAGACTTTGCCTCATATCTCCAGTTGTCAGTCTGTTCCTGAAACATTCTATCTTTTCTCAGCTCAAAAAGCCGAGAAAGCTACATTTGTTTTTTTCCATCTATACAAATCAGAGAAAAAAAAAGACAAATCCTTTAACTACAAGATAAAGGGTCAGAAATGCATATACCAAAATACACCAACAAACTAGAATTTTATCTCTGGATTAAGACTATCAGCACATACCATAAAGGCTACTGTGTTCGACTGAGTGACAGTTTGAAAATCAGTGGTTTGACTTACATATTTTCTAAAGTGGAAAATAAAAGTGCTTATTTCTATTCTTTTTTATATAGGAAAAAGTTAAGCTCTCTTGGATAGATGCCATTAGCTTCATGAAAATTTGTTACCATTTTTGAAGCGTTTTACTGCTTTTTTATGTTGTTTTTTTCAAAGAGAATGTGCCAAAGTCAGACCAGATGTAAGCCACCAGCATGTGCTCTGCCGAGCCTTCCACAAAAACTGAGTTCTCAAGACTACTTACTCCTACAGCTTTGCCAAGCTACAGCAAAGTGAAAGTGATCAGTTACAGGCAGTTTCCATCCATGCATTCTGAATACAGGGAACAGCTACAAGTTTCTTTTTAAAAAAAAATCAAATTATACTGCCGTTTGGAAAAAAATGAGCAATAGAAGAGAGAAGCACTGGCATTCAGTCTGCAGCACAAGATAAAAACACTAACTAAAAGGTTGGAGTAACACAGAATTTTCCCATTCACTCACCCTTAAAAAAAAACAGCCAAAAAACCCAGATCACTCTGAAATTAGTGAGGAAAAAAGAGCAGTTTTTGTCCCCTCCAGAAGGGATGCTTTTTGAAACAACTGCCAAATTCACTATAAATCTATTAGTCACTTGTGTCCAACAGCTGAGCCACCTTGCAGTGAAAAAAAACAACAGTTGGAGAGGCAAAACTGAAGGAAATGCCTTCTTGTCTTAATGCCTTCACAGAATCACATAATAGCTGAGGTTGGAAGTAACCTCTGGAGATGGTCCACTCCAACCACCATTGTTCAAAGCAGGGTAAACTAGAGGTAGCTGCCCAGGACTATATCCAGTCAGTTTTTGAGCACCTCCCAAGAACACAAACTCCACAATGCAGTCTGTTCCAATGTTCAATCATGCCTATAGCTTAAGTGGAAATTCCTGTATTTCAATTTGTGCCCACTGCCTCTTGTCCTGTCACTTGACACCACTCACAAGAGCCTGGCTCCATCCTCTTTACAACCTCCATCAGGTATTTATATACAGTCTTAAGAGCCCCCTGAGTCTTCTCTGCTCCAGGCTAAACAACAGATCCCTCAGCCTCTCCCCATACCAGGTGCCTCAAGATCCCTTAAAACACATTTGCAGCCCTTTGCTTGACACACTCAATATGCACATGTCTTTCACACTGGGGAGCCCAGAACTTGACCCAGCACTCCAGGTGTGCCCTCACCAGTACTGAGCAGAGAGGAAGGATTACCTCCCTCAACCTGCTGGTAACACTCCTCCTAAGAGAGCCCAGGATACCACTGGCCTTCATTGTCAAAAGGGCACACTGTACACTGCTGGCTCTTGGTCAGTTGGGTGTCTGCTGGGACCCCCAAGTCCTTTCCTGCAAAGCTGCTTTCCAGCCAGTTGTCCCAGCTTGTACTGGTGCAGGGGTTACTCCTCCTCCACAGGTGCAGGACTCAGCCTTTCCCTTTGTTGAATTACGTAAGATTCCTGTTGGCCCATTTCTCCAGCCTGTCAAGGTCCCTCTGAAGGCCAGCAAAATCATCCCGTATTCATTTCTCCTAACCAAGAAGGCTTCTCACTCCACCTTCTTCCAGCCTTGATTATAAATGTATTTAGGAAGACTTCTGGCCTCATGATTGAAAGCTTTCCTGCTGCATGAACATTGGCATACATACTTAGTTAAAGCTGGAAAAAGCAACACATTTGGACCAAAGACTGCACATAGCATCGCAGAGATCTGAGCAGCAATTCAGGGCAGTCAAAGATAGCCTTCGGTGACAACAAAACCCCTGAAACTGCTGACTTTATACTAAATGATCACTGTAATTCCTGAATGGTTCATGACTAACATGGCATCCATACCTTGACCACAAAGTCTGTGCTGAAATTTTGAATGTCTGGCACAGACAAGTCCTATAACCGGTAACGTTATTTGCCAACTCCAACAGCCAGAAAACACACCTCATATACCATAGTCATTTTTTTAACTAACTTTCTACATTCAAAAAGTATTTGCTGCCTGGTAGCAACAACTAAAAATGCTATTTTTCTATGAAACAAAACCTTGGAAATCACCCATACATTTTCTTTCCCCAGACAACTCCATCAATGGAGGGTTAACATCAAGAAGAAAGCTATCTTTCTTGTTACATACACTGAGACTTTGATGTCTGGTATCTGTTGATTATGTGTAATACTCAGAAAGACAGTACTTAGCTATGATCTTGAGGTGGCTGCCTCACTGCTATGAATTGTACTGAACCATTTCAGTATTATTTTTTTATTTTAGTCTTCAAGAGCAGGTGCGTTAAAAGGATTCAGATAACCTGTTAGGGTTTTGTTGCCTTGCTTAAAAAGTCTAACTAGTTATGGTGCTTGGGGTTGAGGGGTGGTGTTTTGGTTTGGTTTGTTGGTTTTGGTTTTTGGGGTTTTTTTTTGTTTGTTTTTGGGGTTTTTTTTTAAGTTGAATGCTAAATTGGTATTTCACATAGAGAAGTTACACCTCTTTGGATTATTGCTGAGCTTCAGGGAAGACAGCTTGCCAAGGATCACATTTATTCTGGATGTAAAAGGACCAAGGAATTGGGTGCTGCAGGATTCTTCCATTTTTTAAGCAGCAGGAAAGAGAGCAAACGAGAGGTATAATCAGGAGTCATATAATACAGAACTAGGTCATCTCACAGTAAACTTAAAAACTAAACATTTCTAGCCAGTGAGGCAAAAGCAGCTGTGGAAAAACTCAGAAAACTTTCCTTAGGAAAGATCAAGAAAAAAATATACAAAGATACTTGACACAAAAATCTTTTTAATAACAATAGTGTCCAGGACTTAAGGGAACAGCGCATATCTGTATTTGGAGTCTCTAATGGAGGGAGTCACGTCTCTATCTCATAGATCCCTAAACACCAACCACCCTGATAGATACAGCCTTTCTTCATCCATTCTCCGACACATGTTTCTATCAGCAACACCCTCTTCAGTGCATGCCTCACCTGACCATGCTACCCCATTCTTTCCATTATGCCAGCAAAAGGTTTTTGCAGAGCTGAGCTGTAAACTGGATCAAGAAACATACCCAGCTGGAAAACAGCCAGGAGGAAAAATATTTAGCTGGACTGGTTTCCCAATCCCGTTCTTTGTGATGCTGCACAACACTGCTGGCATGACAAACAAACCATTGCAGGGCAGGAGCAGGCAAGTAATCCTGTTACAGAATGTCTAACCACTGCACTAGAAATCTGGAGGGAGAAGTAGATTTGTATGCCTCTGGTGACAGTGGACTAAGAGGGAGTTTTAACTTCATCTGCTAAAAAAAGATGGTAAAACAAGGTGCTACTACTGGATCACAAAATGTGGTAGCTAACTCTTATTCAACTAACTATTCAAATCAATCATATGTTTTAGAGAAGGTTGAAGGAGTACTTTTTTTTTTTAAAGTTGAACCAGATATAGGTACACAAGTGTGGTGGGTTGACTTTGGCTGGCTGCCAGCCACCCACCCACCCAGTTGCACTCTCACTCTCCCTCCTGAACAGGACAGGGAGTGAAAATAAAATGAAAAAGCTTGTAGGTTGAGATAAAACTGAGATCACTTACCAATTACCATCATGGGCAAAGCAGACTTGACTTGGGTAAAATTAAATTCATAGCCAATTAAAAACAAAAAAGGATGGCAAGAAAGACAAAAACTAAAACACCTTCTCCCTACACTCCCCCTTCTTCCCAGATCTAACTTCACTTCTTCAATCCCAACTCCTCTATCTCCCTTCTTCTCCCCAGGGGAGATAGAATCATTTCAGTTGGAAAAGACCTTTAAGATCACCGAGTCCAACCATTAACCTAACACTACCAAGTACACCACTAAACCATGTCCCTAAGCGCTACATCTAACTATCTTTTAAATACCAGCAGGGATGGCAACTCAACAACTTTCCTGAGTAGCTTGTTCCAATGCCTGACAAGCCTTTTGGTGAAGAAATTTCAGTGAAGATGGGGAATGAAGGGTTATGGTCAGTCCATAATAGCTCCTCACACTTTTCCCCTGCCCCAGCCAGCATGGGTCCTCTCCATGAACTGCTAGTCCTTCAGGAAAACACTGCTCAAGCATGGGCTCTCCATGAGCTGCAGCTACTTCTGGGTACATCCACCTGTTCCAGCATGGGGTCCTCCACAGGCTGCAGTGTGGATACCTGTTCCACCGTGGCTCTCCATAGGCTGCAAGGGGACACAACCTGCACCACCGTGGTCTCCATTTACTCATCACCAACTACTCACCAAAATTCAGTACTGAGGACCTGATGTTGGCACTACACACATTTGGGGGGAGGAAAGGAGACATTATTTCTAATGCTTCAGACTAGCTCTGCTCTAGCCCAGTGGATTGAATGCTCATCAGCATTGAGATATCTTTCAATTTACTTTCACCAAAAAGTAAACCACTCTGTGTGCTCCAAAACCACCTCGTGATGTAAATCAAAGCATAGTACACAAGAACAACCAGGAGACTGGGTCAAGCACAGGCTCTGGAGCCAAACTGAAATCCTGACCCAAATGCAACCTGTATCTGTCACATAAACTGCTTCCACTCTTCAAAAGGAAGACTGTTTAAGAAAGGTTGAGAAACACAAACTTTACAAAATTTGTATTAGGAAAGAATGCCTTAATTAAACTACTGGAATACACTAAAGTGCCATAAAAGCTTCAGAATTCAAACATCAGCCCTGCAGCTGGCCAGCTATGAACCAGAAAGCACTTCAGCTCCCTAAAATGAGATAATGCAAAAACTAAACTTCTAAATATTCTTCAAAATTTCCTAGGAGCAAGCTATTTCAAAGTTAAACAGGTTTTGTATCACCCTCCACACCGCACTGAAAAAAAAACACAAAAGAAACCAGGTAATGAGAACAGTACTTTCATGCCTAATTACTTTTAAATAGCTGCCATTTCCTAATGTCCCTCCAACCTTAGCACACCATAAAACCCAGTATTCCTGATCTCCACTTGTCATTAATGTTTTTACTATTTGCATTTCGTATTAGTTTCCTACCTTTATGTCCCTGCCACAGTTATTTTTACTTTTGTCATCTATTCTCAAATCTTCTCTGGATTACCTAGCCCACCATTCTTCTGTCACCACTTATTTATACATCAACTTTACCACATTTGCCTAGAAGTTTTTAAAACTCATACTTGCTCTTAAAGCTATGGAAGAAAATAGAAGCAGTGTTGCTCAAATTGCTATGTGAATTTGTTACAAATCTCTTCTGTACTAAAGATAATTAGGTGGCAATATATAGCTGTCCAATAAAAGAACATTTTAACAGTAAAATAAGATGTACAAGGGGTATCCATACCACTCACTGTTAAGCACAGAAGTCAATAGTGATTTCAATTACTTCTAAGAACCAACAAAATCCAATGGACTCATTCTCTGCAGAACTCTAATAAGCCAAAATCTTTTCGTATCATAATGACAATACTACCATCAGGCAAGGGATACCATAAACCACTTCAAAACCTGATTCATTTACACCCAATTTAAAAAACATTAGCAATGTTTTGTTCTTCCCCTCCAGATAATTTTTATGGCCAAACTCCAGGCAAACTGAAAGCAAAGAATTCTTAGAGATTAACCAGATTCCAACAAACTGTGTGAAAACTCAAATCAGTGTTCCCACAAACATAACTGATCTATTAAATACGCTGTTTGGCAGCAGCCAACTTACCAATTATTATATACATGAGATGCCAGACTTGCCAAAGCATGTGTCCTGTCTGGCAAGGGTATCGCAAGATACATGAGGATGGAGAGGATTATTGTGTAGGAGACATGGGGGAAGGGCAGGAAGAACAAAGTACATGTTTATCAAAAAAAAAAACCAAAACACAAAAAACAAAACAAACAGGCTTCCCAAGTAGCACTGCTCATGAAGCTATTAGATTTTTTTTTTCACTTGTGTGTGGTTCTGTAAGTATTTACAAGTAGCCACTAAAATAAAAAATCTTGTCTAAGACAATTTGCCTTAAATTACACTTAACGCGCCAAAAGCAAGAACAAATAAAATACGCAGGATAAATAATCCGAGATCGTCTACCTTTTAAAATGTTCTGATGTGTATGACTTCACAATGATTTATGCAACTCTTCAGGTTACAGAAAACTATTAATACAAGTACAGAAAGCGGCTCACATCTTCAACAGATAACACCTAAATTTTCAGTATTAGCAGAATACAGCTTTCTATGCTGCACAGATGCTCGCTCTAGCTGTGGGATAATCCCATGTAAAGGTTCCACTTCCTGACCCCAGCCCCTCCACCACCTCCCCTTATTCAAACACAATTGGGTAAATTTTAAGCAGGAAAATAACATTGTTACTTTGAACAAACCATATAAAAGAGGAAATAGATGACAAAAACTTTTGCCTAAGCTTTGTAGAAAGCAAATCTTCAGAAAGAGAACAAACACAGAAAGTTTCTGTAACAATCATGTATTACGTGAAAATAGTAGTGCTCTCTACAAGCATGCTACTACTGTACAGCCTTTACCTTTGGCAAAAGGCTGCCTTCCCTTCTAAATATGAAACTTGGGTTCATATACTTCTAGCTTCTGTTCAGCAACCCAGAAAACTACTCCTTTTGTTTCTTTTCCACAACACTACCACAAAAAGAGGACTCTCAAGACTCCTAGATCCTGGCAAAAGGCTACTTTACAAAAAGACCAGGATTTATTTGCAAGTAATTGAGCAACCACACTGCACTGCTCATGTATCACATCCCACCACTTACTCCATTTAGGAGCCCACTACACAGGACAAAACTGAAGTTTCCTTTTTTCTAATTGAAATTTCATTTCTTTTCAGATTCTTAGTTTACTAATCCTTCTCAATCATGCGGTCTTGCTTAAAGAAATGCTTGCCAGTGTAAACATGATCACCAGTGGGCAGCTAATACAGCTAGCCTGGTAGACATAACTGAGAAACAAAACAAAAGTTCGCATCACAAACCATTCATTACCCAGATGACTGCATCTGGAGCAAATAGCTTACAAGAGATACTTCATGTAAATCAATGATAAGTATTTATTTTAAAGATGACCATCCAAAAATCTTAGTACTAAGGCTATTTAAGTTTTACAAAAGTTAACAGAGCCTTGCAATGCTGGTAATAGCCTACAACCATTAAAATACAAGAACAGTACATCATTAAGTCTATGAAGTATCATTCTAGCATCAAAAGAAAAGCATATACATATATATGCACATACAGGTATCAAACTCAGGTTTTGCTTTTGGTTTTGCGTTGGTTTTGGTTTTTTTAATAGAATGAGCTTCAAACATTACTTCTGTAACACAGTCAAATCCTGATACATCACTACTGTTTCTGGCTGCACAGGCCTCAAACTCATCAAAGCAGCAACTCTGGCTGCAAGCACCACTTTTAAGAACTTATAATCAGCTCTGGTTTTGAATACCTAATAAAAAGAACTCCCAGCAATAAATAATTTGATTTTGCTTTCTACTGCTGTATTTTATATTCATTCTTCTTGCTATAAACTTACAATCATGTTGTGACTATAAATTTATGAACCAGAGAATTTTTTTTTCATTTTAAACTGTAAGAGCCATGATTTAACACTGTGCTATGTATCATCAAACCAAAATCCACCCCATATTTTATAACACTTCCTTGCTCAACAGCATCATTATTAATACTACTATTAGAAATTCAGTCACCTAATCCCACTTTTCCTGTAAATATTTATATCAAAATTATCTAAATGCCCCTAGAGATAGTATCAAACTATCAGCTGAAGTCAGAGTCCCTTATTCTAAACAATAGATAGTCATTACCATGGAGAAAAATAAGTAATTACAAAAAAAGGACAAAAAAGTTGGAAAACTGAAAAAGGGAAGTGATTTGCCTAATAATACAAAGTGAATCGGTAGTAAAACCAGAATTTCAGTCCAAATTGACACGATCCTAATTTCATTAACTTTGCCCTTTTGCTGCTTCTAATTTACAGATTTTTACTCTTCCTATCTCCAGGGAATCATGACCTTAAAAGTAACTCCCTCTAGCAAAAAAGCAACCCTGGGTAGCTCCACGCAGCAGTTCCACAAGTATGATGCACATGTTGGCCAAAAATCTCACAAAGAAAAATACCATTTTGCAAAGCCTAAAACCAGCAATGCTTGAGTTTTTCCCACAGCAATATACATAGTCCTACCTGAAGCAGAAATTAAAATTCTAATACGAAAGTATAAATGTAACTGAAAATTAGAAGGAATAAAGAAGCAAAAAAACCCCAACCAAAACAAAAACCAGGGACTTTTAAACTGAGTATGAAGTGTAGGCTTCCAGATGCCATTAACAGGATAGTCAGCTTGCAAATATGTCAAGCAGAGCTAGAATAATGAGCATTCAAGGCTCATATTCAACATTTATGCATATACTTCAGTTTTAAGCAGAAGTAGTCTCACTGGTTTCTACAGAACATGAAATGCAGGTTGCAAGACAAGGATGGACAACTTGAAAGACTACTCCTAACTTCTTGTTCCAAGGTCCATTTTAAAAAGATTTTCAGCTCATTTTCATAGCCTTTATCCTCCAAAACAACAACAAAAAACTAATCGTGAAGCCAGGGGAGAGAAAGGTACCTAGACACAGAAAAATTAAAGCTATCTCAAAGGCTTACCATGCAATGTGTGGTGTTCGGGTTTTTTCCTTAGCAGCATTTTTGTAATTAATTAGAATGAAATCCATTATGCTGTCTCTTCAGAAGTCCGTTACCCACTGCTATAATCTTCCTTTCTGTAACACTACACACAGCTGGCTCAAATATGGTCTCTCCTCTCCAACGTATTCCAAATGAAAGACACATTACAAAAACAGTACATCTAAGTACCCCAACAAATCGGTCCAATCACCTCATTATTGAGGTGATCCTGCCTGGCCCAAAACCACCTGACTATTTCTGATGAAACTAAACAGTATCTTTTTCTTTGTGAGTCTTCACTGTAAAAACAGGTGCTAAAATGAACATTCCCCTGCAGTGTTTGCAACACTAACACTGCCGCATAATGTCAGTGCAGATCTAAATCCATTGTCCAAACTGCCTGAATTTAAAGCATAAATATCAAGCAGCCAAGTAATTAAAAGAATGAACCAATGCATTTTTTTTCCAGTACCTTCACTATTTTACAGCAGGTCTAGCAATACAGATAAAAGGCAACGCGCAGATTACAAGACAAAACACTATTTCAACCACTCGATGTAATCTTTATCAAAAACGGTGCTAC
Organism: Elanus axillaris; assembly: GCA_026212715.1. Lineage (NCBI taxonomy): Eukaryota > Metazoa > Chordata > Aves > Accipitriformes > Accipitridae > Elanus > Elanus axillaris. The sequence continues at coordinate 2,310,159 of JANZLQ010000029.1, read as the reverse complement.
ACCTCTTTTCTGCAGTCCTCCCTATACTTGCCTCGGAATGACTGTCACCATTTTACAAAACAGCTCTGAAAATATAAATTCAAGGCCGGGGGGGGGGGGCGGAACAAAACCTTGAGGTACGATCCCCTCGCTTCCCTCCCGCCCCCATCATACCGGGAGCCTGCTCTCTGGCAGATCACTTTGGCTTTGTTTACCCCAATTTAAGTGTCCCAGGATAACTCCTCTCCCCGCTGCCACACACTGTATATTTATTTTAATTAGCGTACACTGACACCTAGGCACCCACGCGCAGCCATGCGACGGGAGGAGGGAGCGCAGCCGACTTTCCCCCCGCAGACCCCAGAGGAAAAGGCGAAAGAGGGGCGCGATCCACCCCCAGGGACGGTCCCCCGACCCTCACTGGGCCGCGGGGACCCTCACCCC